>JAEMWC010000015.1:1820000-1902500 GCA_016490735.1 Pachyseris speciosa | reverse complement strand
AGAGCACAAAGGGCTCATCTACGTGTACAATACAGTCGAACCTTGATCATCCGGACCTCCATTATCCAGATTTTTCGATTATCCAGGCTCGCTTAGCTGGTCCCAGGTTTTCATGAATCTTAATTAGCCACATTTAAGATCCGTAGCAAAACTTTTTCCCTTCAAATTAAGTAATGAAACTCCGGTTCAAACTGAATTTGTTTTATGTCAAAACACAAATCTGTATGCGTTTTGAGCTCACAGGTGCCATACTAATTCAATGCATTTCACTGAGCTCTGATTTGCTCACTCACAGGTGTTCTTTGTTTCTAAGTGAAATTTCACGCTCCACTTGTTCAGTCATTCAGTTTTAGTTTTGGCTCATTAATATTCATATTTTTGATGATCTGGACTCTCAATTATGCGGACTGTTCAACTCAGTCCCCACAAGTCTGGATAATCAAGGTTCAACTTGCTTACGCTGTTTACAGTGCACATTAAAAAAGACTTCGATTACACGACACAATCGGAGAAGACACACACAGGGTGATGAAAAATGGTTAGCAGAAACAGTTGGACAAAGAAATCAATGATTGGACCATGACCATGTCTTCTTACAAAGAAATCCTCACTACACTTATAATACAAGAAATAAATGTAATTTATGAAAACTCTTACCACCAATTCGATGTAACTGGAAAAGGCAAAGATTAGCACTTCAAGTGGTTAAAGACTGGAACTCATTAAGCAAAGACATAAGATTCTCAAAGTCTCTCAAAGAATTTAAATTTAAAGTATTTAAGCAATTTTAACCAAATTTTCTCGCTTTTTTCTTTTATTTTATACACGTATTTTTATCCTTCTTATCTCTTTTACATTTTATTTCTATTATTGTTAGTTTTTATTATACATACTTAGTTAGTTTGATTTTAACTATTTTAATTTATTTAATCATTATTTGTTTGTAACTTTTATATACAGGGCCTCTGAAAACCACTGACTGTGAGAGAGCACCCTGTATAAACATTGTTACATGTATAAATAAATAAAGAAAAAATACTTATGCTAAAAAACATTTGCCAAGACTTTCCATGTAATTGATGGTTTTCGTTTTGTCATTCTGACCCATCTCCTCGAAAAACCTGTAGTCAGCCACCAAAGCAAGTTTGCATCTGATCAAAGTTGCCACTGCACGTCTGTGTCGGTGTGATCGCAAGTCTGGTGCTGGAAGATTGAGAAAGCAAATTTTAATGAGTATTCACAATATCAAACCCTAATTTCAACAAGTGTATTATTTCCATCACTGTTCACTTTATGATGATATTAATTAACCGTAATTATTTTTATAATGTTGAAACTGAAGTGAGCCAATAAGTTGGTCTATCACTCAGTTAGCCAGTCAGTCATTCAGTTGGTCAGTCAGTCAGTTAGCTGGTCAGTCCATTAGTTAGTCAGTCAGTCAGTCAGTCAGTCAGTCAGTCAGTCGGTCAGCCAGTCAATCAGTCAGTCAGTCAGTTGGTCAGTTGGTCAGTAAGACAATCAGTCGGTCGGTCAGTCGGTAAGCCAATCAGTCAGTCAGTCAGTCAATCAGTCAGTTAGTCAATCAGTCAGTTGATCAATCAGTCAGTTAGTCAATCAGTCGGTCAGTCAGCCAATCAGTCAGTCAGTCAGTCAGTCGGTTGGTCAGTCAGTCAGTCAGTCAGTCAGTAGGTCAGTCAGTCAATCAATCAGTTGGTCGGTTAGTCGGTCAGCCAATCAGGCAGTTAGTCAATTAGTCGGTTGGTCAGTCAGTCAGCCAGCCAGTCAATCAGTCAGTCAATCAGTCGGTCAGTCAGTCAGTCGGTCAGTCAGCCAGTCAATCAGTCAGTCAATCAGTCAGTCGGTTGGTCAGTCAGTCAGTCAGTCAGTCAGTAGGTCAGTCAGTCAATCAATCAGTTGGTCGGTTAGTCGGTCAGTCAATCAGTCAGTTAGTCGGTGGGTGGGTTGGTCGGTTAGTAGATAGATGATAGATAGATCAACCATTATTGATTTATACCGCTCAGGGTAGCTCCTTCAGATGCAAAAAGCAATCTGCTTTCAATGGGAGCCCTAGTAAGTCAGTAAGTCAATCAGTCAGTCGGCCAATCACTCAGTTAGTCAATCTGTCGGTCAATCAGTTGGTCGGTTGGTCAGTCAGCGAGTCAGTCAGTCAATCAGTCAGTCAGTCGGTCAGTCGGTCAGTCGGTCAGTCGGTCAGTCGGTCAGTCAGTCAGTCGGTCAGTCAGTCAGTCAGTCAGTCAATCAGCCTGTCGGTCGGTCGGTCAGTCAATCAGTTAGTCAGTCGGTGGGTCAGTCGGTCAGTACAGTTTAAGTCAACCAGTCCGTCAGTCAGTTGGTCAGTCGGTCGGTCAGTCAATCAGTCAGTTAGTCAATCGGTTGATCAGCCAGCCAGTCATTTGGTCGCTCAGTCAGTCGGTCGGTAAGTCAATCAGTCAATCAGTTGGTCAGTTGGTCGGTCGGTCGATCGGTCGGTTAGTCAGTTAGTTAATCAGTCAGTTTGTCAGTCAGTCAGTTGGTTGGTCAGTCAGTCAGTCAGTAGCCAGGTCAGTTGGTTAAGGTTATTCACTCTGGGTTGAAGCATGGACCATGGATGATTCAACCCCAAAATATTTTTTTAGCTATTACAAATAAATATTTGCACCTGTTTTAATATGCCGAGGCTTTGCACAAACAGAACAAGTAATACTTTTATCTATGCGATGTCAAAACAGTCCTGGCTGTAGTTTTATCCGACTTATATTCATGTTTTATATTCAATCATCATATTTTAATATGAATATGTTATATAGAATTTTTAACATTATTTTAAAAGTTAGTTTTTGACTTATTATCTAGGATTCATTTGTAATTTTTAAGTATTGTAAAGTTTTTGTAAATAATTGCGTAATTCAGCCTTTGGCTGCGATGCAGTTTTTAATAAACTATCTATCTATCTATCTATCTATCTATCTATCTATCTATCTATCTATCTATCTGTTCAAAACAAATTGTGCCTTCTGGCGTCTAACCAAGTATTGACTTTTTATAGGTTGTAAAAGTTATGAAATTTCAGTAGGCATCATCTGTCACACAACCAAGCTAGATTTGATTCACAAACCAAGCTGATTTGATTCACAAACTGATTTGCGGCGTGGTAAGTCTTTGTAAACATGCATGCAAAGCAGTTTGTGATGTCAAATCAGGAATAGACCCATGTCCCTCCTGACTTGGTGGTGTACCAAATAATGATGCTTTGTTTATTGTAAGGTTTGAAGCCCACAAAGAGAAAAGAAAGAAAGAAAGCTTAGGGTAAATGTTTTTGGATAAGGTACAAAGTATTGTAATTATTAGTGGAAAAAATAATTTGGGGTTAGGTGCACTTTAACAGCATGGTTAGAAGAATTTCCACAACTTCAGGGCTGCCAGCTGGTCCTGAACACGTGCACCCAATATGCTGCACAGCCTTTCACACAGCAACTTACATGTACCCTATCAGTGACACCTGCACAGCCTGGAAACAACTGCCCGACCACCATAAGGATTGTTATGGTCACCACCCTTAAGATGCATGATAATTATGTAAGGAAAGTTCACGTCATGGTAATCATCATGGCTTACAGCAACATAAGGGAAGAAGACAAATATAGTTTCTCACCAACATTTTCTTTGTAATACACTGTGGAATGCTTTGAATCATGGCCACAAAAGCTATATTTTTTCTTCCTGAAAATACAGACAAAAATTACCATAAATCAGATTTTAAAGTACTGGCTGTTTCTGCTGGTGCATAAACAGAAGTTAATGTGTGAATGATGTATATGAAATAAATTATGTATGAACTGCGGAAATGAAATCAAATGAAGAATGGTCATCGCAGCTGTGAATGCAATTTATGCAATTGTGAAAAGAAGCTTGAAAAAAAACATTCAGGACTGAACGGGTCTGAACCTGTGACCTCGTGATACCAGTGCCAGCATTGCACCAGTATTGCAAGGTCACGGGTTCAAACCCCGTTGAAGTCCTGCATTTTTTATTCAGGCTTCTTTTCGTAATTGCATAAATTGTGTTCACAACTGCGACGATCATTCTTCATTTGAGAAGTTAATGTTTAACTCAGTTGATTTTCCCACACTTGATTCTTTTAAGTACTTTTCCTACAAGCGTTTTCTTTGTACTTTGAATCCTTACATGACACTGGTCAATATATTTGGCAGCCAATTATTTATTTTTTTATTTATTTAAAACAGGCACTTAAGTTATAACTAGGCTGGCTTGCAAATAGCGAAGAGCTAATTGCGGCAAGGCAGACTGTACACAGAATAATTTAGACAATTTTTTTAAAACAATAAATAAACATTAGATACAACTACAACAAGTAAACATTACGGTCTAGGTAAAATGTAAAGAGGAAACCTATGCAGACTAAACTTAACTTCAGTTGGAAATTTAATCTTTCATCATGTCAATTAAGGTAGCTATCTCGGCATAATGGCACATGCATGCTACACATCAACCAATAATATTAGCCCCTCTTGTGGCCAATCAACAAGTTATTTCCACTCTGTTATGTAGTGCATGAATTATTTTGCTCAACTTTATTGTTATATAATGAGTTAAATGATGTTTGAATTACTGATTTGTAACTGTTGGTTGGTTTGTCATTAAATGGTTGAGGGGACAAGTGTAACTGATGGCAACCCTTTAGCCCCACACTGAAGAGATGCCAGGGTCATTTAGCTTGGGTGAGCAACAGTGGCCACGCCACTTCACCTTGCTAATCTACCCTCTAGGAGCTTGGCATGGGGACACACTGCTGGCAGCAGCTGTTTCTCCATGACACCCATGTCACAGTCTTCCATGCCACTTGCTTACACTAACCTAGCCCCATCGACTGGCCTTGCATGCGGCAGGCAGCACTCGGGTCCTGGACAACACTTGGCTACCCCCCAACCTTTTCTCCCACACTTATGTTGTCTTTTATATTGTGAATGACATTAACGAACAATTTAATTTCCAAATCCAAAATATATTAAAGAACATTATAATAATAATAATACTTTATAATTTCATAGCTAGCGCACTCTCCAAATACACTTAACATACATATACAGATATATACAATTAAAATAAGCAAAAAATCTAATTATGCTATTAAAAATTAATGGTAATAATGATGATAATGGTAATGATAATAATAATGAAGAATAATAATACTGAACGTCTTTATGGAAAAAGGGCTCATAATGAGTGATGATTTGGCCTTTGAGAGCCCAAGCTTCTCTAAATTCACTTTACTTATTCACCGACCAGTTAGCTCAGTTGGTAGAGCACCGGACTAGCGTGCGGGAGGTCACGGGTTCAAACCGCAGCCGGACCAACACTCAGGGTCTTTAAATAATTGAGGAGAAAGTGCTGCCTTTGTTATTACATCTGCAAATGGTTAAACTTTCTAGTCTTCTCGGATAAGGATGCAAAAACCATTGGCCCTGTCTCACAGCTCTCTCTCTCTCTCTCTCCCTCTCTGATCTGTTCTTGTGGAACGTTAAAGAACCCACACCACAGTTCAAAGAGAGTGCTAAGGGGACATAGACCCTGGTGGTGTGGTCAACCTTCATGGGTTGTGGGCATGGGTAGGGAGGGCACCTTGCATGGGACCTGGGAGTCCCATTTGTGCCTACCCCTACTGAGTAATCCTGTGCCCAGTAAAAGCTGAAAAACCAAAACCAAAACCAAAACCATACTTTGACCTAAAGCAGCATTTGTATTAGAAGCCGGGACCTGGGTACCGGCACCTGTCTACTTTGAAGGGATTACCCAGCTTTTTAGGTGCAAAAGTGAGAAAGTTCCACACAGCCTTTATAGGAATCCTCCTATGCTCATAGACTCTTCATGGTCACTGTGTAAAAGTTTTCGCTTTCATTCGCTAACACTTAAGTTCTGACACATCCAAATGCAAAGACAACAAATCGCGGTGTGATACAGTGTAATCCATTTTTCTTTAATTATTAACATGATTGCTTTCTTTTATGTATACTTATCTCTAATAATTTTATTATTAGTATATTACATAAAAGAAAGCAATCATGCTAATTAAAGAAAAACCAAGGAAAAGATGACTATAAATTACATTTATTTCCTTTCACGATGAAGAATCACTCTCAACAAAAAATTGTCCTGTTAATCAATTGTACCTACTTTGGATCATCAAAAGAATGAGTTATGTTGGATTTGACATCTGAATGTCGATATGTAATCATCTGTTGACTGTTTGGCTTTTCCATGTGCCGCCAAGCTGGCTGAAAAAATTAACAAAAGACATTTCTCAGAGGTATTTAGTCCATGATGCTAACTATACACATGTAACTCTCACTGAGAAAGCCAGGTGGCCAAGTGCTGGACTTACAATGTAGAGGCCCCGGGTTCAAGTCCCGCTGTAGC
Organism: Pachyseris speciosa; assembly: GCA_016490735.1. NCBI lineage: Eukaryota > Metazoa > Cnidaria > Anthozoa > Scleractinia > Pachyseridae > Pachyseris > Pachyseris speciosa. Next base: position 1,896,065 of record JAEMWC010000015.1, on the reverse strand, counting down.
TCGGTCACGTTTGTATCTAGCCAACTGGTCTGCCTCCCACCAGTTGGGATTCTTAACCTGTTATGTTTCTTTGAATTATTTGTTTCATGTACTATTTTGCTTGGCCCCACTAACCTTTGTGTGCTATAAATACTGCCATTTATTTCTTTAATATAATATTTTTATTTTTATTTTTTCAAAGGACTGAGAAAAAAATTAGACCACATTTCTTTAAAATACAAGCTGAATCTGTGCTGTGAAAACTTCAAGAATGTGTCGTCTCACCTCGATAATATAAGTATCATCTTTGGTTGCTATGGATGCTGTAAGGACTCCATCATCGTTATGAACATTAGCATAAGATGACGAGTCACCTAAAAAGAAAGAGACGCATTGTTATTGCCTTTATAAGACAGTCATTATTATTACTATTATTATTATTATCATGTTATTCAGAAACTATGGATCATGGGGGAGCAGGGATGGCGTAGTAGTGAGAGTACTTGCCTCCCACCAATGCAATGTGGGCCTGGGTTCGATTCCCGGTGACGCCATAAGTGGGCTGATCATGAATTTGTGTTGGATCTCAACCCTGCTTCGAGGGTTTTTCTCCGGGTACTCCGGTTTTCCTCCCTCAGCAAAAACCAGCATATTGCTTATTCGAGCTGGCTGTAGGCTGTGCTCCAAGGTCATTTATGGACCATATAGCAGCTACCAGAGGTGCCTTGTATCTGCTTTCGGTTTGACCTTCTTGAGCTGCATCCTTGCTGTACTTTGCGAGGACGATTAGCTAGACAGTTACTATTATTATTATTATTATTATTATTATACCCTTCATAAGACCATGACATAAGGGGAGGTCTTGACTGTTGAGCTTCCTTGAAATACTCACAAAGGAACAAATTAGTTGTGCATGACGCTCGGGGTGAAATGCGGTTGACAAGTGGCTGATGACAATCCTGCTTCACTGTATTAAGGGCAGAAAGGACCAGTTCAAATGTCGAACTTCACATGTGCTGTCACTCTTATGCAAATGAGAAAAATCTATTGTTTTCGCTCATTTGCATTAGATTCAGCACATGTGAAGTTCAACGTTTGAACCGGCCCTAATTCCCAATACAGTGGAACCTCGATTTAACGAACCTCTATATGTATATAACTAAGTCCTCAATATAACGAAGTCAACGATATTTGTCAGCCCCATCTTTTAAAATGTATGGAAAAGGACCTCAATATAACGAATCCTCAATATAACGAAACAATTTCTGTAGTTCCTTGGCAATTCATTAAATCAAGGTTCCACTGTACAGGGATATTTTCCCTGCTAGCAGAGGTCTCTGGCGGCGAGAAAGGAGAGAGACCTCTGCCGGTGCCCAACTAGTTCTTTCATGTAGCTGCCAACCACATTCTTGGATGAAATTAACCGGTTTTTGAAAACCGGTTTCCGTTAAACAGGAATGCGCTTGCTCTGTTTCTATTCTCTGCTGAAAACTTCTGAGCCCACTGTACTACAATCGTAATGGCGTCTTTGACTGAAAGCAAAACAGTCACAATATGAAGGATATAACACCAGTGCAGAAGAAAGCTATTATTGTGTTCTTGAACAAAGGCAATACATTTGTGTGTCTTCCGACAGGCTATGGAAAATCTTTGATTTTCCAACTGGCAATCCGCGTAGCCACAGAGTTGTCAAGTTTGCAAGTCTACTCTCCCGAGCCACTAGTTTTGGTCGTGTCTCCATTGAATATCCTCATAAGGACCAGATATTATCTTGTGAAAGACTAGCGGAATCAAAGCTATCAAGATTGAAGGTGACTTTCCATCTCTTGAAGGCAAAGAAATCGCATATGTGACGGAGCCCGGAGCATTTGGAGCTTGTTGTCAACATAGTTCCCGAACTCGGAGAAGGTCTTTTCCTGTGACGGCTGGTTTTACTAGTGTTTGAGGAGAATAAATTTCATCTCGGACATCAGACACTTTTATAGTAGTTTGTTGTGAACTTGCAAATTTCATGCGCAAACCGGTCTGCTGAGTAAGGTCGCACGTGAAAAATACATCAGTCGTTGTCAAGGGAACACTCGCGCTTGCGCGACAGGAAACTTGTCAGGCACCGGCAGAGGTCTCTCTCCTTTCTTGCCGCCAGAGACCTCTGCTAGCAGGGAAAGGGGCATTTTTCCCAAGTTCACAAATATGTGAGAAACAGAGATCTTAGGAAGCGCTGTTGGAAGAAGAAACCTGGGGCTAACTGTACATCTTACAGAGATAATTAAGTAAGAATAATCCTAACAATGTAAAGTAGTAATGTAACAATGTATAGGTTGAATTTTGAAATGTTTTCCCTTATTAAGGGGCCCATGTATGGTTAATTATCAGGGTTCCAGATAAATTTTTAAGGCAGGGTGTCAACAAGCAATTCCAACGGGTCAAATCCCACTACTCCTGGGCACCAAACCATTAGAAAATTTCTATTAATTTGTTGGGTCATGCAGCTGACCTTGTAGGGTTTTTGACCTGAGACCCCATCTTGTCTGGAACACTGTAATTATCCCGAAAAATGCATGGTTAATATCCCCAATTTTCTTTTTAGATAACAATAGGCTAAACTTACAACCTGCTCTTGCACATGTATATAGTCGTAAACCACCCGAAAATACTTTTATTTTTATTAGGAAGTACTTAAGTCTTAAGAAAACCTAGTTTTTCAGGCAGTTGTGAGATGTGCAGTAACAATAAACAGCAGTATATGGTACTCAATATACCTGACCTCTCAGACATTCTGAGCCCTCATTTAGCCGTTCACCTTGAGCCATTCAAAAATTCTCTTAACCTTAACCTGTTCAGCCATTCAACTTCATCCTTTCATTTTTTTCTTCAGCCATTCAGCCCTTCATGACAACCATTTCAAACACGAAAATTTGGTTTATCAACGGAGTTGATAATGTAAATTGACCACCGTACAGGGATTCGATTAGTTGATGTTTCGAGCGTTAGCCCTTCGTCAGAGCGAATTGATTCGCTCTGACGAAGGGCTAACGCTCAAAATGTCAGCTAATCGAATCCCTGTACGGTGGTCAATTTACATTATCAACTCCGTTGATAAACCAAATTTTTGTGTTTCACTCCCCACCGACGCAGCACCACAGTTTCTTTAGAAACTAATCCCCTTTAACCATTTCAAATGGCTTGGCCATCCATTTGTCATCCATTCAGTAGCCGTGCATTTTGCCATTCCAACAAATATCCATTAGTGTATGTTTTTGCATGAGAGGTCACAATTTTAATTACTAGGACAATGGAACACGCAAGATTGACTCGTACCTTCATCGTAACCTCTATAAAAGCTCTCCTTATCAACTACAATTTCTGTTTTCTGATCATCTACTCCGACAGAGTAGGCATGGAAATCTCCACTAAACAGTTCACTGTGTGGAGTAAGATGTAGTTTGAAGTGCCTGCAGGAAAAAAGAAACATTCTATTAATGGTTCAGTTTCGAGTTCGCGATGACCACTGAATGAAAGCACTGAGAACGCATTTGTACATGATTAGCCTCGACCTAAAGTAAAATATTCAGAAATTCCAGCGAGAAGATGACCAGTTTACAGCTCTATCAATTGTTTAATTTTCAAATTTGTGGCACCTTCCCACCAGTATTTGTGAATATTTTACTTTAGGTCGAGATTAAAATTTTTAAAAAGGCATTATCAGTGCTTTTAATTTTATTCAGTGGTCATGGTGACTTGAAACTGAACTACTGAAGTATAATGTACACAACTCCTCATGTCTACCTCACTGGAATGCAACATGCACCAACAAAACAAGCAAATAATTTGTTTGTATATTTTTACAGACCAGAAACTTGATATTAGACAGCAGGTTTGATTAGAATGGTTTTCAAGTGAGTTTCAAAAGGAAGTCGCATCTGTTTAATTTGGCTTTGCTTTACTTTGTTCTATTTAACAACTAGATTATGAGCTCGAGATTTCTATCATGTAATAGCTGATGAGGGCACAGCCCAAATTAGCTATCATTACACAGAAATCGAGTCAGAGCAATCTAATTGTTTTGATATAAACCTACTGGTCATTCAAAACTAAGCAAGTAAATTATCAAAATCCTCCTTGCAGTCACTTTGAAAACACGATGAAGTGGCCACTACTCACTGTCTATCACAGAATAGATAGCAAGTAGCAAAGCCAAAAGAGAATGTCATTCATGATAGAACACTAGTAGATTTATACTAATATTGGCTGGCCAAACTTCTCCCGCTTTCTTATTAACCACTGAGAAGTAAAATAAAAAATAAAACCAATCTTTACTTTAGCTTTTTCCCACACATTTTCCCAAGCTTGGTGCTGTGCATGGCTAGATATAATTGCTTCATGTTATTAAAATGATTGCCCTAACTATATACATCTGTTGTGATCGGTCAGAGCAATTGCTTTGGGTTTGGTTCTACAGCACTCAAATGAAAACCGCTCTAAAATGGGAACAATTTTTTGTTACTTTCATTTACTTGCCTTCCTAACGTTGTGAAGGAAAGAACTTTTTCTTGTCTATTGACATCTCTTTTGTGAACATCATGAAAAATGTCATTTGCATGTAAAGTTTCATAGTGTGTTAGTACATCGTATAATCTGCCTGAAAATCAAACAAAACAGAATTAAATCGATTGATGCCCCCAGCAGTCAGCATTACCAAGTGATAAAATATTGAGAGAATTAACTAGATGCATACACATTTGTGGAAAAAATTTGGAGTTTGCCCAACATGAGTTGAACCTACATTTATGACCTTATGCTTTCATGATTGCACACTCTACCACTGAGTTACAGAAGACTTGTGAGAAAGGTCCTCTATGATGCTAGGAAGTGCATCTCAACAGGTGACATATTTGTATTGACAGAAAGTTAAGAGGCCTTTGGTGTCCAATGACTACACATGCCCAGTGATCAGTGGCCGCAAGCTAAAAAGAATCAGTCAGCATCATCCGGAAGACATCGATATTACATGTACATATACTGCAGGTAAAAATTAAATTCAGGTAAAAACTTTGTAACCTAGGTCGAAAATCTAAATTATTCATAATTAGGGCTTCAAGACGTAGACAAAAAGAATCGATTTTTCAACCTAGGTTACTTTTTTTTACCTGGATTTTACCTGTAAGATACATTGTAGACCAACTCTCCAGGATTATCCAAGAGTCTCCGGATATGGAACAAATCTGCTGGTCTCCCATACAGGTAACCAGGGGCGCTTACCATTTACACTTTCCATCCAGGTGGAAATTTTAGCTGTAAATATTCAGTGCTGCAGTTTGTCCAAACGCAAAATGGAAAAATCACAAAACGTACTAGACTAAGTATCAACTGGAAAGCTCATAAAGAAAAGAAAAAAATGCTTTGATTAAGCAGATGGCCTATAATTTCTGAAACGTTCCAAATGGAATGGTATGTACCATTTCATTTTCCAACTAGAATTTCTGGGTTTTCTGTGTAAATGGTAAGGACCCCAGATCTCCCAGAAAAAAGCAATTTGGGGTCTTATTTTTATTAAAGATACCGCAATACTTAAACTCAAATTTTCCAAAAATCCAAGAAATGTGGTTTCAGTCATTGTTGCATTTTAGTGCATTATAAAGTTTACCCAGATACGTGTAATCTGCCATAAACTTTTACAGAAATCAAAGACAATTGATGTTTTTATCAAAATTGCCATTGACAAGAGGATGACTTAGTTTGAGGAAGGTGGATGCATTAATTTTTTAGCATAGGGGGGGGGAGGGGGGGGAGGGGGGGTGTGGGGGGAATAATGGAGGCTTGGTCAACACAAAAGAAACATCTCCTGATTTCAGCTCTCCAGAGGTTGGTATCTCTGATATTACCAGGCATAGTCAATCGATAAAAATGATAATCGATAACAATCAAAGATTGATATCGATTTCCTAGACCAATTGATAGGAATCGATAAAGAAAAATTTTGTGATATCGTTTGATATCGGTTTCTGATAGAAAGGGATAACGATTGTTTTATCGATTGCTATCGGAAAAGAGTTTTGTCATTTTGACAAGTTAAACATTGACGCGATGTTGTGTGTATGGTTTTATTGAGTCATTCAGTCATCATTGTATGCAATAGTTTTACAACAATCAACAAAATACATTAAGAACAAAAACAATAACAGGAACAATTTGGTGTGTTTAATGATCTTCAGCTTCAGTGCAGTTCATAATACTGGAAGACCAAGTCACTGCCAAACATGGCAGTGACCTGGCGGGCTGTAATGTCCATGCATGTATGGTAACTAGTCATCTCGCCACCAGGAAGACTCGCCACCAGAGAACTCGCCACCAATAAGTAAAAGGGGACAACTTTTTACGGTTTATAGTGGGTTTTTTTTTTTATAACTAATTGTAGCTAGGTGTCCCCAATTAGTATACATTGTATGCTAGCGATTTTGACACATTAATTAAGTTCTTACTTACTTACTTAATTACTTACTTACTTACTTACTTACTTTAGGTCCGATTCAGACGGCTTTGATTAAGACGGCGAACTTTTCATGAGCCGAACTTAAAGTATAATTTATGAATGTTTTCTTCTAAGCAGTTCTGAACTAAGTTCAGAATTAAGTTCGATGTCGGGCCTTTGTGTGATAGATAATGCTACTGGTTAAACTTAAAAAAAGGACGCCCTTTGAAACAATTGTTACTCACAATTCTTCTAAATTACATCAGTTTCTCGACTTTATTTATTGAATGGTTGGTGACTTAAATTTATACTTGCGTGACCTGCCCACCGCATGTACTTCGCGCGTAATAAATAACCTCGAAATGAAAGTGTTGAATATTTCTTTGATTAGGGTTAGATCAGCAAATTTGTTTCCAGCTATCACTGGTGGCGAGATGACCCTTGGTGGCGAGTTCACTGGTGGCGAGTCTTCCTGGTGGCGAGGTGACCGTAATGCACATGTATTGCATTGAGTTGGATTCTCATCTATGCAAGATTGCCACAAAGAAATGCAAAATACAGTCAACAATGCTGGATTGAATGGACATATTTTAAAAAGATTTTAAAAAATCTTTCAAAACACTAGAAAACCAAGTGCAAAGCTATGAACAATCCGGTTGGTCTAGATGCTGAAATCAATAATAACATTCTTAACGATTAATGCCTGTCTCGTGTTCTTTATTTACAAGATAGAAACTCCATCTTTGCTAATATCCATCTGTTTGAAACAAATACTCCTTAGGATTATCAATTGTTATTGATTACGATCAATTGTTATTGACTTTTGCCAATTGATAAATTTTTTCTCTGTGATATCGATTGTTATCGATTTCTGATTTCAATCGATAGCAATCGGTGATTGTTTTCGATTGATTTCCAAAATCGATTTCTATCGATTGACTACGCCTGGGATATTATTAACGTCCTCTGGATGCTGCATTAATTTTTAGGACAGTGCTGCACTGTAACGTGCATATTTTGCTTATTTACTTTTCAAGTGTTAAATTAACACTTTTGTCCTCGAGTCAACCATGGGAACAAAATATCTTTCAATATCGATGGATACTAACGTAATTGTCTTGGGAAAGAACGTTGTTAGCTGTTAAATTTCTAAACTCAACAGTACCGTAGATCCAAAGAAGAAAGTTTCAAAAAAATAAACATGCTTTGGTTGCATTTTGCAGACTTGATTGTTCACGTTAAATTACCCTTGGCTTACAGGGTCAAAATTTGCCAAATCAGAACTGGCGATGCGAACTGAAGCAGATATCACAATGAGTCACGAATCAACCAGAAGACTTGGAAAGCTAAGACACAAAAACTTCAATAGCTTTTACCTTAATTCAAAAGTTCACAGATCAGAGAACTCCCTGAATATTCAATAAAAAATACAACAGCTTTAAATGAAAGACTCTAGATCTTCACGAAAGCACGATGTCCATTTCCACACACGAACTGTCAATTTCATGCCGAATATGTTTCTTTAGAAACACGGGTGTAATGATCACGATTTCTCAAATATGACAAAATTTACCTACCTTTTTGAGCCACAGTTACACTAATGATAGATAAAATAAAAAGGAAGCTTCCTAGATGACTCAATCCCAACATTACACGCGCCGTTTTCGAACGAAGAAAGTAACTCTTCTTTTTCCACAGCCCTTCCGGTAAACTCGTTCCCAGACCATCACAATGTATGAGGTCGCCCATGGAGGGTGGACACCCTCTTTTTAGCGGACAGCCTAACGGGACACCTCTCCCTTTGGAAAAATAGCAACAAAATTCGAACACCTCATAAATGGTCTTGTCCTGGGTCTTGTTGGCCACGTACCCGCTCTCAATCATTCATAACTATCATTTCTTCATCCTACACAAATACAGAAAAAAAAACTTTCGAAGTTTTGTAAAATTTTGAGAGGAAACGGAACGATTTTCAGCGCTAAATATCATTTCTTGATGCATTTTAGTCATAGGCAAAAACAGGAAAAGATTTCTTGGCCGAGTTGTACCCACTCTAAATCATTGCTAAATTTCATTTCTTGGTCCATTTTAGCCAAACACCGAACCCAACACATAAAAACTTTCCAAGTTTTGAAAAATGTTTACATCTACATATGGTAACTTGCAAAATCTCAAGGACGTGAAGCAAGTATTAAAACAAAGATAAAAATAATTGATACATAAAGTTTATGAAAAATAAATGTCTGCAGCCGCTTTGAAGGAGCCGATGCTTGGGTTATCAGTTGCAATTTTAAACCTTCATTAAATCTTCCCAATTTCCTATTTACCTCAATTTAACTAATTCTTTGAGAAAAATTATCTCTTCCCAAATATACCAAAAAAATTCACAAAATATCCCACAACGTAGCTTCGTGGGAACGGCTAAAAACCGATCTTTAGGTTAAATCGTATTTTTAATGCACGGCTCCATGGGAGAGCACTATTTAGTGAAATGGACTCCGTGGATAAATAAAGTTTTGGTTTGATTCGATTTGATTTGATCCAGCCTAGAGTAGTGTTCGTAACTGCGATTATCACTCTCATATTCATTCTTTAATCCACAGTTCAAATATATGATTGTCATATATTCATTCTAACATGATTCATCCATCACTCTCGGGCATATTACGAACAAATCAAAATGACCAGCTCCCAGCTGGCTTGTTAGCTCAGTTGGTAGAGCACTGCACCGGTATCGCAGAGGTCATAGTTTCGACTCCCATACAAGCTTATAATAATAATAATAATAATAATAATAATAATAATAATAATAATAATAATAATAATAATGATGATGATGATGATGATGATGATGATGATGATGATGAGCAAGCAATTATTAACTTTAATAGCCGACGTTTCGCTGTCATCATGACTCCATTCTCAAGGCAAAGTGAATAAAAAATGAAAGAAAAGAAATGAAAGAAATCATTATTGATCAATAATAATAACAATAACAATAACAATAATAATAATGTTTTCATAATTTTTAATAACAATTCATCCGATATTTACAAAACAATAAATAATTGCAAAACTTATTAAGTCACGAACTAAGAGAAAACTGTATTAATCCTTTGTTAAAAATGCTTGTCTAATAACTTTCACTTGCTATTAATTCTTGCATTGAAGATAAATCAAGTACATAAGAAGAAATCAAGATTATATGGCTCAGCTTCCAAAAAGTGTAACAAAAACTAGCAAACTTGCGTTATAAATAGGTCTAAACATCGTATTAAGTATAAATAATGTCGACAAAAAAACTACTGCAGAAACTTCTTGGCTCAGTATTCCTGGCTTTGGCTAGAGTTCCCCAGAAATAGCGTTCTCAATACCTTAACAAATATGTTCATGTCTTTTTTCAATATCTAAGTCAATGTCCGACAATTCTAAATGGACTCTCCTAGAAGCTCTCGAGCCTCTAAACAAAGTAATGCTGATCTCAGCAGCGCAAAGGACGCTCTTGCCCTGACCCATGACATGGAAGTCCCATAGCTTTCGCCCTTCTTTGTAGCAACTAGTTCAGCAAGTCTACTATGGTATCGTTCACATTCCACCGCCATTCCACCTGTCGTGTTGAAAATAATGGCGTGAATGTAGCTTGCTCTACCTCTAACACTCGGCTACGGTACTGGCAGTTCTTCTCTTTTTCGTGCTGCCTGAATATCTGGTCTGGATCCATATCTCTACAGGGGTCTGCATTTGGGTGGCAAACTCTCACATCAAAGAAAGCCGACCTCTGCTTAGTTCTGCCTCTCCCAGAATCCCCTGGCAACTATATTCAGCCGCGCATCAGGGGCGGTGTTGGCTCCCTTATTCAATTCTTCTTCTGTGATGTCTTGCAAAACTCGTTCGATTTCAACATCACTGCACACGATGCAAAGTAGTTCCGCCTCTAAATATCTCAGTTCATTATGGCGTCGGATAATAAATCCGCCTCAGGGGAGCAGGGATGGCGCAGTGGTGAGAGCACTCGCCTTCCACCAATGTGGCCCGGGTTCGATTCCCGGACCCGACGTCATATGTGGGTTGAGTTTGTTGTTGGTTCTCTTCTCTGCTCCGAGAAGTTTTTCTCCGGGTACTCCGGTTTTCCACTCTCCTCAAAAACCAACACTTCTAAATTCCAATGCGATCCGGAATGCTCGAGCGTTTATTACATGAGCCCCGGCTCGGGAGATTGGGCAACCACTCCCCACGTTATCGAGCTTAAATAAATTACTTTACTTTACTTTACTTTACTCGTTTACATACGCAAACACAGACAGAAGGCGTATCAGGAACTTCCCAGTCGTACATGAGTTTCACAGCGTCTCGAAACTCACTCTTGTTTAAATCAAAATTCATTATCTCTAATTGGCAAAACTTTAAGCCAACTAGAAGCACCTTTCTAAGTTGCAGGGTCCACAGCTCTCAAATTTTTCCAGAAATCGAGCCCTTCATCTCATCAAGTTTTTCCTTCAGATACTGATTCTTCACTTGGCGCATCTCCCGTTGCACAGCGTGTATTTCATTTTCGTCTGGTGGCTCATGGGCCTGCTACTTGACTCGGATTTATGCCATGCCTCCCCCTAATTCTCACAGGCAGCGCCAGCAGCTCACGTTCAGCCTGTGTACAGTTGTGACCTGTAATGGACGATATTAGGGCATCAGCTATTGCGCGCTCCAGAGGTGCGAGTAGATCTTCTGTATCACGGGCAGAGTTTTCAGAAAGTACGTCCTGCGGTGTTTTAATCCAAAAGTGAACGCTGCGTAGCAAGCCTGGGGCTGCCGATAGAGCAAACTCGGCCAATTTTGTCACCTGCCCCATACATTTATCGACATTATCGTACTGCTCAAGATGACCTTGAGACAAGCACTGCACCCAGGTGCTTCCGTCCTTCTGTGGTGATGTTAATTGTTGTTTCTTCAAAGATGCTGATGGGGTAACCCTAGCACCAGGGTTACCCTACCTGTTTGTAAACAGGGCCTAAAAGACTTTGTATGGTTTGGAGGGATACACTTTCCGAAATAGAGATATTTGTATGGGATTTTTTTAAAGATCTAAATGCATGTCAACTGGCAACTTTTCGATCAAACATGCTCAAGATACCCTTTCATGGCTTTTATATGAGAATCGATTTTGTTCAGGGTTTGGATTCGTTTCCAGGCCCTTACTCGTTTAGAAAGTGGCTAAGGGTTTGACCGCGGTCAAACGTAAAAATCTAAGAAAAGTCCTTTAAAGATAAGGTCTTTACGTTGAGAGCTTAAAGATGATGAGTCTTTCATCAGTCTGTGAGTTTACTAAATCATTTTATGAGTTACTAAAAACGTTTCAAGCCTTTTTAAAGCGAAGAATTTGCAGACTGGTCGGCTCGGTGTGTTTTTGTTTTCTGTTTTAATGTGTGACTTCCGGAAAACCGATTCACCTTATTGTTCCTAAAACTGTTTTAGTAATTCATAAAATTATTTAGTAAACTGACAGGCTGACGAAAAATTTATCATCTTTGAGCTCTCAACGTAAAAACCTTATCTTTAAAGGACTTTTCTTATCTTTTTACGTTTGACCGCGGTTAAGGCTAAGGTTCTCTTAAAAAATTGATTTGTCAGCAAAAACTCTTTTTTACCTTTCGTATACTTTCGTTCGAAAAATGTGTGACGTTACTAAGAAGAAGCGAATTATCTGAAGCTACCTGAAACATTGAACAGACAGATGACATAGAGGTATTTCTTGAGAGCTTCACGAAATTTTCGAAAATAAACTATTCGGAATATAAAAGAGACAGTCGTCTGGAACAATAGCCTCGTCATGTTTATTTACATTCTGGAACCACATAATGACAAATTAAAAATTAAATATAGAACTCAGGATTGAGAAAAATATTAATAAGAGAACGGCTTTGATGTTAACATCCAGTGGTTCTTTGCGATGGGTTTTGCTCTGTTTCGTGACTATAGCATGTCGCCATTTTGTACACGATCAAAGTTCATTAATTTTCGCTTGAACGTGTCCAAAATTGCCCAGTCTCTATTGTTTAAGGAGCCGCAAAAACTTGAAAACAAAGGGTGTATTTTTCGCGGTAATTAGCATTTACCTTATTTTACAATGCACATATACTCTCTCGAGGAAATTAACGTTGAGAGATTTTTAATCGCGATCAGAACCTTTTTAGAACTGTTAGACATTTTTTGTCAAAGAAACCTCAAATGGAGTACAAAATTATAACAATTTACTGCTTGATCAGGATAATGGCCGTGTTTCTGTCACAACAATTCAAAACTAAGGTTTTTTGTTGCCTTAACAAGAATTCAAGAGCTAACTATAAATAGCGATTGGAAGCCTGTGCGGTCGTTTTTAAAAATTAAAACCCTTCGTTTACAAAACACAAACATAATGAATAGCTTTTCAGCTTTCGTACATTTAAATTTAAGTAACGAAGGAGAATTTAAGGGTCGCTCCGAACTCACAAACCCCGCAAAACTATGGAAAGGTAAGGAGTTGAAAAGACATTTGTTTGATCAATTTTGTTATTCTCCTTTGTTGGGTTACACCCTCTGTTTATAGATGCAGCCCACACGTGCTTGCAGCGGGCAATCCAGCTTATTATGCAAATCCATTGGAAGCCACTTTTCTGTGTTGCTAGAATACCGGATTTGACACCTCTACAATCACTTCTGATTTCTTTTTACGATGACTCTGTTTAAAGGTCTTTTACCAGTGTATTTGATCTATCTTCTTTCCGTGCTTTTATGCAGTCAGCGACTGGTAGGTGCAAATCAGATGACAAATTTACTTTCGGCTCGATGCCGAAGTCGATGTTTGGCGAAGGTGAGCATCAACGTATCCCATTGAGTGTGTTGAACCTGTTGTTGAAATTCTTGACAGGTAGTGATCTTTTGCCAGTTGTACGGATTGTAGTAACTTTGCCTGGGACTTTTACGTGATTTTAAGCCTATTTTAAGCCCCATTAACGTACTACTTGCTCTTATTTTTTCCACGATCACCTCTTCGCGCGCTATACCAACACTTGCTTGATCATCAGGAGATCGAAACATGGAATGTAAGTACATCTTTATTGTACGTGAAATAATTTCATTTACAAGCTAAGACAAAAGCTTCATTCTGTGTGTGAAATGCAGTCATTTTGGAGAAGGTTCTTTAAAGCTTTGATCACTTTCCTTTGCAACTGCGAATAACAAACTTGCTGTAAAAGTTTGTTGTTGGCTGTTGGCAAGATTTGTTCATAAAAGTGTTGTTCAATTTCGGCGCCCCTAATAAACAAGATCAAAGTTGAGAACTTCCTAAAATGAAGCGCCAAAGTTTGTTTTTTGAAGACAAGAATGGATTGAGAGCATATCCAAAGATTTTGAGTAGTCAGCATATTTTTTAGCTAACGTAAATTCAAAACTTATATCGATCGATAATGGAAGCTGTTTGTTTGTACACTGCGGTCTTTTGCATAAGAGATTAAGCTAGCGCATTCCAATTTAACGTGGAAGAAAGAAACGTTTTTTATGTGCTTGCATATTGTGAGTTAACGAGAATATGTCAAACAAAAGAAGAGCGTCTTCGCGTCTTCACTTGGGTAGGATTTCATCATTCATGCCTTCGAGAACTTTGCAAGACCAAAGCGGAGGTTCTTTGTAATGCAAATAGATTTCGCGTGGTGAGTCCTTTATAAATTCCGTTTGTGGTCACCAAGAGTGGAAACAATTTAATAAAGTATTAGTTGTAAGGCTCGTTCTGAACTCCCAAAGCCAAAAAAGTGCGATATTTTTCGCTTTGACGAATGTCAAGTCAATTAACGACGTGGAAACTTGTTATTCGCTAATATTGATTCGCAATTCTTAATGAGGAGTTGAATACTTTTCGAGCTAATGCAAAGGTTGGAAAAGCAAGAATTTTAAGCGTCGTTTGACTCAGTATTTCTAAAATCGACTGGTAATTTCGAAGCAAAATAACTGAAAAAAGACTTTCCCATCGGCAAAGGTACTTTCATGAATCGAAGATTTTGTTCATAGCAAATTCTCACAGTCTAATTATTTCCCGTCACGAAAAGGCGTGATATTCTAATAATTAGAAACGCTCGCGCACTACAAAATGAATTTCCTTTTTATATAGACCTGCGCGAAAATTGGACACTATTGTTCGGTTATTATTGCTCGCCGTAATTAAACTTTTCGGGAGCCAAAAGCTAAAATCTAACGTTTCCCGCTGTGGTTCGTTCACTGTTACCCCGCTTGCATTTTCAAATGCACTTGAGGCCACTCACGACATGAAAAAGTCTTGTGCGAAAAGAGATAAGATCGCAACGATTTATTCCTGTGGTATTGTGATGCTAATCTTGGCCGACAACCAGATAGGCACCAGAAAGTTTGTTATATTTGCGCGCTCTTTCTTTGCAAAGAAAATTCCTTTCCTTCCTGTTCTTAATGAATCACATTTTTGTTTGCAAAAAGCAACTCACAAATTTACTTCATATGAAAGTTATTGGGCTACCAGGCCAGGGAAGCCTTATGAAAAGACTCCCTTTTCAGTTTGCAAGGGTGGAGCATGTCAAATAAGTTCTATGTTTAGAAAATCTAAAAATATAACTTCAGAATATTAATACCAGGCAATTCAACACTGAGTCATCCTGCAGCTATTTGGGTACAGTTGTTGCCACGCAGTTTGTACAAAATATAGTTAAGTATAACATACCTAAGTAATACATAACATTGACACTTTGCAGTGTTCTCACAGCTGTCTATTTATGGCTAACACAAAAATATTAGTCAGTGTTGCCAATTATATTAGTGAGGGATAGTGCAAAATCCACACACCATTTTGTCTAATTTTTCATTTTTTTAAAAAAAAGAAAAGTAATTTACATTTTTTTGTAGGACTTTTATCTCTTTGGAGTCTTATTATTTTAATAAATTATTTTATGTATGACAAAATATTGTTATGCACAATATTATAATTAAAAAAGGCAAGTAGACCAACAAGATTCTATAAGCGACTTAAAGTGTCTTCTTGAGATTGCACACGCGCAATGCAGAATATATTTTTTAGGAGAAATTTGTTTCAAATTCTTTTAAGGACGTAACAGTACTAGCTAGCACTGACAACTTTCTCAGAATTAATGGTCCCCTCTGTACAAGTGACAGATATCCGTCCAGACAGATTATCAAAGAAGCATGTAAAAATTTTATCTTGATATGAATTAAAAAAAGATCTGTGAAAATTTGTTGCAGAGAAATTGACAGTCTTTGAACTTAGTTGTCATTTCCAGTGCATTTTGAAAATGAAGAGTGCTGACAGAGAAGGGATTTATGGTCCTTTAGTCCTTATAAAACAGATTTTCAAGTCTTGAACAATATATGCTACCACATACATGTACATCTTGACTAGAAAATATTGTGCACTTCACACATCAAATTTCCTTCTCTGTTACCAAAGACGTCAAGTTGGGGCAGATTAGAGATAAGTAATAGTAATTGGACCGAGTGGAGTACAATTCAGGGAGTAATCGCGCGAGTAATTTCAAAATCGGACGAGCGTGAAGCGTGAGGCCGATTTGAAAATACGAGCACGATTAGTAATAGTAATTGGACCGAGTGGAGTACAATTCAGGGAGTAATCGCGCGAGTAATTTCAAAATCAGCCGAGCGCGAAGCACGAGGCTGATTTGAAAATACGAGCGCGATTACTCCCTGAATTGTACGACACGAGGTCCAATTATAATTAATCGTATCTATAACAAATTTCGAGGTCCAATTACTAATTAATCGTATCTATAACAAATTTCGGAATTAAAAATTTCTTTTGGGAAAGTCTTTTGAGCGAAAACGTCTTTAGTGCTTTCCATATGTTTTGAAAACTGCAGGAAACGTTTGCAAAGGAAGCCATTAAAGCGCGCGTAATTGACGTGAAAATCACGTGGGTATCCAAGTACAGGTGTCCAATTACAAAAAGTTCAAATTGGATACCTGTAATTGGACACCCACGTGATCGCGCGCCGATTACGTGACAAATAGGCGCGCGGAGAACCAATCACGATCGAGAATTTTGTCATAGATACGATTACTCTCTGAATTGTACGACACGAGGTCCAATTACTAATTAATCGTATCTATAACAAATGATCCTCCCCTTGAAAAAATGTTCAAAATGCGTCAGACTGTCTAGATACAAATTAAGAGACAAGTTATCTGTCTTGAATGGTTAATCTGTCTGAAAGTGATAATTGGTAAGACAGATAATGTTCCATTTCCAAGTGCAATACAGGGTGTTCATTAGGCAGTGCAAATAGGAGAATTCTCCAGCTACGCAGAAATCTCCAGCTAAATTTCGCTTATTCCCTGAAAGAGCTTTGCCCTTTCATAATAAAATTTCATAATAATTCTCCTGTTACTGTGCACTATTCTCTTAATGAGGCCTTCCAAGGGGTGGTCTGGTATCACTTTGTCACTTGTTTACTACTGTCTTTCGCTTGTTTTGTTAGAGACACATGTCGCTGTCGCAACGAAAAGAAAGAGGAATGGAAAGTGAATTTTTTATTGTCGCTGTCGCAAACTGTTGTGTGTTTTCTGCCAATTTCTGTCGGTTTTCGGTGTTTTGGGAGAAAATTGTTGTCTGTTTTCGGAGCCATGTCACTTGTCGCTTCTACCCCTTGCAAATTTTCCATCATAAACTACAGCTGTTAGTAGTAATCTTGTTTCTTGAATAAACGAGCCAGTGACAAATGTGAACTTGCTTTTTATTTTAATTTGTATTTTTTTTCCAGATTACAACGACTCCAGTAAAATGTACTACAAACCAGTGTTTAGCAGTAAGTAAAATTAAATTAGAATGCATTCAACTTTTGGTTAAAAGTTACAAAAGTAATTAATGTAAATTAATTTTATTGTAAAACCCTTAAAGTAAGGCACACCTTGCAATCTGAGTTTTGGTTGTGTGGGCCAGGCATCATTCAAAGACACTTCAAGTCCTCAATTTAAAGGCAACAACTCTTTGAAATTACATGTAAATTTTGGATGCTGCCAGCTTAGTTCATTGACAATGAAAAGCTGATCTTTTTTGTTTTTACAACAGGAAGTATTTTTGGAACACTATCAATAATTGTTTCCTGTGTGGTTTAAATTTTTTTAACTGAACGTGTGTTTTTCAGAAAGATTTCCAATGAAATCTTCAAGATTCCATTCAAATGCTGGCATTACAAGGAGGAGTTTTGAAAATTACATGTCAGTTTTGAATGCCACCAGCTTAGTTTATTGATGAAATTAAAGCTGATTTTTTTTTTACATTATTTTACAGCATGAAGTATTATTTTTTAAAAACTAATTGTTTCCTGTGTGGTTTGAAGTTTTTGGTCACTGAATGTGTGTTTTTCGGAAATATTTCCAAAGAAATATTCAAGATTCCATTCAAATGCCTGATATTACAAGGGGGAATTTGAATGTTCATTTCATTCTTGGAAATAGCGATCTTGCATGATGTAGATTCTCCGTAATAGGAAGCCTCTTAATGTGGCATTAGCTTTATTTCTAACAGGTGTCATGTACCGGCGGGAATCTCAGTCCAACCACTTCCTTCATATATTGTTGCCTGATTTTGTATCATTTAGATTAACGGAACCTGAGTAGCCAGGAAAATAGTACTTAACATGTTAGATTTTGTTCCATTCAAAGGTACAATAATTTTTCCTAGCCTGTCACCATCATAAAAGTTTCACTCATTGGTTTTGATGATGTCTTAAAGTTTTCGTGCCTTTCTGTTCCCCCCACCTGAAACCCAAATGTGCTGAATTAAAGGTAACTTAGCAATGTCTGTTTTGTCTTCACAGTGTTTAAAGCCATGTGAACAAAGGAAGAAAGAAGTATCATCTTGTAACTGGCTATGTGTGAGTATTGAAAAGTCGGTGAAGAAGGACCAATCTAACCGCCAAAGCGAGGTCGCATAGGAGCAAGTTAGTAGAGGGGGTAGTATTGCATTTGCATTCTCTTGACTGCCAAACACATGATAAAATTGTAATGCAATGACATCAGTGCGTGACTCATACAGAGGAACTAAACTGCACTCAAAGATAGCACTCTAGAACAGGCCCGCCAAACTTAAAAATCCTATTTGCCAGCAAATAAAGTTCATTTATGTTTTCCATTAGGCAGATATTATAACTGCCTGGTAATTTCTTTAAGGCTGCATTACCTGCACTAGTTTACTGGGCTCCAATGACTACACACCAAGATGGAGTAAATTTAATCACAACACATGCGTTTACAAATAATGTGCAAATGTGATTTCCAAGAAAAGAGTTAAATGACACTATTTGGTTTTACGCAGAGTGTGCAGTCTACTTTAGAAACTAGAAGTGCATGTAAAGAATCCTGTAAATTTCTCAAGCATCTACATGTACACCTGCAAGGTAAGGTAGCATATATATGATAACCAATTAGTATAAAGTCGGTTACACATGAGCAAGTTTTCCTTGACAAGTGTCATTGACAATTTTCATTTGCTCATGTTTATGAAAGACAAGTTTTCTTTGACAAGTTTTGCCTTCAGTTGACAAGTTTCATTTGCTGGTGTGAATGAATGAACAAGTTTTCTTTGACGAGTGTTGACTATAGCCAGCAATTCAACAGCAGACAGCAATTTTCTTGACAAGTTTTCCTTGTTGACCCGTACAGACAAGCAAGTTCTGCAATGTGTCAAGTTTTTCATTGACAAGTGCACTTGTTCAAAAGCTAGCATGCACTTGGCAAGGAAAAACTTGACAAGGAAAACTTGCTTGTGTGTAACTGGTTTGAATCTCCTAGCATTCTTTCACAGATGGTATTCTCTTATAATTGGGCTACGCTCTCTCAATTTCTATGCATGGTAGCTGATCATCAGCTATCACCTGATAGAAATTTTGATATTATGGAAGGTGTTTGTCATCGTGGTTTCAAATGATAGCTGAGTTAATCTTTTGTCTCACGATTGAGTCACAAAGATGTGGATCGCGACATTTCGACCGCTATACTGCTGGTCTTCATCAGGCGATGGTGTCATAATCTTATGGTCACATAGAAAATATCAACATAAATACCCATACTCCTTTGCCAGGGAGTCTAAAAAGGTATAACTGTTAAAGGAAAGTTAAGCCAGACTGGAATCCTCAGAGGGGCTGGGTGTGGAATCCAACCTGCAAACACTTTCTGGGGTGGGGTATGGATATTGTGTATAATACCTAAAACAAACAGATTGAATCTCATCAGAAGGGGTCCACCCATAGAAGTTGGAAATGGGGTGGGCCTAGTCCCCCGGCCTGAAGTCTAGGGCCTGAAATCTGAATTAAGTTTACAATAATTCTTTCCATAACTTTGCAGAACAAAGTACCGTAAAAACTCGTGTATAAGCCGCACTCGTAGATAAGCCGCACCCCCAAATTTCAAGCATGATTTTGAGAAAAAAAAAATACGAACTTGAAAAAATCACTCTGGCAAAACAGTTGTTTGTTTCTTCGAAGTTGTTGGCAATAAAATCTAATGCTGTGTATTTGCAGTGACCTTAAGACGTCAAACAACTCTTAAAATAAAATATCGATTTGCAAGCTTATCTTTAATCAATTTCCTTAATTCTTGGGACTGATAACGGTTGTCTTCATCGTTAAAGCCCACAGTTGAAATGAAAACGATGAAATTTGAACGAAAATAAAGAGCAGGAGAACGATTCAAAACGTTTGTTTAGTAACCACACAGACATTTACAGAGGGAAGTCTGGACACGAGAGTAGTTGACAACGATCAGAAAACAACATGAAAAGGTTTGCTTTTGCATCAGCTGTGCGTGGGTAGTGTTTATAAAGACGTACAGACCATCGGTCGGAGAAAAACTTGTCGCTAAACGAGAGTTTAACAAACCCAAGTATAAACACACCATGCAAGTAATGAAAGGCAATGAAACGGTCGGCCATTTCATGATTTGCCACACAATTTCTCCCGAATGGCGTGGTATTTTCTCTCATGTAGTGGAGAGATTGAAGTGATTGGTCAAAGACGACATTGTAAAAATCTTTGTGGAAGTATGGAGATTCCATGCCAGTTAGAGTTTAGAACGACTGGCGAGCAAGATTCAGGTTTTGAATCTGAAGATACAAACAGCTCCTTCAGAAGCCACCATTTCTACTGAAAGCAATATGTGTTTAATCTGTATTCACTGAACGTTTTTGGTGCTATTTCAGTACCCCATATACTAAGTCAGTTTACTCCCTCTGAAAGCTATGGTCTCGTATATAAGCCGCACCCACGATTTTGAGCCCAAAATTTCGGCAAAAAAGTGCGGCTTATACACGAGTTTTTATGGTAGCCAAAATCTGTAGCTTGTTTAATACTATAGTACCTCAAAATGCATACCCTTCAGGCCTACACTTACTTATATATACCTTACATGACGGATCTGCCCATTGTAATAAATTAGCTTGTTAATTCATGTCACGTCTTAATCTTGATTTTTCTTGTCAAGCAGATGGTAATTACTCTTGCCTCCCCGGAGTACCTAGTAATCAATGTAAGTGGTTTTTTTTTGTTAGCTGTTCTGTCATTTCATCAGAGAGTGTTGTTTAAAGATGCATCTTGACAGTTAGTTCATTTTTTTAACACGGTGGTAAATACAGCTTTGAGAAAATGTTGTCTCATTGGTGCATGGCACAATATGCTTGTTCTCTCCAAGTTTCTTTCATGATAATTCCTCTTTGGTATTGTATCTGCACAAGACTCATACTAACGCTAATAAGTTTTAACCTCTTGTAAGCAGCCACACTCGAAATGTCAAGCATTGGTGGTCGCTTACTTTCCTGCTAGCAGAGACCTCTTTTCCTTGTATTCAGCGTGCTGGAGAAAAGAGACCTCTTCCATGGGTCGAAACAGTCTCTGTTGAGGATGCACGACGGTTTCATGATGCTTTTAGCACATGATCAAATGGCAAACAATACAAGCAGCACGCATTTCAAAACCTCCGTCCACGACCGTGGATGGCGGCTTAATTAATCAAAGGCCCAGAGGTCTCTTTTCTCTCAGCCTGGCTGAATACAAGGAAAAGAGGCCTCTGCTAGCAGGGAAGTCGCTTATGAGAGTTTAGACCACAGGGGGTCTACACTTTGGGTCATTAGCAAGATGCAATAGCAGCCTTCTTGTTCAGTTCAGTAGAAGTCATTAAATGATGTGTGTCTATACTGGGAAAAACATCTGTTTTGTGACCTTTACACCGTACATCTCCAGTGTTGGCCAAGAGGGGAGAAATGTAACGGGTAAGGGAGCATCTCCAAATTTCGGAAGGCAAAATTTCCGATGCTTCGGAAATGATATCGGAATACTTGTAAGATATTGCCGATCAAATTGGAAAGTCATCCAGCGCTATTGGAAATTGAACCGATAGAATTAAGCTATCGGAAACTTGTGATCTGGTGGCAAATGGAAAGATGATATAGTGTAATTGTATCTACCACAACTGATAAAAGAATCAAAGAGTAGCAATCAATGAAACTCACAAATTTCACGGTCTTCGGTAATATATAAAAAATACCGTTCGTTCAGAAAATTTTGTGAAGAGAGACATGTACATTTGAAAGAAAAAATGCTAAGCGAGTTTGCAAAGGCCGATTTACAAAAAAATTTTAAGAATAGTAATTTTACATCGGTTAAGGTGGCGCCTACGTCCAACACGCATTTGTTTGAGAGGTATTTTCACTGCTACGATGAGGTAAATTAGCAGTGATTCATTAATGCATCTGCCGTGAACCTTACAACCTGTTGAGTGTGTACGGTAGTCTTCATACCTGGCATAATTTAGCATGTTAATATTTGGGGCGAGCGAAGAGCGAAACACGAAACAACGAGCGAAGAACGAGGGAAGAAAATTGAGCGGGGAGGTGTAATTTGCGAAACGAAACGAAAATCAGTAATTTACGAAATGAACTCAAAATTTGCATTTTGCTGTCCTTTTCTTAAATAACCATTGATGCCACGCGTTTGGATATTAAAATAAACAAGTTTCATTCAAACCTTTTACTGAATGAAGAATATTTATCAAAGAAAGCTTGTGTTTACATTGCGGCTAGACGCGATTAGCGCCACTCAATAATAATTCGTTAAAACGGCTTCGCGTTATTTGTGTCAAAAGTTTCAGTCGTCAATTCCTATACAGACTTGGAAAATCTCTTGGGTTGAACGGCTGACGCATTCACATATATTTTTTTCAAAGATTGGAAATTGGATGAATGTGGGAGAAGCAGCACTTGTGACGAAATAGTCGGTTTATAATTTCATTTGCCGTTCGGCGTTTGATTGAATCTTCCTTCTGCTGTTCATCATTCGATCCGAGCTGAAATAAAGTTACATTGCTTTACTTTTTCATTCCCTTCATCCGTTCGACTTTACCATAAGGGATGTTTTTGTGTGAGAGGTCACAATAATTTTGCAGAAAACTTCTTTGATCTAATCAATGATCAGCAACAGTTACGCGTTCTATGTGTTGTGTTGCTCAAGACTGTAGCATTTTCAAGCTTTTTCTACGTGTTTAAGCAGACCTATAAAAGCACATTTTAACACTGTTTAAATGCGTCGTCATTTAAAACGCAAAAAACACCTTTTTGCAAATGAGGTCACAAATTGAGCGGAAATTCGATTTTTCTGATCACTTGGTGTTTCGCCGTCTCTATCGACCGTGGCTGCGTGAAATTTATAGAGTGAGACAGTTGATCGACATGCAAATGCACTGAGACAACATTCATAGGAAAATAATAAGCCTTGAAAAAAGATAATAAAAGGGTATTCATAATATGTACAAGCTTTGTTTTATAAAATACAGTACATTTTTGTTGAAGAAATGAGTGTTGTGGTGATGAAATAACACTACTAAATCTCTGCGGCTGCAAACATGCAACTCAAGAAATCGCCAATTGATGTGTGAGAAAAAACATGTACATTTTAACATAGCCTTTTGCAAATGTCTTGCTGTCCTTCCACTGTCGCGAAAACTCTTGGTATTTTGGAAAAGTGGTTGTTCAGAGGAAGGTCTCATAAAGGGAGGTTTGACTGTAATGGTAAAACATCAAAGCAAAATATTACTTACCCTTGCAAGTTTAAGTTAAGCTCTGTTAGCCATTATGATGACTTGTTGTCACATAAGATCGAAATAAACCAAGGTTTCTCTAAATCAACCCATGTTACTGAGATGACACAACAGTTTGGGGAAAATGAGTTCATTGAATGGTGCAAAAAATGCTGGACCAATAATTGCACAATAAACATGAATGAAACTAAGATTAATAAGACTAAAACTGTGGAAGTTTGAAATACAGAAAGCTTGAAGATTAATGAGGGTAGGAGTGGTGGGTAAGAGCTTACACATCATCTCCGGATCTTAAGAAAGATAAGACTCTACACCACGCAGCTGATTATAAGAGACATTTGATATCTCTATCACTAGTTAATTAACCATTATTAATCAGTGATTTCTCAATTTAACCAGGCATTTTGATGAGACCAGAGGACGTGCAGGTTGTTGTCCCCAAAAGAAAGAAAAATCCAGATTATAATTATACGATTAGCTGGAATGGGAGCTGGCCTTCATCAACGGTATTTGTGGTCATGTCGAGAGAGCAGAAGAAATTAGCATCTTCAGAGGCTGAATGGACGGAAATCAGGCAGGTTAGTGTACACTGTTATATACAAAGACTTCTTCACACACCACTGTAAAGTAAACAGCTTGTTAATGACCAGAGACTTGGTGTTAAAATAGAATGGGAAAAGTCAGGAGAGAAAAGGACCCTGGTAGTGGAAGTAGCAGTGGTGACTCTTTTGTGGTTACCATAAGCATATCTGAGTGAAGTAAAAATGAAGTAATTATAACACTATCATAAATTTTATTAATTCATTTTTCACAAATGTCATTACTTTTATTAATAATTATTAATAATAAATAATAATTATTATAATTTATCATTAAAATTTATTAATCTTATTAATTTTAATTAACTTTGCTCATTGGAGTGTTTGCTCTCCTTACAGACCACCTCTCTGTCTGTCAGAGTGGCCGATCTCCAGCCGTTGGCTTGGTACCAGTTTAAAGTGGTGGCTG
Organism: Pachyseris speciosa; assembly: GCA_016490735.1. Lineage (NCBI taxonomy): Eukaryota > Metazoa > Cnidaria > Anthozoa > Scleractinia > Pachyseridae > Pachyseris > Pachyseris speciosa. Next base: position 1,871,500 of record JAEMWC010000015.1, on the reverse strand, counting down.
TTAATGAATATGGCGCTAGCCCCTTTAGCGTGCCGACCAAATTTATTTTTTCCAATCTCAGACATCCAGGACAACCGAGAGATTTTAAGGTGATGTTGATGCAAATCGTTAAAGGCCATGTTGACGTGGATGTATCTTGGAGGAAACCTGATAGCGCTGTTGGTATGAACATAACTTAAAATCTTACCATAACTGGCACCTGCCATAGTTATTTCAAATGTGATATTTTGGGGTTTTGATGAGGGAGGGGGATGCAGCACAGAACAACATGATATACCCTACTGATGAGTAAAGGCACTCATCATTAATGTGCTTTTCCAAAAGAAGTTTTTGTCTCTGATTCGTTACGGAGGTTTAATTGAATGTACGGTCATGCCCCAGTAAAGGAATTTTTTAGCAAGGAATATGGAATTATCAAAAAATAAACTTTAAGATGAAAGTCATGAAATAGTACAAGGACAATGTTTTCACATGATTTTTTCACATGGGCCTAATTGCAAAGATCAAACCAAGTGAGAAAAAATTAGAAAAAGATGCTAAACTGTGATATCAGCTAAATGTACTGGTCAACAGTCCTTTGATAATTAGATGACAAGGTGACTTTTATAAACTAACCACTGAGTTTGTATCTTTGCAGGAGTACCGATTTACAGGTACAAACTGTACTGGAGTGCGAGATACGACCAGCAACTGGAGAAATTTATGGACCTTGAAGTGCAGGAAATACGGCTCAAGGGCAATGTTCACCAGTACACGATAAAGGGACTCCTTCAAAATACTACGTACATGCTTGAAATACAAGCCATGACAAGATGGCAAGAGACAAGAATGAGAAGCAGATGGTTGAAATTGAGGATCAGAACACCAGCATCTAAAGAAGGTAAGGTGCACACATGATTGCAAGGCTGTCATTATCTTTGGCAACTATTATCATGACCTTCAACTACTTTGAAGTTGACTTGCTGTGTGGAGTTAGTTTTCAACTGAATCGTGAAGTTCTTAAATTATGTTTTGTTTACTGAAGGTGATGTGCCGGAGAAGCCCAAAGAATATGTTAAGAAGATTAGCAGTAAGGTGAAGGGAAATGTTCTTATTGAAAAAGAACCAAAGACAGAGTCTGAAGTGTTAACAAAACCCACAACAATAACTAGGAATGGTAAGTTTTATGTTGGAAACTGGAAATTTATCATCCATATTTAATAGTTATTGTTTTCTGCTGAAATCCAGGAAGTAGTCACTGTTTGGATTTCAATGCAGTCACCCTGGGTTCAAATCTTGCTCTAGCCACTAGATGGTGTTGATCTGGGTAGTCTGTGGTTCAACTCCTCAGAGATCCTTGTAAATAGCCAACTGGTTTCTGTATTTGCTCTGCCCCACTAGCCTTTGTGCTATAAATACTGCCGAGGGTAAATAAAGGTTATTATTATTATTATTATTATTATTATTATTATTATTGGGAAGGGTTTCCCCCTGGCTGTTTAATACAGGCACTGTATTCAAGAAGCCATCCTTCAGCAAGTTATATAACCCTAACTACTGTTTTAAATATTGTGATGTTCAGATTTACCTTAATGTTGAAAGGCAATTTGAACAAACAGGTTAAGAATTTGTTGTGCTTTGGGAAACTGGAATCAGATGTTTAGGTTAAAAATAGGGAGCAGACAATCAAAGCTGCATAATTAGTAGTTAAAAATATCCCTTGCTTTGACCCTCAGTTTGAATTATGTCAGATACAGTACCGCCTGAAAGTATTGACCCCTTTACCGCGTTATTGCCGCGTGACCTCCTCGCAACTTTCCCTCAGTATTCCCGCGGCAGGCCGAGGAATTTTTTCGGGCAGGCTCCAAAGTTGCTGCAGGAAAACTAACCAAGGTAAAACTGAGGTAATGAAATACCGCAGTTGAGTTTGAACAGGCTTTTATTTTCTTTGTGTTTTGGATATGTCACATTAAAATTGCACCAAAGATCATTATAACTGAAACAAATTTTGGCAGGCAATCTTGAACTACGTACCTTGAACAGGATTAAGGACAGTCATGCATGGTCGCTACATATAGATCTATCGGCTTTTTAATACATGCGTAGAAGACCATAGGTGGACGGAGAGTGAACGGCAGAACTTTCGAACTGCTACTGTAATTCCAAATGGAGGATCGGAGCGGCAAAACAAAAGCTGTGAAAGGTTAACCAGATGGGAATACATAAATACTAACGAATGGAAAATCATTGAAATTAAAAAAAAAAAAAAACATAAATAAGCAATTGCACGGAAAAGTTTATATTTAAAACGGCTACAGATCACTTTATTAAAGGATGTTGAAACCACGATCTGTTTGTCTGGATAAGGCGCTAGCAGACGCCAAATATTTGCATACCACGAAACAGAACTTCCACTCATTTGCATATGGTAATGCAACGCGCATTTTGTTAGTTCAAAGTTGTTCTATATCATTTTCTCGAAGTGCAGCAGCTCAGAACAATGACGAAGTAAATGAGCTATATTTTTCAGAGGCTGTCGGAGATTCAAAATTTTTTAATCATCGGAGGCGCAAATCACGGGAGATGGTTATCATTCTTCTCGTCTCGTTACGCTTGATCGATCACACAAGTAAAAAAACAACTTGTACCGACTAACTTACTTGACGTTGTATGCAACATTGCCAACCAACGAGCTAAGAAAACAACTGAACAATGCCGCACTAAGACACAACTAAAACTAACTTGACTACAACGTAATAAAGACAAAAAACAACACAAAACAAACACCAACTGGGTCAGGAATATCTCTTCCCGTCCCTTAGACAAGACTGAAACTCAGGTACTCTCTTACGGACTTAAACACTAAGTGACGCCTAAACGTATACCGACCGAGGACATTGTATCTAGTGTTGAGGTGGCTCTGTCTCGTCAAAGAGAACTATCAGAACCGACCAAGGATAACATCAGAAGTAGAATAGCTTCTACTATACAATCAGCCTCTCTCACAGACAATAACCTGACTAGAGACGAACGACAAGCACTTAAACGACTGAAAAACGACAATGACATTGTTATACTTCCCGCTGACAAAGGACATGTTAATGTTGTTATGGACAGGAAAGACTATCACGACAAAATGGACGCACTTGTCAACGAGAAACAGACTTACGAACTACTTAAACGAGACCCGACGCCAGCACTTCAATGAAAACTCAACGGCAAACTACTTTCACTTAAGAAAGCTGACGTTATTGATGTTCGACGCTACAACAGACTGAGGTGCCATGTGCGACAACCACCGAAACTTTACGGACTGCCCAAACTACACAAACCTAACATACCTATCAGGGGCACCCAACGAGCAAAATCAACCAAAAGCTATAGAAAGGCATTTTGGGGTGCCTTATGGTGTTTGAAGTCTGTTTAAAGTGATGTTTTCATAAGCTAGAAGAAATTTATCTGTTCGGATTCCCTAGCTGAAATTTTAATTGCCCGAAAATTTTAGGGAACAAAATCTTCCTTTGAGAAAATGCAAGCTGAAATGAACTTTCCACGAACTTTGTAGAGAACTATTTTCTTTCCGAAAATGCTAGCTGACCTTTTTGACTGTCAAAAACAGCAATTACGACCTTTTCGAAAACTTCAGGGGCTATGATTTCCCAATTTCGAATCTTTTAGGCCACGTTTTAGTTACGAAAATCCGAGTGCACTCTTTGATCGACGCCGAAAGTGCAAGGCGAATTACCCTCCACCGAACAGATATCTTCCGAAACTTATCGTTGGGTGCCCCTGACCTATGCGACCCATAGTCTCGTTCTGTGGTTCGCCGACTTACCAACTGTCTAAATACCTGACTACTATACTGAAACCACTGACTGACGAGTCACGACACAAACTACAGTCGACTGAAAACTTTATTGACGCCATTAAAGCACAAGTACCTGACGACTACAAACTAGTGTCTTTTGATGTGAAATCACTGTTCACCAGTATTCCACTCCAACTGGCTCTAGATTGTACTGAGACTGCCATCAAGAACTCCACGTTACAACTGCCACTACCAACAGACGACTTAATGGACTTACTGAACCTTTGCCTTACGTCTACCTTCTTTCAGTACAACAGCAAACACTACAAACAATTGCACGGGACAGCTATGGGCTCACCAGTTTCCGTTGTTGTAGCAGAGATCGTCATGCAAAACATCGAGGAACAAGCCCTTGTGACTTACGAATGAACGCTACCGCTCTGGCTACGTTACGTCGACGACACTTTCACAGCTGTACACAAAGACAAAATCGACGATTTTCACGAACACCTCAACAGACAGAACGCCCACATACAGTTTACCAAGGAGATCGAGGAAAATGGTAAGATACCTTTTCTAGACTGCCTTGTTAGCCGTGACAACAACAGACTACAGACGACAGTTTACAGAAAACCCACACACACTGACAGACTACTTGACGAATCATCTTACAACCCTACTTCACACAAAGCAACTACAATAGGGACTTTAACGAGACAAGCGCAACTAGTTTGCGCCTCGAGCGACAGTTTAGCAGACAAACGCAAATACTCAGACAACGTTTTCACTAAGAACAACTACAACCACAACTTTGTTAGACGCAACACTTACAGGACAGAACCAAACGCTACGAACGCTAACCCGACACCAGTCACTACAGCAACTATACCATACATCAAAGGAACTTCTGAGACCATTGCACGGATACTACAACCTTACGATATCCGTGTCGCTCACAGACCCATCACAACTTTATGACAATTATTGACGAACGTTAAGGACAAAGACGAACCAAAGGACAGACAGGGAGCAGTTTACAAGATCGAATGCTGCAACTGTCAGGCCACTTATATCGGTGAGACTGGCAGAAATTTGAACGTAAGACTGACTGAACACAAACGAGCGACGAGAAATGGTGACATCAACAATAACATTGCTGAGCACCATTTACTGACAAACCACACAATCAACTGGGACTCTGCTAAATGCATTACCTACTGTACTAACTACCACCAATGGATCGCGCTGGAAAGTTGGTTCACTAACTTAGAACAGACACCACTGAACCGTTGTCAACAGCTTCCCGCACCTTACAAACGACTTATTGACGATATCAACAACAGACAAACAATAGACACACCGACTAATTTGACTAACAATACACCTCCGAACATTGGACTAACAAAAGACGGATTGAAATGCACCAACCACGGTTTACAGTCATCACAGCCAATAACATCACGGCTTAACTGACAGACAACTAATAACATCATGACTTCGTTGACCAATCACATTAACGACCAGAGTACTTATACCATCTCCTGACGTTAATCCAATCACTTGACTCTGATGATGACTTCCGCTCAGGTTGTCGAAACGTCAGTCAATGTCACCACAAACAGTCCTCCTCAGGACTAGGATATACCTCACAAATTAATGTGATTTGGTAAGCTGAAGCCACTCTAAAGGCACTAAGGCCACATGGTAGCGGGCATTACCCCTTAAATCTACCAAAGCAAAGATTGAGCCCAAGCATTAGCAGCCATGGACAGCTGTTTCGGCCTTGTTAGGCCTCATCAGCATGGCATAGCTAATGCTCAGGCTCAAGTACCCACATATCCATAAAACAAGCAGTAAAAACGTAAAGCTTGTGGGATGTGGCTGGAGTGACAAGGATATACCTCACAAATTAATGTGATTTGGTAAGCTGAAGCCACTCTAAAGGCACTAAGGCCACATGGTAGCGGGCATTACCCCTTAAATCTACCAAAGCAAAGATTGAGCCCAAGCATTAGCAGCCATGGACAGCTGTTTCGGCCTTGTTAGGCCTCATCAGCATGGCATAGCTAATGCTCAGGCTCAAGTACCCACATATCCATAAAACAAGCAGTAAAAACGTAAAGCTTGTGGGATGTGGCTGGAGTGACAAGGATATACCTCACAAATTAATGTGATTTGGTAAGCTGAAGCCACTCTAAAGGCACTAAAGGCACTTCTCAGGACTACACTCACCCGGACGATCGTGCTTCACTTAGTTATGATATGACTCCTGGGTTCAAACCATTTATGATTTTACGCTATTCTTTACTATCATGAACAGATAAAACTCTAAATTGTGGCTGCCTTTCGCATCACTTCCAGTTGCTCGCCTTTTGATACTTCAAATTTTGTGATTAACCTAAAAGTGCAGTGGTCAAAAGCTTTTTTAGTATCAGACAAATAAACTTTGAGTTTGAACGGAGGAGCTTTTTCCAAACCGATGACTTTAATTAACCAAAAATGCAAACGCATTCGCCCTGCAGACTTAAATTTGTTTTGATGGCATAAAATTGTCAGCGTGACAGTTCAAACAACAAGGCAGTGCTTCTTCTAGTGCTGGATTTAAAACAGTTCTAAACAGCTGTAGGTTACTTTATAATATTTGAAGACTTCCGATTTTACACTGTATGGAGGCTGGCTCAAAAATTATGAGTCCATTCGCAAATAGCGCACAATGTAATTTTTTTCTCCACGAATCTTCGCACCTTAAGAACTTACAAAGTCCTTCTGCTTTTTTGGCAACTGCAATTAATCGTTATTGTTCTTTCCCGCGGCATTGCCTTGTCTTTTCTACCGTGGCATTCCAATGGCAAAATTGTATCTCGGCTTTCCTGCGGGAAAAAAATTTGTATACTGCGGTGGACGCACGGATGATGGGTCAATACTTTCAGGTGGTACTGTAAGTATCATTGCAATTTAAGTTCTGGAAAATATTCTGATTATGATTGAACTGCCGTTGTTATTTCTTAGGAACAACGCCAGTGAATGCAGATGATAGTAATTTGAAACAAACATCAGGTTTGTATTGACTAATTTGACTGTGCACTTAAATGACCATTCAAATTATATCATTGTTTCCACAAAGTTCTTGTACTGATGAGGAAATTTAAGTAAACACATGTCTTGAAGGTGAAAAATTATTCAGTAATAACATATATAGCATGTCTTAGTTCTACTTTAAACTAGTTTGTGAAGTAATTTTGTGGTATGAGAAACACATAGTTGAACGTCAATTATCTGGACTTAATGGGTCTGAAGAAAAGAGTCCGGATAATCAACAGTCCAGATAATTGAAAATATGAATATTAATTAGGCAAAATAAAAATAAATTACAGTAATTAGAAAATCAGAATTCAATGCAATAGCGTAGCATTAATAGTACAAATGAACTACATGCTAAATTTAGGTTGAAAGACGTTCAATCTTTGAAAGGAAAACAAACTGCACTGTTCAATGCCAAAATTAAAAATAAATCATAATGATTGTTTCTAGGTATCTTCAAAAATTTGGGACCAGCAGAAATAGTCCAGGTAATTGAAAATTTTGGATAATCAAGGTTTGACTGTACTAATATTTTGCTATTTCCTCTTTAGTTTTGACTCCTAATAACAGCAAAGCTCCAAATATAGAAGCAAAGAGAAGTATTGGTCATGTACTCAGAATTTCAACGTACACCATCAGTTTCTGGTTATGTGTAGCAGTGGCAGTAATATATTACCTTTAGTAGTCACAGTAACAAGTGCGAGGTGTATATGGATCTATATTAATGTAGCAATTGGTTGGAAATTGTCCTTGGTGTTATCCTCAATGTGCAACTTCAATGTAAAATACACGGGGCTGTGAGGCTCGGGTTAAAATTGCACCTAACCCCAAAATATTTTTTGCTAAAATAAATTGTTGCACCTGTCTGAAACACACTGAGAATGTTTCTTCTGTTTTCCACCAAATGTTGACTTTTTATAGGCTTCAAGACTGAGCCTTATTTGGTTCATGACTGAGTCAGAAACGGCGTGGGCCCATTCCTGACATCACAAACTGATTAGCATCTCATTAAGTCTTTGTAAACACGTATGCAAAGTAGTTTGTGACGTCAAATCAGGAAGAGACCCATGTCTCTCCTGACTGGGTCATGTACCAACTGATGCTTAGTTTTTCGTAAGTTTTGAAGCCCATAAAATGTCAAGATTTGGTAAAAATAGGGGCAATGCATTTCGACCAGGTGCAAAGATATATTGTAGCGAGAGAAAATATTTTGGGGCTAGCTGCACTTTAAAAGCCAAGGTTTCAAAGGGATGTACAGTGGAAGCCTAATTAACATGACAAATTGCCGCTGTATGAAACTTGTGGAGTTTTTGACTTGCTTGGGTGAGCCAACCCTGCTCCCAGTCAGTAAAATTACTAAATCCTTGTGCAGAGAGAAAGGACTTAAATGTAAATATCAAAGTCAATTTCCAACTGATCGGTGGACGTTATTTAATTTTAGGAGAAATGCATTCAATGCATTTAAAAGAAGTGAAGAGATTATTTTTGTATTGTATTTAAATAAGTGTAAATAGTTTATTTTGAAGTTTGTAACAAAGAAAAAGGTAATGGAATGACTATTTAAGGGAAGCGGGACCCATAATGATACTTTGTTTTAATGTGGCTGAACAATGGCATTAAGAAACCCACAATGGCACAAAAGAACAAGTGAGTTGCATTAATTGTGAACATGTTAGCATGTTACATCTGTTCTGTTATCTAGATGGATAAAAGGAGATAATTTATAAGGTAGCTGTTACAAATGAAGGGCTTGGAACATAACCAACCTATGTCAAATTTTAGGTCGTTTTTAGATTTTGCTCGGATTTGTCCCAATTTCTGCATGTGAACTGGAATTCGATTGAAAAACATTGTCTGGTATTTTTTTTTTCACCATTTTTTTTTCGTTTTGGAGATATGTGTGTAAAAACTACATTTTTCCTTGTGTACACAAAGAAACCAACCTTCCACAAGAGTGGTTTGCAAATTGCATTACATCTTCTTTCAATCGAATTGCAGTTCACGTACAGAAATTTGGACAAATCCGAGCAAAATCGAAAAACGACCTAAAATTCGACATAGGTTGGTTATGCTCTGAGCCCTTCAAATATAAGAATGACTGTTATTGTGGCCAGTGTTGTTACAGTGTAAATAGGAACAAATGAAGTTTCACTTGCCTTTCAGTGCACTGGTGTAACTGAAACTAAATGTCATGTTATGGTTTTAGAAACAAAGATTCAAACTAGTTTTATTTATTACTCAGCCAGGTTTTAAAATATTATTGGTATTTGTTTCCCACATTGTCGAATATATTTGTGCTGAGTAAACAATCATCTTTATTTAAAGTGAGAACTCAATTCGAGTTTGTAATGTTCAGTCAGTTGGACTCAAAGTGTAATGATTAGACAGGGAAAGGAAAATTCTAACTTTTCACAGCACAAAATCAGTTTTTTATAATGAATATTCAGAAGTTGAATTTCCGGAAAGAAATAATTTTTTGAAATAAAAAATTCCTAGGCAACGAAAAAAATCATTCAAAACTACTTAACGAGCAAAAAATGCAGCTAAAAGTCTCTCATGTTTTACCTACTGAGGTAGGAATTTAGAGTTTTGCTGTATAGTCATGTTCAAAAGCCAGACATTTCCCCAACATTGAGAAATTAAATCTGTTTTTCCCAGACCATCAGATTTCCTATTACTATATGTTTTAGTCATCTGGTAACTGTTTACCAGACAAAAATTGTTTAATATCTAGGGTAATACTAAGCATCAATTTATTATGATCGTAATAAGTGGACAAATCCCTTTGTGGATGTATCAATTGCTGAAAAGTAAATTTTTGGAAAATTTTTTGTAATCCTTTTGGAATTGAAATTGACACAGGTACATAAATGTTAATCTTAAAATGCTGTTGTTGAGTTAAAGTAAATCTAAAATAAATATTTTAGATATGTAATCACCATGCAAAATTACTTAAAAACGAGCGACTTGGAATAAATGGCTTTTAATTCTTTTAACAGTCAGGGTCATAGTGCACATGACAAACCACAGTGGAACTCCACTCCACAGACACCCACTTAATTCGGACACCCACATAATATGGACACATACTTTATAAGAGACACTTTTCTTTGTCTTGAGAACTAAAAAGGTCATAATTATATTTTCTCTTAAATTGGCTCGCTTAATATGGACACCCAGATGATGCAGACACTTTGGCATGTCCTTTGATGTCCGTATTGAGTGGGTGTCCATAGAGTGGAGTTCCATTGTACCAGCTCAAACTGCAAACTTTACTTTAGTGTTCAGCTCGCTGTCCCCTATTTTTTGGGATTGTCGAGACTTGTGTGCTTCAATTGAGGTGTTAACAGCGAGCAACCCTGGGGAGAGGGCCTGGGTGGGATTGGGGGAGAGGCCCTGGGTAGGGGCCCCCTCAGTAGTTTAGACACTCTTGACACCCAAGGTTGTGCGCGCCATTATTTGGAAAATAATGCAATTGAGAGAGGACCATGAGCAATTGTGGGATTGTTCTAGGGGATGCTGAGGTAAACAAATGGTGAAAGATTTAGCTTTTTTGGTATTTTGGTTCTCTATTGTTCATGCACAAAGGAAGGATTTCTGTTGTTTGCGTCCCAACAATCCCACAATGCCTTGCCTGCCACTCTCTTCCAGTAAGCTACTATTTTTTTCGTCTGAGAGTAAAGGCCTTGAACTGAACTATTCTAAGTAGAAGGAAAAATTAATGTATGTTAAAGGGTTTCAGGTATTTATGGTTCTTTTATTTGTATTTATGTGGTGGGTCTGATCTAATGGAATACTAAGTGAAAGCACAGTCTGTATAAAATGTAACTGAAATGTGTATTTTGTAAATATTTGCACCATTTAATTTGCTGGTCAGATTTGCTAAATTTCAACCAGTAATAATTATTATATTTTTTGTTGAGTTTCATCACTGAGACAATTTAGATTATATTTTGCTGCAACTCGATGACAAGACATTTTGAAATAAATTTATATTTTTTAAGGATGTTTTATGTTGTTTGGTGTCAAACCATGTGAAGTTCCTATGAACTTGTTCAACAACCCATGCTCTACACATACATACTTTATTGAGCCTCCCCAATGGAGCTTTTCAGGAACAATAATTATAAAGTAATAATGTACAGTTATTTAAAAAATTTAAATATTTAAAATAGGCTAACTCATCGCTATATCAATTACGTCCTAAAAAATCCCTTAGAAGTTTGCTCCTTAAACGCTTCTTAAAGATTGATTCGTTACTAGAAAGTTTTAAAATGGATTCCAAGGAATTCCAGATGCTGACAGATCGGTAAAAAAAAGTTCTCTGTCCAGAAGCAGTTTTAAAAAGGACATTTAACAATTAACTCCTGGTTGTGTATCTATTTACATCAAAACGTTTGGTAAAAAAAGAGCTTAGGTATTCAGAGGCGCGACCATATATACATTTAAAAGCCAAGATAGCACTTCGATAGTAGAGCTGACTGGATACTGGAAGCCACCTAAGGCGTTTTAGTTCAGTGAGTGCTCTCCCCCAACGATTGACAGGAGCTCGGATCACAAAGTTCAACATAAAGAACTTCAAAGTAAAAACTCTTTCTCAGTAGACTTTAGCAATAACTGCACGCGTTGTGCCTTGATTCAGCTTTTCCTTAGCTAATACCTTGTGCAGAATTCAGATTACAGTTTTTTTTTTTTGGGGGGGGGGGGGGGGGCGGTTGGGAGGGGTGCATTTTTAAGGACGTTTTTTCATCGATTTTACCCTGTTCCCTGAAGACTTCCTTTGTACCTTTTATCAAAAGGCTGTTTACACGGGTTCTAAGTCTGTCAAATTCCAGATTTTGCACATGTTGCGTCTTAACTAGATGTGAGCAGGTTTACTTGATGAGACGGTACAGCTGAGTCTTGTAGTCTTAAATTATCATTTCAAAAGCATGCAACAAGTACAATTCTCACCGCATTTCAAGATCCTGTAATGCGCAAAGACATTCCATTTCTGGTTGTACGATCAGCTTCCACACAACGCTCCTCATCTTAGGAATCTCTTCCCTGCTAGCGTCTCTGGCCCATTCAACTGGAAGATGAGCGCGTATATTCTAGTGCCAGTCTTTTCACGGCATTTCCATGACCAAAATAAATATAGGTCTGCATTGCGTACAGAGGAAATAGCGTTTCTACTGCGTCCGAACAGACTAGAATGTTGATAGTTCACTGGCATACTATAATGAATATGAGCACAGAGAATATGTTAACTCATAATACAAAAGGCGTTCAGTTTGGGGAAAGTTTTGACAGGAAAAAAACCGTTAGCCAGCTTCTCTTTTGAAAATTCTTGGAATGAAGCAGCTAATATTTTTAGCTTTTGGCTGCGCCCTCTTATTATTAATGGTTTACCGTAAAAGCTCTATCAAGCCCCCCCCCCCCCCCCCACCCTCTCTTTTAAGCCCCCCTCTCTAATAAGCGCCCCGTTTGGGAGTCGGTTTTTGTAATAAGCTCCCCTCTCTATTAAGTCCCCCGTTAATAAGGCCTGAAATTAGATAAGCCCCCGGGGGCTTAATAGAGCCTTTACGGTATACATTGTTTCATGTAATGTTTAATAAACGAGCGGGAGTGTTTTATCAAGTTTAAAACACGAGGCGCAGCTGAGTGTCTTAGGACTTGATAAATCACGAGCTGGAATTTATTCCACGGCATCAAAAGCTTTACTGTTTATTTATCCCATTCTAACACTAATATTTAGATAGTTCATACGAATGCTGTTAATATTTCTGATGGAAAAGGGCAGCTTCTTCAAATCCCAAAAAACACTACGGGCCCAGTAAAGCCACCAGTTTGGAGAGCACAATTTTGGTAAATAAAAACACGCTTGTAAATAATTTTGGAAGCAGAAACGGCGAAAACTTCAAAAGATTTACCAACATATTTTGCCATAAGGTGTTAAAAACTACCATCAATCAAACGCTGTTTGAAAAAGATCCTTCTCATAGTCGACTGAACTCTTTCGGAGTTTTGAGCTTCAGACTCCGGTAACATACAGCGAAGCAAGCCATGTTTATTGCATAAACTCAAGACTACGGTGGTTGCTCAGGCAACACAGCTGGGTTACATGTGAATTATGACATCCCCAGCCAGGTTACATATATGGCAATTTTTAGTGCAAACTGGACTAGTGGCTTCGAAATTACAAGATTCAAACTTTTAACTCTCAAAATTATCAGCGGGAACAGTCTATACCTGCCAACTCTCACGCATTATGCGCATTCAATTCAATTCAATTTTTATTGAAACTCACACGAATACAGGCGTAAGCGCAGGCGTAAATCTCACGCCTCCGGACCAAAGACGTCGATCTCACGCATTGCGGACAATTTCTCACGCCTGACTTAGAAATCCGGATGACCTGGGCCCAGTTGCTCGAAACATGGTCAGCGCTAACCGTTTGCTAAGATGTATTAAAACCTATAGGTTGTCATGGTATTTAACCCGGGTTAGCGCTAACCATGCTTCGAGCAACTGGGCCCTGTTCTTTAACACATTAACAACAAAAAATCAATTCAATATGCCCCGTAAATGTTCCAACCTGAACGGCGCTTAATGTCGAGTTTGAGTCCTAACTGTATCAGAACGCGCTAAGACGTCACGTTTCAGTCTGTATGTGAGGGACTGGAATACGTTCGAAAGCCATCGGAAAAACTTCAAATAGCTTCGGGAGTGTTCAGAAGCCATCAGAACATGTTCGGTAACGTTCGGAAGTCTTCGAGAAATTGTCGGAAGTCGCTGGAACATTTTCCGAAATTCCGGTCATGAGGAGATAAAAATCTCACGCAGCTGACTGAGAAAAAGTTGGTGTAGAACACTGTCCTCGGAAAATTCACGGTCTTCGGGCCTAGAATAGTCATAATATTCCCGGTAGTTTCAAAAACGAACCACTTTTTTTCAAGCAAATATGCATGATGATTAAAAAACAAACAAGAAAGTTTAAAAAAAAAAGCATTGCACAACATATCGACTTTGAGAAATGTAAGTTAAATTTTAATCACACCAACACCATACAAATACTTCAAAATAACTTAAGAAACTATGCATATTAAAAACCCTTAAAAATTCAAACCACAACGAAAGGTGTTAAACTACATAGTAGTTAGCACTGTATTTTTTAAAAATCTCTTTCAGTCTACTGACTGAAACATTACGCTTATTCCAATCATGCTTCAACTTTCAAACAACTCAACAGTGAGAAAGCTTCTCGTATCCCCAGTCAACGGCAACATGAAGGTAAAAAATTAAATATTATTTATTTAAACTACAACGAATGACCATTTGTCACGATAACTATGAACTTGTTCTGGTTTTATTGTAGCCAGGATTTGCGGGACGTTGCAATTCAAGATGGTGGACTTTCCTGCCAAAAATCGTGGCCGCCATCTTGGACAAGGTTGCTCTGAAAAATAACCTGACATTAACATGTCAAACGCTCAGTGTAAATTCGCCATAACTACCACTGGCATTTGCCACCTGATTGTAAGCAGGAATATCCTTAAATAAACTCTGTTTATTTTATCATTCTCCTTCTTGTACTATACTAGTATATTTCTCCTGCGTTCCATCAACTCAAAACAAACCAGTAAACCGTTTCTCAAAAATATTTTTTCTCCAGTCCGCACAAGACTGAACCTTTTCTGCCTTATATAAGACAAAATGAAAATAGAAGGCCAATTAATAGATTTTTCGGATTTCCTTTTAAAAAAAGTTGACGTTCATTGGAAAAGACTCTGTAAAAAATGTGAATTTCGAACTTGACACATACTTCAAGCTACTTCACTTTAAGAAAATTCCCTCACATTTTCCAGTTACAAATCCAAAAACCTACCTTTAGTTTAGGTCAGAAAAATGCCGAGCCAGAGCACGAAATGCGTTACGGAAACTATACGCAAACGGATTTGTAACTCTTACCAGCGAAAGCTGACAGTCAAAGTCACTTTGATAAAAATAGGCAAGGTAAAATGCAGATTTGAGCGAAATAAGCTGTGCCCTCGCTTATAGTAAGTTAGCTATAGACGCAACGTTAAGACAGCAATATAATGCTTTATCTGCAAGTGTTGTTTCTGCATTAGGAAGGCCTTAACCATTTCTAAAAATTAATTTCTTCCTGTTTGGCGTTTACATACACTACCGCTATTGTTTTTACGCTTACAAGATAGTCATAAAGGTGAATGCGAACTTCTCGAGAGTAAAGACTTCTCAAGCAAACAAAACTTGGACATTTGCAACAAACAAACCTGGAAACTAGAACGGCGGTACTTCGATCAGCAGATGGTTGCAAGGTAAGCTACTAACTAACCGAATATCTAAAACCCTCTTGGGAAAAAGAATTCCCTTACTACGGAATCTAAACAACAACAAAGAGGCCGTCTATGGGCATTTCGGCGGTCCGAACTCGTGCGAACGGCAGATACAAAAGTGACAATTTTGCAGTCAAAAAGTAAGTTTTCGTTAAAAAAAATCGGTAGAATAATTCCGAAAACACTCATAGAAAGACTCTCTTTCGAAAAACTCGAATAGAAGTAGCAAACAACAATAAAATTATCGGGAAATACCCGACGAAGATATTTTGTCGTCATTGCATTCAAGTGATCCAAACGTTCAGAAAATCCATGCCTCTTTTGTCAATCTAATGGTCCTCAAAGAAGTTACTGTTAGTTCTCGTGTGGACTCAGGGACTCGCGTTACGGGTTGGACGGAGAATGTCCCTGCTCATTCCGAAACCCATCTCCACCCTCCATGGGGGTAGGATCCTCGCCCCCACTCTCCCCTCTCTTGCTGGTTGGAGATGTCTTTGGGAACTTGGTGGGCTTCTTTGTTCGCCTCTTCGAATTCCTATTGAGTCTTTTTCCCGACGGCTTTTTGTTCCGCTTTCGAGGAATTTCCGTCGGAGGTTGATTTCCTTCCGTGGTGTTTTCGTTCTCTCCCGATTCAGGTCTTACAGTCTCCGATTTCGTTCCGATTTTTGTTCGGTTTTCCGAGATTTCAGCAACTGACTTAGCTCCACTTGGGAAAGCTGACTTTGTTGGCAAGAGCAAAGAAGTTTTGGCAGACTTGTTTTTGGATTTCTTAGCCTTCTTCAAGCCTTTTGACTTTTGTTTCTCGCCATTACCCTCGGCTTCTCCTCCACCGTTTTCGAGAGTAGTCTTCTCTTTTTCGCGTTTGGGCAATTTTCTCTTAGTTGGTGTCAGTGTTATTGATTCTGTCTCTGCTTTCGCCTTTGTTGGCACCGTCGTGAAAGGAAAAACACTCGGGGTAGTTTTACCATTCTCCGAAGTCTCAACGGCACTTCTTTCGGTACTTACGGCACTTTCCGAGCTATTTCTGACTCCTTCCGTAGACGCCATTGTTGTGAGAGATAAAACCTCCGACCATTTTGTCGTTTCCGATGAATCGACGGGTCTTTGCGAAGTAGTTGCGAAGCCTTCCGAACGAATGTTTACTTCTTCCGAAGGAATTTCAGAAGGCGAAGGACTGGGTAACTGATCCGTGTGATTTGAATACGCCGTTGGGAAAATGATCATGTTTTTCTCGTTCAAAACAACATTATTTTCTTCGCTTTTAACAAAGGATTCACCATCTGTTGTTTTCGTCGTGGTTGAGGCAGTTGATGCCGATGCGCTTGGTGATGGGGTAGTTGTCACAGGCTCATAAGTGGCGGTAACGTCTGTATATTTCTTGCCGTAGTAATGATTACAATCGTCTCCTTTGCACGCTATCATTCTGTGTAACTGCTCATGCAACTCTGACAAAACGGCAGGGTCCACTCTATGAATCACATTGTACAGCTACAAGGTAAAAAAATTCCCAAGGAGTCAAAAGAGAAGGAACGAGGAAAGAACTAAAACATTGGTGAGAAGAAGAGACAATATGGATATTGTTTCTTCCTGTTCATGTTGCGGTGGCAAAACAGTAATTGTTTACATTCTTGTAAACTAAAAGCATTTGTTAAGAATCCACATATCAGAGCTCTGTGCACACTTTGCGGATCCAGGTGTGGAAATCAGAGGTTTCCAAACACCTCAAAAGCCATATTCAATCAATATAAATTAAGACGTGGCTTGCTGGGTTTTATGCTTCAGATGGCAAACAATCAATCAAGTAAACAAACATACAAACATGTAGTTCTGAGCGTTGTCAGAGATAGGTGAAACTTAAAAGATACCCCAACAGAACATTAACATGGTAATTCGCATTTTGGCGTAGGTCGGGTGCCAAAAATTTACTGATCATGATACTGCTTGAAATACCACTTTAAAATCTGTAAAATGGCCAAGTTTGAGAGGAAAACTTTATAATATATATCGCAAAGGTTTTAGTTTCGTTAAGTCTCAAACTTTTATTAGTATAGATAGCCGACAATCTTTGGCTGTTTCCATAGAAATGTCTCTAAAATTCGCAGACTCGAAGGACTATATCTCCTCGTTATTAAAAGATATCGCTCTCGGCCTTAGCCAGTTTGCTAATTTTTGAAGTGCTCTTTCTAGCGCGCAGTCTCAATGAATCCAACCTCGTCCAGGGGTCTGTCCGAGTTGAAATCCAAGATGTCGATCGCCATTTAGAATATCGAGAAAACCCTAGGGACGAGGTTGAAATAGCCTTTGTCACGTGGCAAACAGTGAAAAAGGAGAATTGTCTAATTTCTGTTTTCATCTTTCGAAAGTGCACAAACAAGGCTAGGAGAAAATAAAAGTCGATCACAGTACTATACCTGGTACGGGTCTTGGTTAAGGTCAAAGAACTCCAAGAAGTGTGTGACAAACTCGCAGTAAAGGAAGTTATGAGTGGCGTTAATTGTTCGCAGACACCAGTAAGAGTTGTTGGCAGCGTTTGGACAGAAACAGAAGTCTCCTCCTAAAAACAGCAGGAAAATACCATTTAAAAAAATGGCAGAGACACAATGTCTTTGTAACAGGGGAGCGGTCACTGGGGTAAAATGCAAGGGAGGGGGCAGAAACATTTCTGCATAGAAAAACACTTTAGGGTTTTCATCCAGTAATTCCTTGCATAAGCAATGGGAGCGTGTGTGATGAAAGGAGGAAAAAGATGGAGAGAATGAATAGCTGGATAGAAGAAAGAGAAGGAAAAGCAGAGAGAGGGAGGAAAAGAAAAAAAAAACGGTTAGAGCGATCGAGCGAAGGATCGCCTGAGGTAAGGAAAGACACGAGCAAATGAAAGAATGATGAGACGGATCTCGACAAGGGAGGATATATTATGGAATGACGGATGAATGGATATCTGACTGACTGACTGAATATAATGTATAAGCCATGAATGAATAAAAGAAGAAATGAATGGCTGGATGAATAGATGAGAGAATCATATAATGCAATGAATGAATGTGTGAAGGATTTAAAGAAAGAGTGAACGAATGAACGAATGAACGAATGAACGAATGAACGAATGAACGAACGAACGAATGAACGAACGAATGAACGAACGAACGAACGAACGAATGAACGAACGAACGAATGAACGAACGAACGAACGAACGAACGAACGAACGAACGAATGAACGAAACGAACGAACGAACGAACGAACGAATGAAGGAATGAACGAACGAACGAACGAATGAACGAACGAACGAACGAATGAACGAACGAACGAACGAACGAACGAACGAACGAATGAACGAATGAACGAATGAACGAACGAACGAACGAATGAACGAACGAATGAACGAACGAATGAACGAACGAACGAACGAACGAACGAACGAACGAATAAACGAATGAATGAATGATTGAATGAATGAATAAATGAATGACAGTAAATAACAGTAACAGTACATCTCCATTGTGCCTTACTCTCACAAGGGTGGTATTGGTCTCTAAAATTTAGCGACTTAAAATAACAAAGGGAGTGTTAATTTTTCAATTCACAATAATAAACTAATTTATTTAATTCATTTAATTAATGAATGGAAGAATGGATGGACGAACGATAGAATGGATGGATGAATTAATAAATGAAAAACAAGATAGGCATAATGGCATCATGGGATTTTTTTTACTGATAATCACTTACCTGTCCAAAGAGGAGGTAATTTCCAGTGATCATTAGTCTGGTAAAAGCAGTTCATTCCAGGGCTGCTACAATAACTGCGTCTTAAGCTAACCTTGACCTTCTTTTTCTTCAAATCTGTTTTCCGTAGGACCGCCTTTGGCTGTTTGTTTCGTCTTCTTGGAGGCGATATCGGTGATCCTAATCATAAAAAGTTAAAACACATAACTAACAAGTGATGCACGCATGCTCAGTGGGGGTTTCACACAACCTCGCTCCCAGGGTCCTCTCTTTTCCTCCCTCAAGAAGGTACCCTGGTTGCAGCTGCTGACGTGTCTGCCCGATTTTTGCAAATTCCGGAAAAATGAGGGACAGGAAAGTTAAAGTTTGTCTCCGCTAAGTCGAGGACCCACCCTCTGTGCGGATTTGATTTGTACACATGGACACGTGACCAGCCCCAACCAGGGTACTTTCTCGAAGGAGGAAGAGACAGGACCCTGGGACCCTGAAGGAGGTTGGGTCTGCGTGGAGCGCGCGCGAAGTACTTGAGGAACGCTTGCTTCTCGCCAGGGACGAAGAGAGATAGATCTATGACAACCGCCGACCGGTTGGCTCAGTTGGAAGAGCTCCGGACTACCGTGCGGGAGGTCGCGGGTTCAAAGCCCGGTCGGACCAACACTCTGGGTCTTAAAATAATTGAGGAAAAAGTGCTACCTTTGTAATGACATTTACAAACGGTTAGACTTTCTAGTCTTCCCGGATAAGGACAATAAACCGTAGGCCCCGTGGTAGTAGTACTTCCACTTAATCAGAATCTGTTGGACGCAAAACAATCTCTAGGGACGTAACAAAACTCTGGCAGCGACCACCCCTAGTGTCTGTCTTAATTTGATTTTCACGTTACGGAGGTACCCATAACTCAACTAGTTACTTCATTAATTGTAAACTGTGCTACAAGCAGTCTGCTAAAAGTTCTCCGGCCAGTGTTGTAAGGAGCATTTGGTCATACACCAAATGCTAATTTGCGCCAAACAAATGATAAATGATGAATGTGAGGAAAGTCTCCTAACATTTTTAGTGGTTAACGATATTACGACAGTGACGTCTACCACAAAGACATTTTTTGCGCAGATCATAGCAAGAGTCACAGCATTCATAACTCACCTGCTTCGTCGTCAATATCAAAATCTTCACCATTCTCGCCGCCCTCTCGACTACTTGCCGCGGTGGTCCTCTCCGGTCTCGTGCTGCTGCCATCGCTGCAGGGACAGGGGTATTCAATAAGCTTATCACGGGCGCTTATCAGCAAGAGTTTTTTCCTGCGATCTCTCAACGCTCCCAGTCTCATCCTCGCTTCCCAGATTTTTTCTTTGAGCTTTCCTAATTTTTCCTCGACGACTTCCTGTACGCCAGCGTAATCGTAACGATCAGTTTGCCCTTCCGTTGCGTTCAGTCGAGTTCTTGTGACTGTAAAAGAAATTGTCATGCAAGTAACTTATTAATGAGACGAAAACCTTGGTCCTTGCCTTGGACTGAAGTAAACACACCATTTTCGTCCACTGGCAAAACAAATGGATTCGAAATCTCCATCTTTTAACTGCGAGAGAATGAACTTCATTTTCCCACACAAGCCCGCATTGTTTTCAGGCTTTCTTTTGCTACTGCTTAAGTGACGTTCATAAGTGCAACGATCTATGTTCTTTGATCCGCAATTCAATGCATGATATCTAAATATTCACATTAATGTATTATCTTTATTGTCATGATCATCATCATCATCATCATCATCATCATCGTCATCATCATCATCATCATCATCATCATCAGTATCAGTATCGATTCAGTGAACTTAAACAAAACCCGAAAAAAGAGGGTTTTTTGCCAGAAGTAATGCTCTTCTCTTTGAGGATCGAGTATAGGCAGGATTTCTGGAGGCATATATATGTAGTCATCCAAACTCAAACTTGCCTGTTCCTGGAGGTCTAAGCAGCATCTTTGATTTGGATCGTCGATTCTGTTTTCTTTGTGCCCTCGCCAACTCCTTGTAATATCTTCTCGCGTTAAATTCGTTCCTTTTTCTTCTTGACCTTTTGTTAAGGTCCAAGCGAGATCTCTTTGATCGGCGTCTCAGTTCTTTAGCCGAGAAAAAGTCCAGGTCATCTTCGAGCCACTCATCTGTAGGGAAACAAACGAAAAAAGCTGGCATTTAGCCACTCATGATCGCCCAATGACACCTCTTTACCTCAAAACGACTGTCAATGTCAAGTCAGTTTGCGTGATATAGAATATCAGAAGCGAATCGCGTTAATACCTTTATGCGTGAGATACCTGTGGTATCTCACACACTGCTGTTTTCGGGTTGTAAGTCCGTTTATGTTAATGAGTTGCAAAGTTTGCAATGCATTATGGACAATGTATCTCACACATGTAGGTTAGGTTATGAAAAAACTGCATTTTTGTTCATTTCTTTAATGAACAGGGGTTTAATTTATTGCGGCGACAATAACATCTTTGTATCACTTCTGTGTTCTTGTTCTTGTATGGTAAGGTTTTAGGGAAATCTTGAAATCCAAGGTAGCGGATACAAGATGGCCGCCAACATGAAATATTGACGTAACTGCTGCTCCAAATGACGTCATCGTTCTGGATTCTCGACATCAAATAGAAAATGTCAGTACTGATAATTTGTGTCTTGTATTAAGGCTTAAACGCGCATGTCTTATATTATACTAACCGTCATCAGGCAATATACCATCCTGATTTTCATGCCCCGGCCTCGGTTTCATGCAGACACACATCTTCACAGGGGTGGTAGGGGGGTGGGTGGGTTGGTTGGGTGCGTTGTTGTTCTCCTGCATTTCCTTAGTCTGGGCCTGCCATCCACTGTAATGCACTCCCAAAGCTGCTTCGGTTGGCATGGTGAATGATGCTTGGGATCGGAGCAGAGTTTTTCCAGCAGCGTCATTTTTCGCTCTTTTCTTGCCAGAGTCCTGTTGCGTGACTTTCCTTCAAAGGTGTGTTTCGGCATCTTGCGGTCTTTGCCACCCTGTGTCTTGTTGCGTGAATTTCCCCCCAAGAAATTCTTCGTCCTCCTCCAGCTAAAATGACATATTTCCAACATTTTCTACATGCGCAAATAAACGCATCAGTCTCCTACTTTACCCCACGTGCGTACTCACTAACGTTTGACCGTGAAGCCTTGCGTATCTCACCGTCACGCTGTGAGTCACGTAATCGCGATGGACTATTCTCAAAAGCTGTGCCCCCAAAGATGCGACTTGGAACACTATATTCAGATGCCACGCACCTCTCAGTAACCTCTTATTTCATTGGTTCTTATTACCACGCAGCTCCATTATTTCAGGGCTAGGGTCCATTGTTTCTGTTGTTTGTTTATTGTTTTCTCAGCCAATCCTGTGAACTGTTCCGAGAGCTGCGTGGCGCCTCACTATATTGGACGCACAGAGTTTCTTTAACAAGTAGAATCCATTTGGCTTTGCGTATGTGCTCTACTAACGCATAGATGATCTCAAAACTAGTAAAAACACAGAGGTACGCCGCAAGCTGAAGGCCAGTAGACTGACCAATGTCCTTACTTTGGTCAAATGGAATCTATTTGTTTTAGAACATCAGCAATCCCGCACAAAATAAGAAATATTTATAAAAATCTTTCTCGTGACGATTTGCGCAGAGACTTAGAAAAGAAAAAAATTGTTCTCTCTTATTACGTCATTTACGATCTATGGTCTTCAGTCATTTTTATTTACGCATAAACCATATTGTCTCCATGACGTCATCCGTACGGTCAGTACTTTAATCACTACTCCTTTGGACCAATCAAAACGCGAATTTTACAATGTCAATAGACCTTATTCTTATTCTTGGTAATGAGCTGGGAACTAGCCTGCAGACGAGGCTTAAACGGGGGAATCTTTTCATATGTAAATGTATTCCCCCGCAAGAGCCTCGACTTCGTGCTAGTTCCAGACTTCCAGTTCAATACCCAGAATATGATTATCGTGTATTGACGTACGTTCTTTGTATTAACATTACCTATCACTGTTTCACCTTACCCTCTCGACCTTTCAATTAGAAACGTATCCCTCCACTGTACGTGCATCCGCCTGTAAAACAGCAACCATACAATAAACACTAAGAAAAAATATGAAAATTGAAAATCAGGGAGTAAATTACTGAACTAAGTTGTATTTATAACTTAAAGTTTCATCGCGTGTAATTTGTTTTGCTTTGTTTAAGATCAAATCCGCTTTTAATCCTGTAATTTCTTGACTGGAACCACGATTTTTTATAAAGCCATAACGAGCAACCATTCATATGAATGAATGAATGAACGAACGAATAAGTAAGTAAATAAATAAATAAATAAATAAGTAAAAAAGAAGTAAAAAATTAATAAAAATATATAAAACAAAAACGCTTGTGTGGTAGTGCTGTTTATGTCGTTGCACAAGATTCTAACTTGTCTGTGGAGAAAACATCCCAAAGTGTGATTATTCACTTGACAACAGGTCAACAGGACTTTCTTGTAAATGCAAGACAAGAGTTATTCCTGCATGTACCAGAGCGCATTGTATTTCTGTTGTTTTTGAGGTATTGTGATAAATGGAGTTTTATTGTTTTCTGTCTTTTGTTTCTTTCTTTTACATCGTCTGAGCTCCAGTACCTGCAGAAGGAACCTTGACAAAAGAAAGTGAAGGAAAGAGCCAATCCCATGCCTCGTGATTATTTCAAAAATATATGTTTTTAATTTTCATGCCACGCTGGAAAGTTGCATCTCACTCCCATGAGACCGTGCGTTTCACTCGTGAGCGCGCTTGACTTTCAAGCCGTCTGTCCAATAAGGGGAGGTGAATTTAGCAAAAGGGACTTCGAAGAAGTGCCCGCTTTCGATTGTGAGAGGTGTCCGCTTACAGGAGATTGTAAATTGGTTTTTCGTGGGAGAAATCATCGGGACCGTGGCATGGTGTCCGCCAAGTGAGGCCTTTGTGTCCTCTACGGGAGGTGTTCGTATGTGGAGGTTGACTATATACCTTTTTGATCTCCGTCCGTCTCTTGACTTTCTAAACAGCTTCATGATTGAGGAGCCATCCATATCCTTGGGAGTGTTTACACCGGCAATGTCCAAAAATGTTGGCGCTATATCCAGGTTTAAAATCATTTCTTTCATCCTTGAAACAGGAAGAAAACGGTTTGATAAGACTTTTTCGGGTCACCTTAAGTGCACCTACCCCCAAGATAAACGTTCGGACGACACAAAGACAATAAGGGTTTGCAACAGAACCTTAGGACAAGCATCTCTTTCTAACATATTGACTACAAAGTAGCATTTCCGATCGCGATTGTGGATGAAAAACAACTTGGTTCCCAAAATCTTTGGTTTCGGACAAAACGATGAAAAACACAAGATTGTTAACCTCCGTCGCACGCGCCAAAGAAAGAACGATTGTGCACGAGGGAAGAAACGCGCGAGGACGAGTCCTCCTCTCAAGTTTCCTCCTTCGCGCGCATCGCGCTAACTCACGAACCATTTTTCTCCAGCGTCACCCACGCAGAGTACAGGAATAACATTTTAATTATTTGACCATTGAGGATTCAATAATACCTGATGTTTTTGGGAATGCTCGGTCCTCTGACGTAGAAAGGCACTCGGATGTCGCTCTCAAACGGCATAGATTTGCCTTTCACTAAAGCGAACTGTCCAAGGTGATACCCGTGATCTGAAGTGAAGAAGATGTATGTTTCGTTTACGATGCCCAACGACTGCAGCGTGCTGAAAATACGCGCGACGGAGTCGTCAACAGAAAGGAGGGTTTGAAGGCGGCGTCGGTGCAAGAGATCCACAAATGCTATTTTCTGTGCATCCATTGATTGTGTTTTTCGTACTATCCATTGCTTGTCTTGGGAGACAAAATTCCAGTTGGGCAATCTGCAGGTGGAAGGAGGAGATGGGCTGTAGTGAGCAGTGACAAAGAAAATTATGATATGTGGGATAGGTTAGTTTAGAAAATGGATGGAGGCATCAGGGCCCTTTCTTCTACGTAAATAGCGCTCTGAAAAGTTAAAGCATTAATAATTCAGTGAAATTAACAGTGGTAACGGTTAAAATTACACACAGGAATAGTAGGAGCACTAGCAATGGCAGTAGTGGTAGTGGCAGTGGCAGTGGTGGTAGTGGTAGCATTGGTAGTGGTAGGACTAGAGTTAGTGTTAGTTGTAGTGACATTGATGGTGGTAGTGAGGTAGTGGTGGTGGTCGTGTCAGCAGTAGTGGTAGTGGCAGCGATGGTGGTATTGTTAGTGGCAGTGGCAGCGATAGTGGCAGTGGCAGTGACAGTGACAGTGGCAGTGGCAGTGGCAGTGGTGGTAGTGGTAGTGGTAGTGGTAGTGGTAGTGGTAGTGGTAGTGGTAGTGGTAGTGGTAGTGGTGGTGGTAGTGGTAGTGGTAGTGGTAGTGGTAGTGGTAATGCCAATGGTTGTGGTAACGGAAGCGGACTAGCGGTGGTGGTATTGGTAACAATAGTGGTAGTGGTTCTGGCAGTGGTAGTGGCAGTGGCACTGGGAGTGGCAGTGGCAGTGGCAGTGGTAGTGGTAGTGGCAGTGGCAGTGGCAGTGGTAGTAGTAGTGGTAGTGGCAGTGGTAGAGGCAGTGGCACTGGGAGTGGCAGTGGCAGTGGCAGTGGCAGTGGTAGTGGTAGTGGTAGTGGTAGAGGCAGTGGCAGTGGCAGTGGCAGTGGCAGTGGCACTGGGAAAGGTAGTGGCAGTGGCAGTGGCAGTGGCAGTGGTAGTGGTAGGTGTAGTGGTAGTGGTAGAGGCAGTGTCAGTGTCAGTGTCAGTGTCAGTGTCAGTGTCAGTTGTCAATGTCAGTGTCAGTGGCACTGGGAGTGGCAGTGGTAGTGGTAGTGGTAGAGGTAGTGGCAGTGGCAGTGGCAGTGGCAGTGGCAGTGGAAGTGGCAGTGGCAGTGGCAGTGGCAGTGGCAGTGTCAGTGGCAGTGTCAGTGTTAGTGGCAGTGGCAGTGGCAGTGGCAATGGTATTGGTAGCAATAGTGGTAGTGATAGTAGTAGCAGAATTAGTAATTCATAAGTAACAGTCTTAGGCATACCTTGGAGCCTTAGCATATGGAAAAGCATTGCTATACTGTGGAGCTGCTGTTTCTGGGCCATGAGGGGCGGAGTGACTCAACACAGCGAGAAAAGGACTGTCTGGTCTGGTGGCTATAGTTCGCCGTATGAACGAAATACTTCGATTGGTGATGAGGTCAGTGAAGTAATCGTGCTCATAGCTCATCTTATGGCGTTCCTTGTACGCGTTGTGCCTCAGTGTGTAGTTGTAGAATTTGGAGTTGTGCAGAAGTCCTTCCCATTGCTTCCAGCCAACTGGGACCCAGCTCCCGTCGTACTCGTTTAGATATTTACCAAAGTGGCCTGGGATGGAAGAATACTTCACTTCACTTCACTTTATTTTTTGCACTTACATTTTTAAATTACAATATTAGCATAAAAGGAAAAGAAATACGTATATAACAATTAAAGGTGACAGTGGTGTATAGTTTGTGCATGGAGGCTAATAGAACCACGAGGTTATCAGTTAGCCTCCATCTCGTTTGAGTGAACATAAAAAAACCATGGGAGTAGGGGGACGGATTACTAAAGGAAAGAGCTGGAGGAATTGTGGAAACTTACGTTTGATATTGCTGAGATAGAACATAGTTTTTAATACTTTTGGAGAAAGCAAATTGATTTCGATCTTTAAACTTGTATGGCATTTCTTGCCAAACTGGGATCAATGGCCAAAAACGAGATCATTTGTTTGCCGGTATTTGGTTTTACTCGGAATTTGTGAAGATTTTTATTGGCCTCATTCCTGTTGTTATAATTATGTACGCTGCTGGCATACTGGAAAAAATGGTTAAAGAGTTCTGGCAAAATACCTTTGTGCCATGCATGTATAAAGAATAACGCATGGTGTGTGAAAATGAGACAATCAATAACTTATCCAAACACATCGAAACCGGTTAAAAAACTCGGCTGCTCTTGGCTTTTTAAACCCACTTCTGATATGTGATGAAATACTCTTATTCGTGTTGGTACATTACATAGGTCCAAAAGGGTTGTTTTAGAGCGCTTTTCAATTGAGCGTCGTAGAACCAATCACAACAGAAGTTAGCAGTGTAATGAGCCAATCAGAATACGAAGCAATTACATGTAGCAGGCGTAAAGCGCGGGAAAATACGCGCGTGCAAGTCACGATAAGAGTCCAGGCAACGATGCTCGCGTCAATGTGTCACGCAATGCCTTTTCCACTCTCTTTGACGTTGATATTGTGGTAAAAACAAAACGAAAGAGGCATGGCTTCGCCTCGTGAGTACACAACATTTTGACCACTGTGATGACGAATATTGTTGTCAATAAGAGTACAGACAACGCCTAAACCACGTTCGATTTGTAAATCGCCTCTCACTCTGGGAGTTGAGGGTTTGAACAGCTACGTTTAAGTCCACAATAGGGTTGTTTATACGAGAGAAAATAAGCTGCGGCTTACATAAGACGCGAAAGGAACCATTTATACGAGTAAAAACTCCTAGTCCAGGGTAAGCCGCAGCTTGAGAAAGCCGTGAACGTAGATTTTGTACCATTTATACGGAGTGTTCGCGTCTTATGTAAGCCGTGGCCAGAGTAAGCCGCGGCTTATTTTCTCTCGTATAAACGGCCCTAATATATTTCAGCGAGTAAATTATGCGTAAATAGAAAGTAAATCGCGTTTGCTTTGGTTCTGCTCTTCTTCGCTCTGTGATTGGTCAGCAAAACTCGTGCCACTTTCTCAACCAATGAGAACCAAAATCATTCGTGATCTGCACGCGCGCATTTTCCCGCGCTTTGCACTTGCTACATGTAATTTGCTTCGCATTCTGATTGGCTCTTTGCGCTATTTACATCAGTTGTGATTGGTCAAAGTAATAACCTTGGCCTTGGTTTTACGACGTTAAATGAAAAGCGCTGTTATGGAGTTCCACTATAATCCATAAATTTACACTGATTTGCGACAAATCAGTCCAGAATCAGCGTCACAATCATAACAAAAGAGAGTATAAACGCGCCGCACCACCGCCATGTTAGTGCACTGTAAACAAAAGGCTTCTCATTAGCTTCTTTGTGCACCTGACCCGAACATGGCCGCCAGGCGTTTGTCATTTGAATGTTTTTGGGATTTGTTATGCGCTTTCCACTTCCACACCAAGGGTTGTGGAATATATGGTGACATGCTTTGAGTGTACCCAATTTCGCTCTCCACAAGTATGCCAAAAATTATTTTACGTCGGGCTGGACAATAGTTTATTACAATTTTTTCAGTGTGTGAGAATTTTCGATACGAGAAGAAACGTGTGGTGTACTTAACAGCTCTTAAAGGGGCAGTGTCACGCTATTGTACCATCACTTTGAAAAGCTTAAAACTGCCAATGCATCAGTGGAAACCTTAAAATAATGGTCTAGTTTTGTTGCCAAAGACTGTAGTACTGCATTGACACCATAAACTTCTGTATTCCATGTAAGATGACGAGGATGGAAATGGATTGAAATTTGAAAAAACTTGCCAGTTTTTTCAAAATTTCAAGCTGTGCATTGAAAAATCACCCAAAAAAATATTATGGCTAGCTCTTCCTACTAAAATTTCATTGGAATTAATCTTGCTGATTCTGTAGGAGCATTTTTTGCACGATAACAGGTAAAAGGCAGTAATTTTGGCAGAACTGAACCAAAAACAGCAAAAATCCCGGTGACAGTGCTCCTTTAAATTCCACCATCCGACGGAAAATCATTTTGGCACCAGTTGTGATAACGGCGGCATCAAAGTAAAATGACATTTTAATTAGTCTTAAGCCTTACATCCGCGAGTAGACAATTTCTTACCATAGCCGGCGATTTACGACTCACTTGAAATGGAATCAAACAATGCCAGACTTAAAAATGCTTGTATAGAAGGAAATAAAGAGTCAAGAAGATTAAGAACTAGATTACCTCAGTACATAAAAGATGTAGCTTTAGTTTTCAATTACGACGTCTGAATTGTGATATCATATCTTCTTAAATGTTTTCTTCCTTCTTAACATAAACCCTGGACTTCTAAAACAAATTCAGTCTGACAACGCTGTGTTGTTCCACAAAGCAGCGTTAACATTGAACAAATAAATTAATCACTCAATTGTCTAGTTATTGTATTTGCCGGCCACAGCTATTTTAACTAGATTCATTTACTTTTATTCTCTGAATTAACGATAAATTTCCGTGAAGATTTCTTTGTTTGTTAAGCTGTGAAATTCGTACGTATGTTATAGACAAACAAAAAATGCGAGTAATTAATTTATTTAAATGACTACTATTCTAATTGTCTTAATTACAAAATGAAGGTGCAGTACTGAATTACGTTAATGAAAAACTTCGTTGAGTTAAAAGTTGGAAAAAACAGTCAAAGCAAATTTTAAAACCAGCAAAACAGGTCTGTTGTAAATGCGAGTATTTATTTTGTACGGTGATCTTTGATCTTTTTTGCAAAATAAAAGTTGTAAAATTCCTTTGTTGCCTGATCTGTCTGGTAATGCCGGATCTATAATGCTAATCTTCTCTATGAAGAAGATCTCTCAACTGCCATTAATTCCGTCTTCGCTAATTGAAATGTCAGCATTGAAAGGCCTACACTCAAGTTTCCATTTGGATAAGCTTACTTAGTTAAAACGCTTCTTTAATGGCATGCACCTCGACGACACTGCATCTCAAGTTGTGATAACTGTGCTAAGTCCTTTATAAGATGATCATTTCTTTGTATTTTTGGTTCACCAAAGTGGAAACTCTTCTGATGTGAAAAGAGCACACCACCGGCCTTGCTTCTATTTGGGATTTACACACAGGGCTGTTAAAATTAATATTCATTGTCAGTTGAAATAAATATAATGGTTGAATTAGGCAAAGATATAAGGATTCAGCAGGGGCACCCATCGACAAGTTTCGGTGGATATCTGTTCGGAGGAGGGTAATTCGCCTTGGGTTTTCGGCGTCGATTAAAGAGTGCACTCGGATTTTCGGAAACAAAACGTGGCCTAAAAGATTCGCAATTGGGAAATCATAGCCCCTGAGGTTTTCGGAAAGGTCGTATGTGCTGTTTTTGAGAGTCAAAAACGTCAGCTAGCAGTTTCGGAAAGAAAATAGTTCCCTAGAAAGTTCGTGGAAAGTTCATTTCAGCTTGCATTTTCTCAAAGAAGATTTTGTTCCCTAACATTTTCGGTCAATTAAAACTTCAGCTAGGGAATCCGAACAGATGAACTTCTTCTAACTTATGAAAACATCACTTTAAAGAGACTTCAAACACCATAAGGTACTTAAAAATGCCTTTCTATAGCTTTTGGTTTATTTGGCTCGTTCGGTGCCCCTGATTCAGTTACAAAAAAGCACAGTATTTGAATAATTTCATAGGCTGTATGTCAATGATTCACGCGGTTCAATGCACCATTTTGAAACGACAAAAAAAATCTACGACAGTTATTACACTCGACAATGAGGACATTGAACAACAGACCATTTTACCGTTCTTTGCTAAGTCCCCTGGCCTTTGATTGAAAGCGAGGCTAGGGTTGACCTTGTTTTGATACAAACCTACCTGCTTTTCTTATGCAAATTATGCTGATTAAACACTAGTTAGCATAAGAAAAACATGATTTACATAAGAAAAGTAGGTAGGTTTGTATCAAAACAAGGTCAACCCCAGCCTCGCTTTCACCGACAACTGTAAAATGGTCTATTCACCCCATGTTGAAGTCCGGAAATATTGAAGACGCCACACCAACTATTTGCAGCGCATCTCCTAAGAGAATTAACAGTCATTATTGCAAAAGAGCTAACGCTCAGACGATCGGTAAAGACACACTTACGATTTTCATTTAATAACCACTATTTGATTTCGAGAAGCGCTCTTAATTGCTACAAATTATCGGTTCCTGAGTCTTCGTCACCACTTTGCAAATTTGCACTCGAAATTTGAATGCTCGGTATTTTTTTCAAAAGAGCGTATTATTTTTGAATAGAGACAGTCTCAGGAGTGAAGTTTCACTTTTTATGAACAATCTGCGGCTAACAACGCTCTCAAAATGCTCTAAAGTTTATATGTTTTAATCTTTCAACAACGTACAGTTTATACGCAAACGCGGCCAGGAAATGTGTGAAAAAGATAAAGCTCTCAGTACCCGGTTTGCGGTTGACAATTTTTGCACTGTAACTCATATGACATTTGACGTACAAGGAGTGACCCAAGACGTCTGTAATTATTTAGTATACTGCTCGTTGCATTAACGGTGGACTTAAATTTTCGCAACTAAGTTTCAGCCTGTCAATTGTGTTTCTTCTTATTCATTGCGTTTCGGCTTTTTTTAACCTTTTAAACGTACTTATACATTATACCAGATCTAAAATGCCGCATACAAAGATCTTTATACAGCTAAATTTTAAAATGTCTCTTTTCCTGCCAATGTATTAACTGAGTCTTGTTCGCAATCAAATAACTTCACGCACATACCAGACTAGCTCAAACTATATAATGGGCAATAATTGAATTTCTCAATTTCTTTCAAATTAACCCAATAAGTAAGACGATAAATGACCCATGGAAAGCCATTTGCGCCAAGATTAAGAAAAATTATGTGGTCTCTTAATTCGGCAGACATCAAAATGCCTAATATAATTTCCTGATACGCCACACATTTATAATCCGAATTGACGTCTAAAAAAAAAAAAAATTGGTGGCAAAACGTTTTGATTTCCTTTGGAAGCGTAACTGAATTCCTGTTCTAATAAAGAATGCGTCATGTTCGTTAGAGTTAAGAGTTTCTAGTTCTTTCAGGAACTAACAAATTAAAAGAAGAAAAAAATTGATACAAAATGTGTTAAGGTCACAAACTGTGTATTGTATTCACACAAGGAGGTCCATTCTACAAACGGAGATGAAATTTCCAAACGAATCGCAGTTGCTTTATAATATTTTCTCAGAGATGTTGACAAATTGCGCAAAACCATTTGGTTCCAATTTATTTAGCCGCACTGACTAAATCACATCTCCCGCAGTTTCGATTTGTTTGATGAGAGTAGAAGTCTGAGAAAATGCGAATATTTCTGGTGTGTATTTTAAAAATCAGAGTCAACGTACCAAACGGCAATATCGACAGTTCCTTTTTTCGTTTTCAACTGGATGTTCACTTGATCAAAAGAAACTCTTTCTAAACGATTTTCCGTGAATGAAGATACTTGAATATTTCCTAATTAGATTAAACGAAGCCAACCACAAAATCTACCATGGTCTATTTGATGAACCCAAGTTATCTTTGGTCACATAAAAGTTGAATTTCCCTGTCAACACCTTAGCGTGTAAATTATAGTATTCGAACTCATGATAAGAATGGAGAGAGTACGTGATGGCGTATTTTTCCACTATTGCATTCAAAGAGGCAGGTTCCCGGAGGAGTGCTATCCATCCGGGAAATTTCGCTAGATGAAGACTATCGCCTGATATTGTCTCTCGTGATCAGTTCAGGTTGTGGAAAGAAACCAATCAGGATGCGATTTTGCATTATCGTCGGGGAATGCTAATCGTTTTCGAACTCCTCTCAAACGCGCTTTGTTCAGTAAATGAAAATGTGACCTGTATATCGCAGTTTTCTGA
Organism: Pachyseris speciosa; assembly: GCA_016490735.1. Taxonomy (NCBI): domain Eukaryota; kingdom Metazoa; phylum Cnidaria; class Anthozoa; order Scleractinia; family Pachyseridae; genus Pachyseris; species Pachyseris speciosa. The sequence continues at coordinate 1,838,872 of JAEMWC010000015.1, read as the reverse complement.
TTGCAATAATTTTTGTCTACTAAACCAATTTATAAAATACTTATCTTGCATTTTCAGTGAGCTGAAGGCAATGAGGTAAAGGCTGGGATCAAACATTTCCTCTCACGGGATAAAACCAAGAGGGATTGCACTTAACCCGAAAACCTCCCGGCGTGTGATTTGGTATTTGTAATATGCTCATTACAGAATATCGTGGCTTCCCCTGCCAATTAGTTCCCTGCCCGGGGGATGGGGGTAACCTATTTTAAAGTTTGGAACGCTTCTGGTTTGGAGCTGGAGATGACCATTAACCGGACTTTTCTCAGCTGTAGTAGTAGACTACAAACTCAAATCCCTTAGCACATTTAAAAATTATGGGAACAGCCGTCCTTCCTTCCTTTCCATTCGCTACCTCCCATCTCCCATCCCCCGGTGCATGCGTCCCTAGTGAAAGTTAAGGCCTGTCTGTAACAGACGTTTTATTCCATCTCGATGGTTCTAATTATAGACTCGTCACAACTTGAACTTGAAATGTTTTGGTTTTTTGTGGGACGTTTTCCAGGAAATTTGATAATTCATTATATTTTATCTTGACCACTCACTAAGCGACTTAGGACAGAACGTCAAACAAACTTGGCGTTTCTCAAATGTCTGGGAAATTCCTATCAAAATATTTTCCAAACTGAGTTCTTGGCTTCCTAACAAAATTTGCAGCGTAAAAAGTTCTTTATTTGAAGAAAAAATGCACGTACGTCGTTTTTCAATTTGCTTTGAAAGAGAATTTTACCGCGAATTATTTTAGCAACATCAGGAATGAAGTTTAATAGAACGATTCAGGGAGCAAAACTAGACTCAATGAAACAGATATCGGCCTCCGCACCCTTGTTTTACCCTCAGTTACAACGGTGATCAGCGTCTAAACTCTCACTACGGTATCACTTCTTGTTCAAACAAAACGTTATGAGAATAAAAGAAATCATCAACAAAGGCAACCTGCCATGATCTTCAAGCAAATTCTCCAAAGCCGTACCACAAGTAACGTGTGAAGAACAGTTGGGAGAAAGCGCATATTGATGTTAGTGCTTAAAGGAGAACGAGCCCCCCTCGTTTATTTGCAATTAATTCAGTTTGTATCGACACGAATCAAAACGAAACGCTTTATTAGCAGAATACGAACTGAAGTAACTTGTTCTACTTGGAACTCAGTAAAAAGAGGATCTTTTTTGTTAAAAAATATTCACTTTCACTTATCACACGTGTTTATTTTGCACATCATCCTCTTAGACGAGCAACTAAAACAACTGAAGTAAAAACAAAAGGAAATGTATTCTAATGGTTAATTAAATAGAAGTACATCAAGACTATGCGAATCTTTCCTCCCACTAAGGTTTTCTTGCGGGCCACTATCAACGCAATTTAAGATGTTTCGAGACCACGTGAAGAGATGTGATTCATTAGATGCCAGAGCAGTTTTACTGAAACAAATCTAAGGGACAACAGGAATAAAGGCTTGGGTTATCACTTGGAAAGATGAAAGCATGAAGAAAGAACATGAAATGAATCCCTATGGCTTTCGCCCCTTGTTCTCAAGGGCGAGGCTGCTTGCTTGGACATTCGAGAAATTCTCCACGCAAGACTTATCTGAACTGCTTTCATCTTAATTATGAAACATGTCAGGGAGGATTCATTGATTTTGAACTGCGTATTTACTATTACAGTATCTCTGTTTGTCCATTCCACGAACAATTCAAAGCTTATCGAAGAATTTTTCTGCCGGCCTTAAAAATTGAGTGTATATTGCAGCTTCCCACTGCGTTGAAACTAATGAACTGCGGGGGAGAAATTTTCAGCTCATTTCTCACAGCACGACTTTATAAACAGTTTTCCCTCACAGATGTTAGATAACCTTTCAGCCTGCTTCGACATTCCTAGAATAATTTGTCTGAAATGAAAAATAAACTGACGCCATGTGTAGCGTCAAAAATAACTTAAACACGCGATGTATGCCAATAACAGCTGCACCTCCGAAATCACCAAGTTTATTTTTTAACCGAGTAAAAACAAAGAATTTCAGAGGATTTTGTATTTTTAATAGGCTTTCATTCAAATGGCCAAAATTAAGAAGATTTCAACCAAAGTAAACAATAAGAAAAAGAGTTTACTCGGCGATTATATAACATAGGAACATTCGAAAGAAAATGAAAAAAAAAAAAGTTTTTTTTTCAGATAGAAATGGAATTGCTTTTAGTTCCCCAATGATGATTTCAATTTTTTTGAAGTTTTAGTTGCTATGATATCATGGAGGGGTATCAAAATATTGTGTCATTTGCTGCGATTTTTTCGTTTCTTCTTTATAACCCGGAGCTTAGCCGCTGGATTTAGGCCGGTTAATTTACTCATTTACTTCAAGCGCTACAGTATTTTCAATCTCCAAGTAAACCTTAACTCGCGAGCTTGGCTTAAAACGGTGATCTGTCATAATTCCTTCAATTTTCCAATTTATTTTTCGACCTTTCCTGATCATCAGATTATGAAAATCAAAGAGGTTACACCCACTTCCTTCCTCCAGCCAAAACCAAAACTCTCAGCATATGGCTCCTTTCTTTTGCAATGTCAATGAAAAAATATCTCGCTGGAACATCCTGATGCAAGCTACTGAGCACTACTTCAATACTGTGCCTTTACGTCGTCCACGTTTTTGGAGATTGTGGTCGAAATCCTAAAACTCTTGAGCGAATTTTCTTCCGTGGAGCTATTGTGCTGTTTTCTGTGTTTATTATACTGCACAAGGTGGTTACGTCTTTAGAGAATCATGGAAAACAAAATCCTGAATTGTGACCATTTTTAAGAAAGACAACGAGCTGTTTTTTCCTGTGGTGCTGTATATTGCGCTGTATAAGGTGGTTTAAACTTTAGAGTCAGTGGATGAAATCCTGAAATGTGACCATTCAAACGAAAACTACTGAGCAGTACTTTCCACTGGTGCGTTTATTATGCTGTAGAAGGTGGTTCTCACCTTTGAGTCTGTGGATGAAATCCTTAAGTGTGACCATTAAAATGAAAACTACTGAGCAGTTCTTTCCTGTGATGCTGTTCATTATTAAGTTAGAAAACGTCACTGAAACTTCTGAGAATTTTCCCCTTTTCTAAGAAGACCTGCAAAGGGAATTCGAACAAAGAATTTCTTGTGCAACTTCAGAGGACCTGACTCACAAACACGATGAGACAGATAGAAAACTATGTACCGACAAAATCACAGTCATGTGAAGACATATAGCAACACGGTCAAGTCAAGAGCGCAGTGTAGCGGAACAATACAGCAAGAGAATTATGTCACCATGGGCAAGGCTGAATCGGAAAAAAACCTATTTTTATTCATGATTTGCCCCTTGGACTTCTTAGTCATCAAGTTAAAATCTCCTAAAGAATATAAACCGTTTTACAAGACGCCAGAAAGATTCAGAGAGCATATTGTTTGTCGTGAGTCAGGAATCCTCATTTTCTGTGCTTCTTTGCATATGATATCAATGTAGGTTGCGTAATAAAACTCGCAGGCTTGGCTGACACAACATTCCCGTTATAGGTGTCTCACTAACTTGATGATTTATGCAATATACAATAACCTCAACAAACAATAAGAGAAAGATTGTAAAACAATGGGTAAAAAAAATGCGAGCCTTCTTTAAACAATGCTTTGTTTCGCCTCCGTGACAACAGCTTTGTCAAGCCTGGACATGTGAAAAGCACGTTTCATATCTGACACATTATTAACGTTCATGTGAGCGGAAGCTTGAGCCCGGAGTTTGAGTCCCTATTGAAGAAGTCTTCCCTCCTGTGAAACTCTTAAAGTAACTAATTATATAGTATCAACATTGTAGTCTGATTTGACTCGATTAAAGTGTCGAAATCTGAAGTCAAGACGAGTCAGTATTCACTTAGCTTACCTGTCACATAACCAGCTAATTCCAAATACCTCGCGTATGTTCTCTTTTCATGAGTCCTTCTCCAAGAGAGTGATGAACAATTCCAGTTGTTCGTGAAAGTGTGGTGATTGTGTGCATATTTCCCCGTTAGAATGCTCGTACGGGACGGGCAACACATCGGCGATGTGACGAAAGCGTTGACAAAATCCGCACCCTCTTGGCGCAGAATTTTTTTCGTCTGCTTCATCACGTTTGGAGATCCAAGCTCTTTGTCCATGTCGTCGACAAGAATGAAGATTATGTTGGGACGCTTGTTAAATCTTGTACCACTTCGGAAATCTGGTTTGAGTTTTCGTGCATTGATCATCAACGCTAACTCACACAACAGCAGGGTGAAGAAGATGGCAAAGTTTTTGCCCATTCTAACCGTCTATTCGCCAAAGCTTATAACACGAAACGCAATCTTCGAGAATCTGATTATTCACGAGTCTTGAGCTAAACGACCAGTTAAGGCAATCTAAAGGGACGAAAACGCAACAGTATGAGAACTCGTCGTCGCTAGAACATACTGAAGGCGACTGGCTTGTAGAACAAGCTCAAAGATGTCAATTGCTTCGAATATTTCAATTATCGCGGATGAAATTACTTTAGAAGACTGCGTTGATTGAGAAGATACTGCAAAATGATTTCAAATAAAACGGACAAATTCCCGCTGGGATTTGGTGCGAAGTTTGTCGCTTAAATTGAATGGCATTAGTTACATGATTGGTTGCAGGCCTTGTTGTAAGATTAACTCCATGAAGAGAAATTTCGTCAAGAGAGCAGCCATAACAACATTTTCTCAGACTAAAGAAAAACAAAACTGAATTAATAAAGAAGAGGGTTCTTCACAGTGAAAACTCACCCGACTGCGAATCTTACAAGAATCAGTGTTCAGTTCAAAACCGAAGCTATTTCTGCTCGCTTACGTCTAACTAAACAACCAAATAAACCATGCAGACATCACGTTTTATAAGACCTCTGCTATGCCAAGGCCATCACAGTTCCGGAGACCCCACTCGAGAAATAAAAACAGATCATTTGACAACACTTACGCAGGGAGGGGTTAATGTCAGCCGCAAAACGATTTTTCAGAAAAAAAATATTTCTTTGTTCATGCCCGGCTCTAAACAATAGCCCGACCGAAAAAAGAGTTTGTAGAATCGCCATAACATGTCAACACTGCCAAAGACCGCCTATAGATCAATTCGTTATGAATCGTTTTTTGTTACCTCCGCACATAATAAAAATAGCTAACTCAGGCTTTTTTTTTAATCGCAAGATCGCATTTCCGTCGTCTATCTATCGCCGTGGTTTGAAATGCATCTCCTGCCAGTCTGCCTCAGTCCTAGCCCTGAAGAACACCAGGAAGAACAACAACGAGAACGATTTTCTACGACACCAAAGGAGGAAATAATGCTCGACAACCCTTGTTTGAATTGTCACAAGTTACGATTGCATCCGGCCACAGAATGACCTTGTTCAGCACTGCAGTAAATCCCAGGAGGGTGGGGTGCGGGGAAGGAGGGGGGTACGGTAGGGCTGGGAACTTCCTGAAGTTCGTGGAGGACGGGGCCGGAGCTTCCAAGCCATGATGTATCCTGAAGTCTTTTCATACGAAGGGTAATCCTCTTACTTTATCGAGTTTCGGTCATGTTGGTGTCTCGCAAAGTCGACTTTTTAACCTAGTATCAGTTTTGCTTTTGTCAGTGATATATTTCTGGTTGATTTTTGGCTGAATAGATCTCTTGTAGATCCTACGTAAACTAGCAGCGTTATCGTTGGCGGTCCTTTGCAAAAAAATTACTTCCTTGCAACCCAAATATAAATGGAAGCCTTTTTATCGGCGCGGTAGTAAATGTGATCTAATGAATTTCTGCATCTAGCTGGGCCCAGTTGTTCTTAGCACGGTTAGGCTAATCGCGGGTTAGCGTAGTCTTTGATTCCAGTTTCCAGTTTACTAATTACTCTGCCATAACGATATTAGGCAAAGATATTCGCCCTTAAGTTTCGACTTGAACTGAATTTACCTTGAACATAAAATGTGCTTTTAAAGCACACTCGCAATGTGTCAGGGGCACCCAACGACAAGTTTCGATAGATATCTGTTCGGTAGAGGGTAATTCGCTTGGGCTTTCGGCGTCGATTAAAGAGTGCACTCGGATTTTCGTAACTAAAACGTGGCCTAAAAGATTCAAAATTGGGAAATCATAGTCCCTGAGGTTTTCGGAAAGGTCATAATTGCTGTTTTTGGCAGTCAAAAACGTCAGCTAGCATTTTCGGAAAGAAAATAGTTCCCTAGAAAGCTGGTGGAAAGTTAATTTCAGCTTGCATTTTCTCAAAGGAAGATTTTGTTCCCAAACATTTTCGGGCAATTAAAATTTAAGCTAGGGAATCCGAAGAGATGAACTTCTTCTAACTTATGAAAACATCACTTTAACAGACTTCAAACATCATAAGGCACTTAAAAATGCCTTTCTACAGCTTTTGGTTGATTTGGCTCGTTGGGTGCCCCTGATGTGTGAGCGAAAAACTTTGGTTGGCCCTTTATCGTTGGTTGGCCGGTTAATCGTATTTCAAACAACTGGGCTCTGGCTGCCGACTGAACGATCTTTCTCAGCACTGTCATATAAAGCAAGGGGGAGGGGGGTGGGGTACTTCATCAGGTTCACGTGGACGGGTGGTGGGGGGAATCTTGCAGACCCTTAATGTATTTAAACTCTTTCACATTCAAAATTTTGGCAAAAAGGGGAGCCTGTTTCGCATGCAAAAGAACCAAAATAAACAAACCAACAAGCAAAATTTACAATACCCCCTTTTTGAATATGAAAAAAATAAAAGATGTAATGGAAAGCCTCAGGTTATTTTATGTGAAGAAAATATCAACTTTTAATATAATGGTAATGCAAATAATTTTTGTTGTCGTCGGCTACCGTCCGTCCCAACAGCTGGACTGTTCGAGTTGCCACCGTTTCGTTTTTGTTTGTAGCTATTTCTACCATCTGAAAGCTCAGTGCAATAAAACGCCCCATTTGGGCGAGATCCCCAGGGGGTATAAACCACTGCATGGAGGACTCCATAGGTAAGCCATACCCGCACCGGAAGATACAGCTCTATGGTAAAAAGGTCTCGCGATTGATTCGTGTCCAAGAATTAATGAATTAATTGTCACGTGTAAAAGCCTCCCCCATTTCCAGGGGAGTATAACCCACTGTATAAAGGACCCCAAGGGTACAAAGCCAACAATTCCGGCGGAAAATACTGCTCTCTACATTTTTACTCAAAATGTTCCCCACGAATCAACAGTTGGAACCATGTTATACAGACTTTAATAATATAATACCATAGGAAATTAAGTATTGCTCGATTTTCGCATCCTGTACTGACAACGTTTGAAATCAGTTATAGGCCTTCAGTTCACTCATTTAGTTGAGGTGAAATGCCGTTGTCTGTTCTCTGAGCTAGTGAATTATTTTGGAGGACCATTTTTAAAAAAGGTATTTGCCAGCCGTTATATGATTTGACGTGGAGTGTTAAGATTCTTTGAAAGCTGATCATTGAAAGCAGAATCCGCATTTCCTTAGCTGGCGAGACACTTCAGCTTTTATCCAAAGGGGATTAATTCGAGCCAACGTATGTCAACGTTTCGTATTCAATCGACTTCAATAAAGACAAAAATCTGTCTTTTTAACGCCGTCAAATCCGAATTTTTGTAGTGATTGAAGCCGTTTCTCGAATTAACATGTTCGGTTTCCCCGGTGTGCAATTAAAACATAGAAGAAGAAGAAAAACAGAGCAATCGAAGAATTGAAAGAAATCCAAAAACTTTAGAAATCCAAACCCTTTACAAGGTTAAGTTTTTAATGGCATTAACATCAGGTTAGCTTTTAATTTCAAGACAGGAAATATTCCGCTTTCCAGCAGCCTCCATGGATGTTTCAGATGACAGTTTAGATTTGTCTGAGAGGATCAATGGGATGTTATATTAAAACTATTTATCTTTCGAGACCATTATAGTTTGTGGATATTATGAACAGTTACCCGCTGCTCATAGTGACGTGAAACATTTAAGCTCTAATATCGACATCTATATTCTCTTTACTGTTGTTTGTGTATTTATTACTGCTTTACAAGAGAGAATTTAACCATTTCAAATGAAGGCTACTGAGCAATGCTTAACAGTGCCTACGGTCTACACTGAGTTTAGTCTATGTATGAAAGAAGGAATTTCTTTCTGTGTTTAATTTTTCGCTAAACACTTTTTTTTTTACTTCTGTCCCAGTCTTACATTCGTCCGGCTTATAGTTCAGTTATGAGGGGAAATTTCTTTCGATCCCTGTTCAACATTTTGTGAATCCACTGACCACGGCGGATGTTTGCATGTGGAGATTACATACCCGAGTAAAACTCCACAACCAAAATTGCTGTCATGAAAACGGCCAAATGGAAAACAAATTTCATCATCGGCTACAAAAGACTAACTACAGAGGGACTCGCTTTTGAGAATTTTGTCCGTGAGGGAAACAAATATAAATGGACTATTCTATTAATCATGCATAAATTTGAAGTAATGTGGAGATCGACCAATTTGCATATGTGGTTGCAATGTGAACATGTACCAACATGTACCAGGCACCATCATTTTTTTAAATCTAAGAATTTAATAATTCTATGATGTCGGTTACAACAAAAAACACTTTCTGTATGTGGATTAAAAAACAAGGCAGACAAAAACCGCAGAATGCAATCCAAATGAGCAGATGAACTCATTTTGTCAAGTAAACGGGCCAGGGTTTGACGGTCTCGGCAGCACACCACCCCTCCCCCCCCCCCGTGACCAAAACTTCCCAAAGTGCTGTTCCTCCCCCTACCCCTCCCCCCGAGGGGGTTCAGTGGGTCACAGCCACTTTTATTAAATGGATAGATGAGCCCAGCTGTTTTAAAACTGTAAATACGTTCTTCGCATCAGTGTATAGGAAACTGCTTCGAATTACCACGATATAGGTAAAACAATAAGCTTGTTGGGTGGTAGCTACACCTTAAAGGCCGGTACACACGAGGGAGCTTGCTCCCGCAGCACGCTCCTGCAACACGCTCCCGGGTACGTACCCCAACCAGTACACACCAGGGAGCTTGCTCCTGAAACACGCTCCCAGGTAAGTACCCCAACCAGTACACACGAAGGACACAACGAGGGAGCTGAATGATGAGACAACCCGACTGGGGCATGGGAACTAGTTGTTATAAATCCAACATGGCGGCGAACAGCCTTTTCATGATGATGATGCTTCAGGATGAAGGGGTCGACTCTCATATACCGGGAACTGAAATCGTTAATTATTAACTAACAGCAGGGTACGGGGAACATAGAGGAACAATGGGCACACAGAGGAGCAAAAGCAGTGTGCACTAGGAACAGAGGAACAGTGGGCAGAGAGGAACAGTGGGAATAGAGGAACAGCAGGAACAGAGGAACAGTGGGCACAGAGGAACAGTAGGAACAGCGGGCATAGAGGAACAGGGGAACATTAGGCAAGGAGGAACAGCAGGCACAGAGGAAAGAGGGCACAGAGGAACAGTAGGAACAGAGGAACAGTAGGTACAGACGTACAGTGGGCATAGAGGAACAGTATGAACAGAGGAACAGTAGGAACAGAGGTACAGTAGGCACAGAGGAACAGTAGGCACAGTGGGTACAGAGGAACAGTAGGTACAGAAGAATAGTATGCATAGAGGAACAATGGGCACAGAGGAACATTAGGCAGGGAAGAACAATGGGCACAGAGGAACAGAGGGCAGAGAGAAACACTGGACACAGAGGAACAGAGGGCAGAGAGGAACACTGGACACAGAGGAACAGAGGGCAGAGAGAAACACTGGACACAGAGGAACAGAGGGCAGAGAGAAACACTGGACACAGAGGAACAGAGGGCAGAGAGAAACACTGGACACAGAGGAACAGAGGGCAGAGAGAAACACTGGACACAGAGGAACAGAGGGCAGAGAGAAACACTGGACACAGAGGAACAGAGGGCAGAGAGGAACACTGGACATAAGGAATAGTGGGCACAGTAGAACAGAGGCTGAAAAGTGTGCAAAAGATTGTCATCGGGCACGTTTCGAAAAGACTTCCTAACGTTTTGCTAGTGTGTTCATTTGTTATGTTTCCAATTTTGTCAATTGCACTTTTGCACTAAAAGTACCAGGTGTCAGAGCGGTATTTCTCTTCATGGCGTGAGGACAGCAAGTGCTAACTTATTAGTTTGGGCATGTAAAATTGAAATGATGTTTTTACTTTGATTGTTAGTTTAACAACTTCTAGACTTTTTTTACTTTAAATTTCTTCCGTTTTCGTCTGTGGAAAAAATCTTTGTGTTCAGTCGCTGCTGTTCTTGTCCCAAAATAAAAGTTGAACGAGACATAATTAAATTTTTTGGTAAATGACTGTTTGCGAATTTCGCTGCCACAAATAAAAAGCTGTCATCATTTTCTTTTCCACCTTATTGGGTATATTGAGAGAAGTACAAAGGCATAAACCTAAGATATGACAGTAGTTTGGCGGCAGTATGATAGAGCGGTCTCGGCCGTGAAATGTCAGTCAGATAGCTAAGAATGATTTCTTCACTGAAGTCAATCATACCAAACACTAGAGTGTTTGGTCTAGTTTTAATGACATTAAATTGAATCGACAACGTATTCCACCCTCCCTGTTGCCTTGCAGCGGTATTGAGTCTAAGACTCTCGCCAACCGGTTAGCTCAGTGGCAGGGCACCGGACTAGCGCGCGGGAGGTCGCGGGTTCAAACCCCGGCCGGACCAACACTCAGGGTCTTAAATAATTGAGGAGAACGTGCTGCCTTTGTAATAAAATCTGCAAATGATTAGACTTTCTAGTCTTCTCGGATAAGGACGATAAACCGTAGGCCCCGTCTCACAACTCTTCATAATTGATTCTGTGGGACGTAAAAGAACCCACACACTATTCGAAAAGAGTAGAGGACGTAGTTCCCCGTGTGGTGGTCTGTCTCTCATCTGTTGGTTAAATGCTCGGAGATATTAGCTGCACAAGCTACTCTAAAATCCGAGGGTAAATAAAGTAATGTAATGTAGGTGAGACGATTCGACTGCCAACACAGACGAATCGACAAGCTATTCCACCCACCCCGTTGCCTTTCAACGGTATTCTGTCTAAGACTCTCGCGAATCGACTTCCGGTAACACGACTCGTCTGCTAAGATAGACGAATCGACAGTAAAGTACGGCTAATGTAAAGTACGGCGTTTGACACGGGCTTTGCAGACCGAAAATAGTTTTTAAAACTGATTTTTCAAGTGAAAGCCCTGGGTGGGGGTGTGCGGTCCGCTTCCTGAAACCCTCACCCTATTTCAGACCAAAATCTGCGATTTTCCTTACCCTATATCTATTTCAGACCTGACCAAAAATTTGATACCCTATTTCAGACCTATTTCACGTACACAGTTGGCGTAAACATAATTAAAAGACAAAAAAGAAGGGTTCTTGTTGATGGTCTTATCGGCTAAAGATGAAGAAGTAGCTTCTTCTAAAATTATAGATAGGAAGCATAGGAAAACAGGACGTCGCTTTGCCGTCGCAATTAGTCCCGTCATCCAATCAGATTGGTCAATAAATATGGTCCAACGTAACACCAGGTAAGACCGGTCACTGTAAATTAACATAAAGAAACGTCCGATTTTCATTTCGACATGAAACCTTTCCGCCCTTTAATTTGCTTAATAATTATATTCAGAACTAATATATGTCAATGATTGCAACCATTTTTTTATTTATGATTTATTTTTCTTTTGTTATTAAAAGACACCTTGTTTGTAGTCGGTCTTTGTTTTTTCATAATATCAGCTTCTGTCTACTTAAACTTAGCTTCCCTGGGATAGTTGACCTTGTTAAAGTTGGATTCTAAAAAGAGAGAAATTTTCCATACCTCTTGGCTTAGTTTTAACCAAAAAAAGTTCATTTGGCTCACAAGAAAAAATGTTAAAACAGCTGATAAAGTTCAACATAGAGCTACTCAAACACAGGACACTAGCTAATGTTTAGATCATTTATGCGGTTATAATCGACACATTTCAGTTGAAATACGGCACAGAATTGATTAATGAGGTGTGTACTTATGCCACTCACTTTGATCAATTTGGGTCAAAACTTAAAAGGGGATCTCGAAACAGTTGCAACGGAAGCTTTATGGAGAATCGGCCTGCGGCCTTCTTTATAACGAATTCTTTATTATCAACAGCTGATGTGGTAACTTGACCACAGGAAAGAGATTCAAGTACCCACGTTTCGAGCGTTAGCCCTTAGTGAAAGCGAATCGCCTTTTTATAGTCTGCTATGCAAAATTAAAGTTACGTCCGCTTCTATCTTTTTTGCACGGTTAATTTAAAATAAAACATGTAGGGCTATAACTCTGATCAACTGGGGTCAAAACTTAAACACAGACCTTAAAACAGCTGAAACGGAAGTTTCATGGACAATTGGCCATCTTCCTTCTTTATAATGAATTCAGTATTATCAACAGAGTTGACAAGGAAACTTGAACACCTTAAAAATACTCAGGCACAGACGTTTCCAGTTTTAGCCATTTGTCAGGAGGAATCGCCCTTTTTATAGACTGCTAAGTACAATTCAAGTTATGTCTTCTTCTATATCTTTTGTGCAGGGAAATTTAAGATGAAAACATATACATCATCATCTGGTTACGCAGGTTAACGAAGAGAGCAAGATAAAAATAGAATGTGCGCGCTCATTTGATTGTGATGTCATTCTTTGCCTTTCTCGCTCTCTCGAGCATTCCCAAAACACGAACAGTCTTTTTACGACGACCTCAATCTATCCTCACTTATAAGGCGATGGAGAGGTCGATTTGGAAGGGACCAGAAACATGACGACCTTGTGGGAAGTGTCGTCTCAGCAAACATATGAATAAGCATGCTCAGGTAGAAAAGGAAACTTAAATTAAATATTGTAACAGTTTTTACTTGATTTTGCGATTATTTTGTAACCGTAGTAGATGTATAGCCTTCGAAATTAATGTATTGTTTTCTTTCATTTAGTGTACTAAGTTTAAATAAAGTTGAACTGACCTTATGTTATCTTGCATTTATCGGAGTGTGTGCGGTGGTTTCAATGGTACAAATTCAGCCGCGGTGAGCCAGCCCTCCTGATTCATCTTTCTTCATTGACTCCCTTATTTCAACGGCCCCGCTTGTTGCGTGACACCGATTCAATTTTTTATTGAAAATGGAACTTCATACAAAGTAGGGAAAATAATTGATTTTTATTGAAATTGTATTTTTCCTAATTTAAGTTAGCGGGACCGTGGGGAATACTAGCCGCAAGGACGCAGATGCTGCTGTCAAGTTTTTATTGTGGCGCATCATCTTTAGGGACGCAAAGATGTGCTTTGGAACAAAGGGTCCAAAATGTGTAATCTTGAAACTTCAAAATTAGCACCAGTAATCACACGATTTCGAGCGCAATTTGGAATAAATGACCACGAGTAAATTTTTCAGAGGTAAACAATACTGGCTCGTGCAATTTTTTTTTTAAATCAAGAGTTTGAAAGACAAAACGAAGAACAAAAGCACGTGAATTGCGTACTACCAACTGGCTGCGAGATTGGCAAACTTGGGCGAAAGAAAAAGGCCACGGCGAAAACACTGAGTCATACGAGCCAGGAGAACTCAATAACTTACTCGAGCAATTTTACGCAACCGTACGTAAACAAGTCGGGAAAGACTACGAGCCAGACAGTTTAAGAGTTATTGATACAGCTATCGACCGCCACATGAAAGAACGATACAACAATTCCATACTAAAGAGACAAGCAGTTTTCAGAATCAAAACGACAGAAACTATTTACGGCTGGAGTGGAAAGCAACGCGGCTCCGTCAAAGAAAGCAAAGGGAATCGAAACGGCCACACAATCAGCGCAGTCTGACCACCAGAGAGGAAATTATTGTAGGCAAATTATTAACAAGTTGATAAACTCATAAAGCGAATAATTTCTCGCGTATTGCCTGATTTTTTACCCTGACGCCTCCTGGGTTTTTGACAAGGTCATGGCATTGCCGTTAATTGCGTATGCAAATTTGTTTCATACTTCAAAACAAAAGACAAAAACATGAGACGTTCATTTTCAAGGAGGAAATTTTAAATTAAACCTGGAGTCTTAATTCGCGCTGGTTATGGTTTCATGATACTTGATAGTAAAAAGAGTTAGTCGCTCCTGTTGTACTTACGTTTTGGAAATGTCAAGGTATAATATTAAATACACCAGTTGTTTTCTTCCTGAGCTCGAGGGTACGGTTCTTTTTATTGAAGCGTGTCTTCCAGTAACCGTTCAGCTAGGTTTTTGAGATATTGGCAGCAAAACTGTTCTCGGTAAATAGCGCTTATTTCAACAAACGTCAGGCAAGAGAATCATCGTAACGACCAAAACAAAATGACCGGAACAAGCGACGCTTGTTTCGGTCGCTTTGGTGGTTTCGCTCGTTTTGTTTCGGTCGGTTTAGTGGTTTCGCTGGTTTCGTTTCGATGGTTTCGTTTTGTTGTTTCGGGTTTTGGTACAGGCCAAGCGAGAAACGAACGAATGAATTAAAGTTCATCAGATACGGCAATACTTTTTCAGATTGTAGCCCTGTTATTTACCAAGTTATTTCAAGTTATCATGCTCCATGTTTACGCTGAAAGTTTTTCCTCAATCTCGCCGACTCATCCGTCTTGAAACTTTTCCAGCTGTCCTTTTGTGGACTTTCGTTAACCGTTTAACGGTTTAAGCTATTCGTTTTTGGACTTTGGTCAACCGTTTAACGGTTTGAGCTAATCGTTTATAATTTTGCTTCGCCGTTTAACGCTTTAAGCTCTCCGTTTTTGGACTTTGGTCAACCGTTTAAATTTTTTGCTATTCGTTTAAACAGTTATGGAAATCGTTTAAACGCTTGTCATAGCCGTTTAGTATCCGTTTACAATCGTTTTTCTTGACCGTTTAACGGAAAAGCGTTAGTGTCCGTTTTCCCAAAGAAGGTCACAATTAAAAACAAGGAAAACCATGCAATAAAGGAATTTCATTAGAATCGGTTATGGCACTAGCGGATGTCTACAAATCGATAGCATAGAAGACAATGTTGATAAAACTTTTTAATATCTTTTAAGGTAATTCCCTCTAAAAGAATGTACTATTAAGATTTTTTTTCAAACTTCGCGCAATTGATATCCATGCATAGGACATAACATAGGAAAAAACGCAATAAAAAGACGGGGTCACCGAGCTGGATTTCGCCCTACATGCCTGTTATTCTGAATGTTTTTACGAAGTTGAGCGAGAAATATTCGCAACTTAAACAACCGAAAAAAATTTTATTATGTAACAAACACTATGAATAGTAGTGAAACCTAGAGCCTAATTGACTATGTGTACGTTTGTCTGGGCAATAATCTTTCAGTATGGTAATTTCCCAAATTGCCTGATCTTGCAAATGATGTAAGGATAATGGACCACTTCGTCATCATCCCTTATTCCTCCCTGGCTCCAAATGCAGAGTTTCACATCATTTATGTGTAAAGAATCCAACTTCTACTATTAAACTATTTTTGTCCTTAAAATATGTTTTTCGTGTGCCTATTACCAGTAAATACACCAATAAAATGGTGGTGTTACGGGACGTTTTTCTGTGAAGTTCGCAAACATCAAAGTCTTTCTGATCATGAAGCGATTCATTTAGGTGTTTTCCACCTGCCTTTAGAAGAAAGTCTTTGGAATGTGAAATGAGCTTTAAATTGTAAAGGTGTGAATAGTGAGAATTTCTTCTACTCGCTAAGCTTACGTAAGTGAATGAGCTGTTCGAATATTATTGGTCGGAATTCGCATATGACAATTCGCCTGTCAGTAAGAGCTTTGAGTTCTGCCTGTAACGAAATGAGTCAAGATCTACAATAAACGCCATGTTCCTGAACGAAGCTCTGATCCACTTGATGTAGAAAGATCCCGGAAGGTGGCAGGGCACCTCTCGCTCAGCAATGGAAGTGAAACTCTCGAAAAGCCCCTATACACGACAACAAAGGGAAAATTTTGGCTGACAAAACCTAATGTTTGGGCAAATACGCCACGTTTCTAATGTACGCGCGCACGAGAGCGCGCCAAATGATGCCATAATTATAAATTATGCGCAGTAAGGATACGCCATGCAATAGGCTAGTTTTGAATTGTGGAAGAACAAAAGAACCAAGTCGAGGTTCAGATGAATAATTTGCATATTTTTTTGTTAACAACAAAGGAAAACGAAAATGATTCCCCTGAACCTCGACATGGTTCTTTTCTTTTCGACAATTCGAAACTCACCTATTGTGACGAATCACCTGAAGTCAACAAGAATCAACTGTTGACCAACTTAGCTACCTCGTAGTTGAAACATGCGTATGCGGTCGTCTACATAAACGTAATTAGCTCATTTTAAAACACCGAACGTGATGGAAACCGATGACCATCAGAACTGTTCAATTGAACAGGTACACTCGACTTTCGTTTTGGAGTTTGCTTGTGCTGGTAAAACCAGGCGTGTTATTTTAACAGTGGCTAGGATTTTGTTTTATGTACAGACAAGCCTTCACATGCTAAAATTGAGTGAAGCCAAAAGGAATTCAACTGTGGCAGCCAATATACAGGCAATGTGGTTAAATAACGGAAAATTTGTTAAATTATGACAGTTAAAATAAAAAGTTAGGGATAATTTGGCCCCGCTATGTGCCATTCTGGAACTGAATTTAGGTTAAGTCGACATGGGGGCTGTATTCCACAAATTACAATTGCAATATGTTGACATGTGGCTCATGTGGTAAAAGTATATATAAAGGCATCAGTTAGTTTTCCTTGAGTGATTATCGCCAGATGTAACTCTTAGAGCACGAACTCTGCTGAAGGCTTATTTTGCTTCCAATAAAACGTTTGCGAGTGCTTAGAAGCTCAATTCGAAAAGGGAACTGCTTCGGAATCCTTACTCGGGTAAGTCATTTGAGCTGAATCAAATATAAATACTGTTGTTTCGTTGAGATATTTTTAATCCTGATGTCGTGATCAACCCGTTACAAACAGTCAGTGGAATCAAAGTTGTTTAGAATCGTTGTTAGCGAAGTAAGGCTGTTGTCTAAGCGGTTTCCATCTTCATGTTTCCTCGTAAATATTGTGAACTGAAAGACTCTAAAAACAGCCCTCCATGAAAGAAAGTTGATAAGAAAATAGGACCTTCAGTTGACGACGAAGGGAATCTTGCTGTTTTAAGGTATAAGGATACCCGGATTTTGTCCTGAAATTGAAAATACCAGAATTTTCATGATCGAATCAGTTAGACTAGAATGAACATTTTTGCAAAAAGAACGGGAAGAAAAGCTGTTTTACTTTTTAAAAGAATTACGAAAAACTATTTTTGTGATTTGTGATGCTGTTATGGCTAATTTTCTGCCAACAGTTCTGTCGCCGCTATAAACTAATATTCACCGCAAGTCGCGTGTTATATGAACTCGTAGCCGTGCATTTCATCACAATAAAACAAGCGTGCACCCAAGCCTTCCTTCTAATCATCTTCGGTATCATTACTTTTTCCAGAAAAATTATCTTAGCTCTACTGTGTTTATTGTCGTGATGTCCTCGCGAAAGCGCAAGAAAAAGTCGCGCTGTCAATTTACATCGGCAAAGGAGCCCAAACGGCGAAGGAGCGACAGAATACCCTTCAGAGATGACCGTGCACACAGTCTCGCTTCAATCGATTGCAGGTCATATTTTAATCAGGAAAAATTGTTAAAGTAACTGGATGGCGAGAAGCTAGAAGAGAGTCATTTACTCTCAGTTCACCATGAGCAGATTCGTAACACCCAGACGCACTAGAATCAAGCTATCAAATGGTTTTCCGTCTTTTTCTCTATAAAATAAAATAAAATCTCGGTGAAGGGTGAACATTTTAAGCTCGTTTTCCCGCATCCTCTGACCGATTAGGCTGCAAACCGGCACGAATGTTTTAAGATACGTCCTTTGCAAAAAGCTGTCGGCTGTTTTGAAATTCGCTTCAGTTTAAATTTATGGCCTGTTTTGTGGAAGGATACGTGAACACTTTTAGTATCAATCTTCAGGGGAGTGTAGGGAAAAAACAAAGAAAAAAATGGAAAAATCGCAGACACCTCTTTTGAGGGCGAAGTGTGAGGAAACATTTCCGATGTCAACCGTGTCGCTCCAAATTCTCGCGTGGGGGAAACGAACGTGATTAAGGCGAAGCCTTGGATTTCGCTTTCCCTCTTAATATATATTACGCGTTTTCTTCTTCTACAATTTTGATCTCGACATTGAATTCTAAAAATATTAAGCTTTCAGACAATGTATAGATTGCCGGGGTTTCCTATGCGAGCGCTCATTTAAAAGTTTTGTTTCTAACTATGGTCATTTTGGGTATCCTAATACCTTAAGAGGCGCTATTGTGTTTAAGACTCTCGCGAATCGACTTCCGGTGAGACTATTCGACTGCCACACAGACGAATCGATCGATTCGAATCGACAACGTATTGCACCCTCCCTGTTACCTTGCAGTGGTATTGAGTCTAAGACTCTCACGAATCGACTTCCGGTGAGACGATTCGACTACCATACAGACGATTCGATCGATTCGATCGAATCGAGTCGAATCGACAACGTATTCCACCCTCCCTGTTGCCTTGCAGCGGTATTGATCATGTGTCTAAGCCGACTCTCGCGAATCGACTTGCGGTGAGACGATTCGACTGCCAACACAGACGAATCGATCGAATCGAGTCGAATCGACAACGTATTCCACCCACCCCGTTGCCTTTCAACGGTATTCTGTCTAAGACTCTCGCGAATCGACTTCCGGTAACACGATTCGTCTGCTAAGAT
>JAEMWC010000015.1:1655000-1812500 GCA_016490735.1 Pachyseris speciosa | reverse complement strand
CGTTGCGTAATGCAAAACACAATCTTGTTTTGAACCTTTTCACGAAGAGTTGAGAAGGAATTCTTTAATAAGATCATTAGGGTCGTTATTCGATTACATTTCCCTTTTGCTCTTGAATCGGTCACTCGGTTTTCGTCAGGGAGTTTAAGAAACGAGGACGCGACGGCAAGGAAATCGTCATTTCAAAATATATCTTCTCATTATTGTAGCACTTTCGCGATTATTCCAATTTGTTTAACTTGTAAAATGTCGGCGAACTATCTAGGAAGTAAATTTCTATGAACGGCGTGAAGTAAAGAAAAAGCAAGAAAAATTTGCCATCATGTGCTCACGTTCTCGCCAAAACCTAAAATTTGGTCATTTCACGTTGTTGTTTTGCAGTGGACGGCAAAGAAATGTACCAAAATGTAAAACGCACGTGCAGAGCGATTGTTTTTGCTCATTAAACCCATTGTTTTGCGACGGTCTCGTTGCCGTTGCCGTCCTCGTTTCTTAAACTCCCTTATCGCAGATTGCCGCGCTATAATTTACGTAGAAATACGAGTATGTGTACAAAGCGTTTTCTTGGAAAATTAAATGCTTTATGAACAACAAGAAGTGAAAGAAATTTACTCTTAGTAACAACTACAAAATGCATTCAAAATATCTGATAATCGTCAATGAAACATTACCCTATATGGCGACCAACTAATTTATATATCTATATGAAGTATAACTTATACAAAGTATTTCAGAGCGTACTTGAAACTAACGTAGAGATGTTAGCATTTCTGTTAGAACAAGGATACTTCACAAATTAATGTGATCAAGTAAGCCGAAGCCACTCTGAGGGCACTAAGACCACAAGGTAGCGGGCATTACCCCTTAAATCTACCAAAGCAAAGATTGAGCCCAAGCATTAGCAGCCATGGACAGCTGTTTCGGCCTTGTTAGGCCTCATCAGCATGGCATAGCTAATGCTCAAGCTCAAGTGCCCACATGTCAATAAAAAAAGCAATGAAAACGTAAAGCCTGTGGGATGTGGCTGGAGTGACAAGGATACTTCACAAATTAATGTGATCAAGTAAGCAAGTGAAGTCGACCAGGTTTGATTATTATTTCCAGCGGAGAACGAAATATGGTTGCGAACACTATAAAAGGTAATCTTGCTTTGATTTTACTTAAACAGATTTTGCACGATTTATAGCCAGGCGACAAAAGCAGCTCTTGACAAGAGCTGATGAAATCTAAAAACAAAAGTTGCGGGTAGCCCCGCAGTTTTCAATGAAAGGTTATGGTGCAGAGATGGTCCACAGGAGACCGTCTAAAAATTTACTGCCACGTTGGCTGTAAAAGACAAGAAATAAACCTTGCAAGATAGGTATACTGACCTTGACTACCTTCTGTACCTTTGTGTAGTAAATGCTAACAACAAAGGTACGGTGCCTGCAGAAACCGTCTGTTTGATCGATCCGACAGATTTCCAGGTATTTTTCCAGTATTATAAATTCAAACGTCTCGCCGGTCATTTGGCAGCTAAGTTCGATAATATAAATAACCTTTAGTTTAGAGCCAGGTGTAAGGATGGATAATATTGGCGTATTATGCCTGCCAACTGAGCGCTCGTGACAATCGCGCACTATGCTCAAAATTCTGCTTGGGCAACAAAATATGCTTTCGAATTCTGCTCGGTACAACAATACTTGACAACCCTTGAGTAGTGTAGTGCTTCGGTCGCTTATGATCAAACTAACAAGCTAGGGGGATCTCAGAATTTATTCACAAATGAGTGCGAAATCTACCTCCAAACAAACAATGCGTACATGTCTACATCTTCATGAATAATGGACCGAAATCCTGAGGCTATGTAAAATATAACTGTCCATAGCTTTCTAGGACGGATCTAGGATTTATATAAGGATATTCGAATGTACGACCGCTGAGGGCGGGAGCTGCTAAAGAAGTCCGGGGGCATGCCCTCTCGGGAAATTTTGAAATGTTAGTCCTCGGAAATGCGATTTCCAGCATTCTTAGGGGTAAATCAAAAGGAAAGAATATCACGACGTCCGTTTATCGACGCGCTTTGGGATTTATATTTATAAATCTAAGTTGAATTCCTGAGTTGATTTGACAGCAATTGAGTTTAGGCTGATCACAGGGACACCCAACGAGCCAATCAACCAAAAGCTGTAGAAAGTCATTTTTATGTCCGTTATGGTGGTAAAGCGATATTTTCGTTAGCTAGAAGAATTTGATCTTTTCGGATTACTTAGCTGAGCTTAATTGCCTGAAAATGTTAAGGAACAAATCTTCCTTTGAGTAAATGTTACCTGAAATGAACTTTCAACGAACTTTCTAGGGAACTATTTTCTTTCCGAAAATGCTAGCTGATGTTTTTGGCTGACAAAAACAACAAATACGACCTTTCTGAAAACCTCAGGGCTATGATTTCCCTGTTGCGAATCCGGTCTTTTAGGCCACGTTTTAGTTACGAAAATCCGGGTGCACTCTTTAATTAACCCTTTTCCGCCGAGAGGGGTCGTATACGACCCCACAATAGACCGATGCTTTGAAAATCTACAACTTTCTCAAACCCCGAACTATGTTTGAAACAAACCATCTTTTTTTGCCAAATGACCATTCGTTTAGACTTTATTATCCCGTAAACTGACAAAAGCTCCCAATTTTCACTTAATATGATTGTTTATTCTCTTTGAAAACCAAAATCGCCCTCAAACAACACCAAAATTCACGCAACTTTGTCTTGAAGTTTTCAAGATTAAAATTCCTATTGAAGTTAAAAGTTCACATTGTCAGCAAACTTTGACTCCACCTCTTACAATCTGTTCCACATTTATCACCCCTTTAGCCCGACCCCGATAACGCTGTTTGATTTCAGTTGCTCTCACAGTCTGTAATTTTCACGTTTGTGACCCAAAGGAATTCTATAATTTTCTTGTTTAAGAACAGCATGGAAGCCTGCCAATTTCCATTTCACATATATATTAGAACCGTGTCGAGCCACCCGGTTCTGCTGGCAAAACATTGCACCGATTGCATTATTTACACGTCAAAACTCGCCAAAATTGTCATGCTAGCACAGGGCACCCAGACAATATGTCGGGTTTTGTCTTCGCCGCCGACTGTGCCTCATTTGTTATGAGGCACAGTTGGCAGCGAAGACAAAACCCGACAAAATCGCTTAAAATATCAGTATTGAGGCAAAAGGACGACAATACACCACAGGAAAGACAATTTAACTTTTATTTAGCGTTGTTCAATACATATATTTAGCGATTCGTCGCTAAAGCATGAAACATACGGTAAATCCCATATATTTACTATAAAATAACAAAGGGTCACACAAACAGATTGTCTGGGCTCCCTGTGAAGACACAACTTCAGTCCGTGAATGGCCATCACTCGCTCGCATACTTTCGGCGGCCTACTTCGTGTGAAATTGCTTCTCACCTCCGTTTTCTTTCAAAGGATTGCCTTTACCCATCAACCCAGCTTTATGATGCCAGGCAGGGGGCTTCTGAGGTGGAAAATGGCTCCAAAAACACGCCTTTAAATCAAACAAGAGGCTACAATTAGCCTAAACCCGGGCTTGCAAAAAACAGTATTGTATCCCTAACTTATTGCTAAACAAAAGAATAGAGGGAAGTCTGTCTTTCTTACATCGGACGCATTGTGTTTAGCTTGTGTTGGAGTCTATTTCTTTAGACCCCTATCAACATATATTCCTCTAAAATACAGCTCAACCATTGAGCACAATAATTATAACACTTGTAAAAAATATTTCTAAAAGAACAAGAAAAAGAGAAACAGAAAAAATAAAGCCCGTGATATATACCACTAAACGACATCGAACCCGGGTTAGCTGCGTCACAGGCAGGAACAATGACCTTTAGGCCACAGAGGTTTATCGTTATGCAAGATGATAAAAATAGTGTATTGATTCCAAAAAAAAAAAACAACTAAGAACGCTTGTTTTCGCTTCGATGGATAATTGTTTGAGAAAGGAAACGCTTATCGAACGATGTTGGATTTTTTCGCATAAATGTGAATGGAGTCTCGGTGAAATGTGAGTAGAAAATTAATTAGCAGAGTGAAACTGTTTACAAATACGTCAATCCAGGGTCATTTGAAACACAAGAAAGGAACGTTTCTGGACAGTTTCAAGGGACGCTAGTACATTTGTAAAATATAATCACTTATCATTCAAAAATTAAAGTCCAGAAATTGAGATATTGTGGCAAAATAGTAAATAAACTACCTGTCAAAGTCTCAGAGGTGTGTGATATCCCGTACTTGAGTTATTCAACAAAATGTACATCTCAATGGAGCGGATACGGGGAACACGGCAGTCCATCTGGAGTTAAATTTTGGTCATGTTAAAAGCTTTCTTCTCGCTGTTGAACTTGCAAACATTCGTATAGACACTTCTCTTAACATATTAGTTGTTCAGACTTCAAAGACACAAGGCGAATTGACGTTTTCCGATACGTGACAACAGGCATCATTCTTGCTAGCTGTTGATATGAGATTTACACTCGAATCACTCGGCCGTGAAAGGTCAAACTCCCTTTGTCTGTAGTCTCTAATTTTTGGCGCTCCCCTCGCGTCGCGTCTCCTCGCAACTTCGCGCGCGCACGTGCCCCCACAATCCGTCGCCAAAATTAGAGACTACTCGCTGTCTACTGAAGCAGACACGGGGAAACACGGCAGTCCATCTGCCGTTAAGTTTACTCATGTTAAAAACTTTCTTCTCGCCGTTGAACTTCCAAACATTCGCATAGACACTTCTCTTAACATATTGTTTGTTCAGACTTCAAAAGCCACAAGATGAATCGACATTTTCCCATACGTGACAACACGCATCACTGTTGTTAAAAATAGTTAGCGCTTGCGCAGAAACGCCGGAAGTGCCATTTGTGGATGATACTCGACGACGAAAAAGGAAAACCGTCGGTAGGTTAAGACCCGGGCGCCGCGCGAGACGCGCGCAGCCCGGGTAATAAGCAACGAATTGTAGTTGCAGTGTTCGTTTAGAAATAAACGACAGCTAGCGTGACAAGTGTGACACCAAAGATAGAGCCTTCGGTGTTGTGGCCCAGCGAAGTCGGCGTGGTAACCCCTCATATGGAGTAGCCAGGTCTATTTGACCTCCTACCCTTCAAAAATTGCAAAAAAGACGTACAAAACGTCCGTCGGAAAAGGGTTAATCGACGCCGAAAGCCTAAGGCGAACTACCCTCCACCAACAGATATCTACCTAAACTTGTCGCTGGGAACCCCTGTGATCAGACTTGCCTTACGTTTATATGCAACTTTGTGCTACATAAAATAACTGAAGAAACGTAACAAGCAACTAACCCTAGCAAGAAGCACAACAAAGCTTATGGGGAGTAGCGCTGATGCATCGGATGCATATCCAGTAAACGCTCAATTTGCTGCTGTGAGCGACATCATGCCCTATTGCTTTCATTGTTTTACCTTATTTAATTTTTTTTACTAGGTTTTGCTGGTAACTGCAATTTTTTAGACGTTAGCGTTTTTAAATTCGACCGAACCATAGATCCGCCCCAAGCTTTTCTTAAAAATCTACAATCTCCAAAGAATCTCCAAGAACAATAAACCAAAATCCCGAGGTTATGTAAAGTATAACTTCCCATAGCTTTCATTAAAGTCGATTTCCTTATGTTTATGAAAATGTATCACGGATAACGTGGACAACCTCGCATAACGCTCCGGAGTGGCATCTTGAGCCTTTTCACGCAGCTAAAGCTTTGCCTCAGTTTCTTTTTTCTGCTCAGTCATTTTCTCAGTGTCAATGCAGGCAAAGTAATAATCTGTAATTGATTTTTTGGCCATGGAAAGTGTCTTGCTTTGTGATTTTGTTAAACGTGTTCCAACATGGCGGCTACAGACATTCAGCCCTAGTTACATAACAATGAGCACGTGACGTGGTAAACACGTGATACTGTGACATCCCGCTGCCAATAAAAAAAGAAGAACGGCAAGCACTATTTTTTTTTAGCTTTCAAAAAGTTCATGCTTAATCAATGTCCTTAAATTATGTATCAAAACTGCAACTTGTTCAAAGTGGTTATTCAATAAACGGTTCTCTTTAACTAACAAATGAACGTTCCTCAAGTTCTTTAATGTCTAAATGTTCAGGTTACCTGGCGGATTCACTGTACGTCCAGATCGGGTAGTATATCTGCTGTTTGTCTCGGAGGGCTTTGGAGTATTTGCAGGGGAACTAGGTTCTATACTGTTTCCTGCTGGCTGAACAGTTCCATTCCCGGGTGTTGATGGTGGTATGACAACTTTAGGTACTGCCATCAGGGGTGGATGTTGCGTATGAGGTGTCGCATGGTCCGGCCTGAGGTGTGATCTTGTACGCCGGTACACACCTGTTGTTTTGCTGTTCCTGACTATATACGACCTTGGTGCTTTTGCTGTTCTCACAACAGTGCCTGGTTCCCAGGTCTTGGTTTGGTGATCGAGGATTCTCATTGGCTGGCCTGGATGGAGTAGTTCTAGGGTTGGCCCTGCCTTCAGGTTATAATAGTGGCCTTGCTGCTCTTGTTGTCGTTGTAACTGTCCCTTAACTTGTGCTGAATCATCTGTAAGGTTTGCACGGTGGGACATAGGTAACAGTGTTCTGAACTTTCTCTTTGTTAGCAGCTCTGCTGGTGATCCCAGGTGATGGTTGAGGGGTGTTGCTCTGTATGATAGTAGACCTAGGTAAGGGTCTCCACCTTCCTCATCACATTTCTCGAGTATGTTCTTAACTGTCTGGACCATGCGTTCCGAAGATCATTGGCTTGCAGATAAAGTGGGGAGCTGGTGATGTGCTCTATTCCATAAGAGGTGGTAAAATCTGCGAATTCCTTTGCACTGTACTGTGGACCATTGTCAGTTACTAACTGGCTGGGGATGCCGTACTCTGCGAATATGCTCTTAAGATGGGTGATAACGGCTGCGGAGGTCGTGCTTGAAAGCTTTCGGATAACTGGAAACTTGCTATACTGGTCTGAGACAAGGAGGTACTGGTGGCCCTTGAAGTCGAACAAATCAGAGTTTAACCTTTGACAAGGGTAACTTGGTGGTTCTGGCTGGAGAATTGGTTTTTTCTGTTGCTGGCGTTGGTGTCTTTGGCAACGATTACACTCTTGTACGAGACTGATTGCATCTTTGGTGATGCCAGGCCAGAAAACGCAGGTTCTGGCTCGGAGCAGGCATTTCTCCTGACCTAGATGCCCTTGATGAATGATTTCTATCATCTCCTGTCGAAGAGATGGCGGGATAATGATGCGGTCACCCTTGAGTATTAACCCATCTTCAATGGTTAACTCGTCTCGAAAGTTCCAGAAATCGTGCAATGCTTCTGGGCATTTTTCTCTCCTATCTGGCCATCCTTTGTAAACCATCCCTTTCAGTTTGCTCATGGTGAAATCATGGGCCGTCTCTTCCCGAATCTGCTGGAGTCTAGCTGGCGAAGCAGGAAGCGACTTGGTAACGTGGTGTATGTCAAGCTGTGGTAGCTGGTTGTTGCCAGATGTCGGTTGTGATGAGATTCTTGACAATGCATCTGCAATAGGTACTTCAGCACCTGGTACATACTTGACAATAACGTCATACTTGAGAGCTCTCAGGACAAATCGTTGCAGTCTTGCTGGACAACTAGATAGCCTCTTCTTGAAAATTGCCTCTAAGGGCTTATGATCAGTGTGGACGGTGCCTTGCTTTCCGTAAATAAAGTAATGGAATCTCTCAAGTCCCCACACTAACGCCAATGCTTCCCATTCAATGTTGCTATACCTCTGTTCTGTTTCAGTGAGAGCCTTAGAAGCATAGCACACAGGTTGTCCTTGTTGAAGCAGTACAGCTCCGACACCTTTTAGTGATGCATCTGTTTGGACAACTGTCTTGGCGTTGGGGTCGAAATATCTGAGCACACCGAGGGTGGACACTTCATCTTAAACTGCATTTAATGCACGATCATGTTCTGGCCCCCACATATAGACTACCTCTTTCTTAGTTAACTCACGGAGAGGAGCAGTGATGGTGGCCAGGCGACCTGAAGACCGTGTGAGGTAGTTGACCAGGCCTAGGAAACTTTGTAGACTCTTGACATCTTCTGGGGATTGCACGTTTTGTATAGCTGAGACTTTGCTGTCATTAGGTCTTACACCTTGAGGGTTCCAGGTGTGTCCGAAGAAGCTAATCTCTTCGCATTTGAATTGCAACTTCTCTTTGTTAAATACTATGCCCTCTTGCCGTGCACGGTCCATGAGGTTGGCTAAGTTCTTGTCATGTTCCTCTTCTGTAGAGCCAAAGACGAAGGTATCGTCTGCAATGCCTGTGACACCGGTGAGGCCTTCGAGTGCTGAGTTGAGCAGTTTTTGGAATATGTCTTGAGAGACAACTAGACCAAACGGCAGCCTGGTGAAACGAAATCTACCAAAGGGGATAGAAAAGCTAGTGAGGTAGGAACTTGATTCGTCAAGTGGGACGTGCCAATACCCTTTCTTAGCATCAACAAGTGTAAAGAATTTGGCATCGTTGAGTTGAGTCACCACTTCATCGATTGCTTTGCTGTAGTGTTGTTCCCTCTTGACCCACTTGTTTAAGTCCCGGAGATCTAGGCATACTCTAAGTTTGGTAATCTCTCCCTTTTCATTTGTTGAATCTGACAGGACTATGCTGTTTACCCAATCTGTTGGTATGTCAACTGGTGTGATGACACCAAGTTCCAGCATATTGTCGATTTCTTGCTTGCAGAGCTGCGTAAGTGGACTGGTACCGAGCGCGGTGGATGAATGACGGATTCTACGTCAGGTTCAAGGGTTATATGGTATGGCTTCATTCTGAACTTGCCTAGCCCTTCGAAGCGGTCCTGGTAGTCACTGAGGAGTTCATCTTTGGTGAGTGGGGTGTGAGATTTGCCGCTCTGCTGACTATCGGGTGACGGCTTTGTCTTGTCTTGTACATTTGATCCCTGTGTAAGGTTGCAGTTAAATTTCACAAGTTCTAAGTCACTGCAAGGTTTGCATCCTAGCATTGCCGGGCCTGTGACTTCGGTAACTTCAAATGGCACTGCCTTAACATCACCATTGTGGTGTAGATACAACTGACAGGAGCCAAGACTCTTTATATGGTGTCCTCCATAAGCTGTGATTTTGCACTGCGGTGGACTAAGTTGTCTTTCTAGGGGCTGTGTAACCACTTTCTCAGAGTCCTGCTTGGACATTACATTCATCTCTGCACCAGTATTTATCTTGCACTTTATTGGTGTGGTGTGCCTGTGGTATGGCTGGGCAGTTAGCTGCATTTCAACTATGGCTTTGTTACCCTGTCCTTGCAACTGGATATTATCAATCTCACTTGCACAGTTATTTGCGTCCTGACATTGTTCAGCAGTCAGAATCCCTAAGAAAACTCTTTCATCAGGGTCTGTTTCCTGCGTGTTACTACTTTCCCCTTGGAGTGTGTTTAAAGTGGAAGATTTTGTTTTGAAACACATGTGTTGGTTATGTCCAATTTTGTGGCATCCATGACATTTTGAATTAATAGCTGGGCACCTCTGTGGATTGTCATGCGGTTTGCCACCGCATCTCCCACATTCAGACTTGGGTCGGTCGACCTGTTTGTACTCCTTTCCTTTGTGACCTCTTTGCCCCCAATGCGGCTTACTTTTAGACTTGTTTTGCTTTGCTCAATTCTCTTCTGCCTAGGGAATTGACTTGGATGGGGTTTGTCATGGCCTGTAATTGGATTTTAGTAGCTTCCTCTGTACGCGCGATTTCACGAGCCTTCTGAAATGTTAGTTTGTTTCCTTCGGCTATACATTTCTTCCGTACAGTGTCTGAATCCACTCCGAATACGAGTGCATCGCGTATTAATTCGTCATGTAAATCGGTTGGATAACCGCTATTCTGGATGAGGAGTTTTGCTTCTGTTAGGAAATCGTCTAAGGAGCGGCTGTTTTGTGACAGGTTCCGGAGATAAAAGCGGTTTAATATGTAATTTGACTGAGGTTTCACGTGTTCCTCGAATCGTTTCCAATATTCTTCTAAACGTTTCTGTTGTTCTTTGGTCAAATTCTACGTGTTGTATAGATCCAGTCCATAATCTCCCGTCCACAGGAGCAGATACTTGCATTTCTGATCGTTGGACCTGGTTTTTAGTGGACCATCGAAAAGTATCTCGCACTTTTGTCTGAAGCGTTTGAGTCTTTGAACCAAATCGGGACCCGAAGTCCAGGCGATTTTCTGCGCTTCGAAACCAATTAAATCGCTCATTCTCCTTTGCTTTCGGCCAATCCGTCAATAAATTAGTCAAAGATCACTTACAGTTTCTTTCTTGGGCGTCTTCGGACCGTTAAGTCGCAAATCCCGCTTCTGACAACCATGTCTTGCTTTGTGATTTGTTAAACGTGTTCCAACATGGCGGCTACAGACATTCAGCCCTAGTTACATAACAATGAGCTGGTGACGTGATAAACACGTGATACTGTGACAGAAAGGCCGATCCAAGGCTATAAAACGAGTCGACCACAACGCGTTCACTCTTTACCATCCCGCTTGCCTTCTGATCATTTTTTTCCCGCCTTGTTTGGACCATTCGGTCCACCAATGAGTCACGTCACTTCTCAGTGGAAACCGGCATTTGGCGTGGAAAACACCGTCTGTTGTTTCATCAATAACAATCAGAAACAAGCAGAGTTAAATGAATTGAGCAAACTGCGATTTTGTTACTGAAAAAATTATGTTTTCTTTTAATGATTATTTTCGACTTTTTCAGGTACGCACGTCCGTACGTGCGTACGTGCGTACGTGCGTACGTGCGTACAGGTAGCTACGCCCCTCAATTATTGCATTAATTATATAGGGAAGTTTCTGAAGTGAACGTCGGCCTTTCCTGTACCATGTCATACAATGCAATGTAATCCGAACCTGAATTTCATCCGTCCTGTCGATTGATCGCTCATGAGAGAGACGCCTACAACAAATGGCTATTAGTGCCGTCCAGTGACGTCACTATTGGAAAACCTGGTGGTAATAGCCCAATTTCGATATATTTGATCATGAGAGACTGGTGACGAAAATCGGACATCGGGACGAGGCTCCGGGTAATAGATTGATTGTTTTTACTTGGAGTATATGAGAGTGTTCCTTTGTTATGTCCGTTTTTCTCACTTCATCAAAGCTAATCGAAGCCACTTTAAATCAATTAACAAGAAGTTCTTACAAGCGTCGTTAATAAGGGCACGAAGAAGGGGATAAAAAGGCACCTCAAATATTTTCAGCGCCAAAATTTACCTTGGCTTCGAACGTTTCTTCCAGAAAGAGGAATTCAAGCATCATTGGAAGGCAAGGACAAAAGAAGGGCCAAATTGGTTCAACTGGCATTTACTGCTCATTCTATGAAACTAGCGAAAGTGTCCGGTCGCGAAAGCGAGAATGAGAAGGCGATCATGGCCGATTTACTGACCACGGACGAGGGTGTTTTGCAAAAACCAGCATCGATAGGGAATTGGAGTAGGAGTTTGACACTCTTTCCAGAAGTCACTTTCCCTGATATTTGCAACTATCTCCCTGGAAAGAGCGACGAGTATTCATCAGAAAATCTTAAATCTTTTAAAAGCCTTACTGTTCAGCCACGCACCATCTCTTTCGATTGTTGAGACGCTCGACGGCGCGCGTACGTTTCCTCTTCTTCGATACAGAAGGGTCAAAGATGGTCAGATAGCAGGCTGAACGGACAGTTATACGACCAGACATGGAATTCTTCATGCCATTTTCCTGAAAATTCAGTGAACAGATTTTTGGATCGAGGAGGGTCTTCAATTTTTCATCCGCTCGCCTAGATAAGACTTCGCACTTCTTACAAACCCTTGGGCTCAAAGGAATTGAAAAATAACTGAGATACGGTCTTTTCTTTCTTCCGTTACGGCAAACAGCAACAGCACAATACTTGGCCATGGCACACACGGAAATAAACTGTAAAGAGCCCAAAAATAAGCTGAGATTATGGACGAAATCTCAAAAGCACATGACTTGCTCTGCGTGTTTGTTTTCACTCTTT
Source organism: Pachyseris speciosa (assembly GCA_016490735.1). Classification (NCBI taxonomy): domain Eukaryota; kingdom Metazoa; phylum Cnidaria; class Anthozoa; order Scleractinia; family Pachyseridae; genus Pachyseris; species Pachyseris speciosa. The sequence goes on along the minus strand of JAEMWC010000015.1, from coordinate 1,800,420 downwards.
CGCGCCGTATTCCCCAGAGCCTCGCTTCAGTGTCCTATTTTTGTGACCAGTCCCTCACGTTCAAATATATCGAAATTGGGCTATTGTGATTGGCTGATTTATAATGCACCTAAAAAATTATTCCAAATTACCGTTGCAGTGCTCTACCAACTGAGCTAACAAGCCAACTGGGAGCCGGTCATTTGGTGGTTCGCAATAATCCCGGAAGCGATGAATAAATGACTGTAAATATATGAATATTATATATTTGAACTGCGGATTAAAGAATGAAGATGAGAGTGATAATCGCAGTTATGAACATTAAGCAAAAGCAAGAAGACGTTTTATTATAGAACAGTTAGTATTTGGAACTCAATGAATAGCTTTCTTAAAACCTTTGAGTCAGTATCCGCTTTTAAGTTCAACCTGAAGCGTAAACTCGTCAAGGATTTTATTGATTCTCTTGTACGGGAATCGAACCCACAACCTCTGTGATACCGGCGGCAGCGCTCTACCAGCTGAGCTAACAAGCCAACTGGGAGCTGGTCATTTTGTTGGTTGGTAATAATCCCGTGAAAAACGTACACTGAAAATGTATAAGTTAAACTGAAACCATTGCAGTTACGAGTCTACAGAATCCACGGCTATCCACCGCTATAAATATTCTACTACTGATTTGAACTTGTTTCCCAGTGAGTCACAAGTTAGTTTAGTGCTGAGTTTTGGCTTTTCGTACTTTTTGCTGGATTTATACTTTCTTTGAGAAGTACAAAGAAAGGATTGCATGGTTTATCGGCATAGGCTTAATTTCACAACATTTTTTACACCTAATGGCCATGACTGCGTCAACTCTGCTCCCCTATAAAACGATCTCTTCTCCTACAATGTTGTTGCTGGAGTTGGAAATCATGATGTTCGGGTACAAGTTCGGGTACATGTTTTCGCTCTCAATTCGGAATATCCCTCCGAAAAGTTATGGACTATTGCTTACGCAGTCGATGGAATAGGGGTTGCTGGCAATTATTGCCATTTGCAAGTAACCACAAAAACCAATACAAACTATTGGGTTTAGTGAATCTCGTAATAACTCAAGATGTGGGATGGAAGGATAATATAACATTTCCATTTTAACAGAGTAAAGGCAAATGAATTTATAGATTTTATCAAATACGTGAAATGATATTTTTAGCGACAAACGTTTAATGAACTCTCCATGAAACTGCATCACCTACGAAAAACTCTCTTTCACGTCTTTGAGTTCATTGTATAGCTGAAAGGCGCTAGTGCACTAAATTCGAGTTCGTGATAAGCGCAAATTCGCGTGTGTTTTTAGTGCAATTATCGTCATAAAATAAACAGTTGGCAAGAATTATATATGGTTGGCCATGAAATGGTTCGATGCATATCAAGAAGTGTTTTTGCAAGAGGCACACCACACTTTACCTGGAAAAACGAATCAAGGTCCTAGCATTTTGTAAACTCTGGTCACATTACGATAAAATTTCGCGAAAATGTCACTTTAAGTCAGCGCAGTCGGTTTTTATCCTGAAAGTGACTAAAAAATCAAAAAAGCTTGCAAAATTCACTGTGCGCAAGCGGGCCTATAACTTTAGTTCTCTATTAGAGTACTAAAGTGATGACGTCATAAAAATTAAATTTGTGAAATTATGGGATTTGTTTGGATTTTCAGAAAGAACACAATCAAAAAGACCTATTTGCCAAAAATCAGCATTTTCTCACAGTTTGAGAGCGAGATATAAGCACCGTTATGCTCTGCTGACTCCATACAAATCCTTCTAAATTTTACTCAGTTCCTAACGTTATGAACTGAGTCAAATTTAGAAGGATTCGTATGGAGTCAGCAGAGCATAACGGTGCTAATATCTCAGAGCCAATGCAATTTGCCTTTAAATACTGATTTTTGGCAAGTTAGCATCTTTCATCTTGCTCTTTCTCAAAATCTCAACAAATCCCATAATTTCAAAAATTCTAATATTTGTGAAGTCACACTTTAGCACTCTATTCCTTGTGTTACAAGTTTCGCTTTTCATAAGCCGCGTAAGTCAACCTCGCTCCCAGGTTTCTCTACTACTCGGGGGACGAGTAGGAGAGAACCCTGGGCACGAGGTTGCACTTATGTATCTATCGACAGATATATTTTTCAAATTCAAGGGAGGTCGCGTTATTTATTTTCGTTGTCTGTCAGTTGAACGAATGACGTCACACGGAGAGAATTTTTGATACATGATTCTATTTTTGAATGAAACTGCATTTTACCTCAGCCGGCGCACTTTTCTCATATGCAGTGGTCAGGGACCTTACATTGCGTGATTGTTACCGGTCGATTTGTAATTTAGTAAGATAATTTGTGAGCAGAAAGCTATGAATATCTTGGTTTCACGCAGTGTGTTGTTTAGCAGTGCAGATTGGCCATATGTTAATCAAAGTTGATCACATTTATTTCAATTGGACCTCGCTTCGCTTGGAACTTCATACTCGGTGAGTAGCCAAGGTTGCATTCTGTTCTATTAAACTATTGGTATTAGTATTTTGGTAACGAGGTGTACAATTGCGCAAACTGAGCAGCTTTTGTGGCATAGCTCCATAGTCGCAAAGCAGATTGTCAATAAAATCGGAGCCGTATTGGAACTGTCACCTTGTCGCGATTATGGTACAAACGAAGAAAGTCATAATCTATTGACGGGAATCGATGCCATCATCTTCCGTATACGGTTGCTTATTTGGTATTCGACGTACAATGAAGGCAACAGGGGTGGGTGGGGTGGGGGGGGGGGGTGGGGTGGACAGGATAAATCCCAATTGATAACCCCCTAACAGAGCGAAAAATCAGACCACAGAGACGGGGACCACGTCAACGGTTTATCGCCCTTATCCGAGAAGGCTAGAAAGTCTAACCATTTGCAGGTGTCATTGCAAAGGCAGCATTTTCTCCTCTGTTAAAAATACCCCAAGTGTTTTAGTCCGGCCGAGGTTTGAAGGTCTTTGAACCCGTGACCTCATGCATGGTAGTCGGCTCGTATATAACAAAACACCTCGTATACTTTAGGTCCATTAAAAGCGCTATTTTTAGTAACAACTAAAAAGGAGCAAAAAAGATGGAATGAAACTCGAAAATGAAACTCGAAAATGAAGGAAGATTTCATTTTCATCTCATCACGAACTTGGGTCAGAAAAAAAGAAGCCGAAAGAAAAAAAATCCGCTCTCACTTGAATTTAACTGATTTGCCGACAGTATTGTTCACCGCTAGTTTTTATTGCACAAGTTAGGTTACGGACTAATAATTTTCAAGTTATTGCAATGTATATTTACGTAGTAGTTTCCGATCTATACATGCGGGCATCAAGTACAAATCTTTGTAATAGTTGTACATATTATTTTTCCGGTCAAGTTGATTAGGTTACAGAAATTATAACAAAATTATTGCAGTTTGCTTCTGTGTTCGCGCAGATCAATCATCGCCTTGTTTACAAAGATCAAAAACTCAAACAGATTAAACTAATTGGCGTCCGCTTTGCAGTTATCAAATTCAGATGCGCTTTCTTTTTCATCAACCATGATGTTTTATATGAAAGAATTGGTTTACTAAGGTCGTTCTATATGTAAGTGTGCTCTTGGTGCAACCAACGAAAAGCGTCCGTCAATTCGCCTTGACGGAGAAATACTAGCGTTTAATCTTGCTATTTTCAATGTCTTTTTCTATGCATACAGCATCAGCAAGTAGACTTTAAAGCGATCAGCTTTTTAAGAGATCGAAACTAAAGAACTCCTGGTACAGTATATTTATGCGCTGTTGTCCTCTGGCCTTTAAAAGTCTCTTACTCCGTTGTTAAGTTCTGGGAAAATTTTTCATTGCCGAAAAATGAAGGTTTCACTTAAAGATTCAAACGCCAAATGCGCAACTACGTCAGTCTTCCATAATTACACTTAAAAGGTAAAGGGTGTGATTTGAGTGTCACTTTGGCGCCACTACGATAACCGAAATTTTTTTACATTGCACGTAAATTCGATTCTACAAAATAACCCTTTCTTTTTATTCACTATAGACACTTTAAACGCTGAACATTGTAGAACCAAACCCATCGTATGGTGCTCTGTAGAAACAGCTCTCCAGTGTGGGGTTCCACTATCGTAAGGGGTGAATACTCAAATGAATGCTTTTTTTTATTATGATTTAGCTCGATAGGTTCTGGTGTAATATTTCCCTCAACGTAGATGTTTTCCCCAGCAATAAATCGAAGCTCGTCACATTACAGGTTGTTTTAATATGTCATTCTGTTTTGCTTGATTTGTTTGTTTGTTATTTCTTTTTAATTTTTCTATAATTACCTCATTACCAGTCGAAACTTTCTGCAGGTGTGTTGAAATGAGGAAAGCGATTTGGGCTCCAAAGAGTCAGATCATGCAATGAAGCTTTTATGGCAAACGTCAAATTCTCGCTTACGCTTGCAAAATCTTGCGTTTCCGAATCCGGATTCGTCAACCAACGAAACGATGAATTTACCAGAATCATACCAGGCCTTTTGCGCCTGCGCCAACCAATTTTATTCGCGGGAAGTTCAAAACAAACATGGCCGACGTCACCGGCAGTATATTTATATTTTTCGAAGAACTTCTTTAGTTTAATTACATTGGGTAAGCTCTTTCGTCTAGTTTTGACGATCGAAGGAATTGCCGCACTGCTAGCCCCTATGAAAAGAAGAAAGTGTAGAATTTGCAATGAACGGCAGACCCTTGACTTAAGCAATAGACCACAAGTTTCTATTGTTTATAGGCTGATAAACCACGCGGAATGTTGGAAGAACACTCGAAGAATTCGTAAATCACGAGCCGCAGGCGAGTGATTTACAGATTCTTCGAGTGTTCTTCCAACTTATATAAATGAATATGTGCTTACTTCGGGTCTCAAGATCGTTTTTTCGAATCCGTCTCCAAAGAAATGCTGAAGATTCCTTATACGAGGAATTTGGATTCAGATTGAATCCCCTGAATGCACGTTGAGTTTATATGTGGATTCAAAGGATTGTGGATCCTTTTAAGGATTCATGTGAAGAAACGGAGAAATTTGAATTCGAATATCTGGATTCAGATTTTCCCAAGTAAAATCTGGTAAAGAGGGATAATCGCAAAATTAAACTACCTAAGTTTATGCCTAGTGAAAAAACATTCAAACTAAGAAATTAACCGCGGTAAAACGTATAATGTTAGCACTCCTTTCATGAAACATAAGGTTCTTAGTTTGGAAGTTCAAATATGATAAGCTTTTCGTGAGTCAGTGAGTTAACTAAACCATTTAACCATCTATTAAAATGTTTTAAGTCTTTTTATAGCGAAATGCGTGGAGACCGATTGCTGCTCCGTCTTTGATTTCAGCTCGAATACGTGATTTCCGCAAACCCGATTCACCTGAATTTTTTTAGTACATCGTAAATGATTAAATCAACTCGCAGACTCAAAACCAACGTTTCAGGTTTTGAATCTCAAAGTAAAATTCTCATCTTTACAGAACCTTTCGTATTATTTACGTTTGAACGCGGTGTTAACACGAGAGAATGGGCAACGTCAAAAATTATAAAAATAATCGGCTTTTCTATTCCTTCCGTTTTTCTCAGACGCGATGCTCTCAGTTTTCGGTCTACGTTAAAAATGTCAAACTTTCTGTACTAACGACACTAACTGTATTCGTGCTCGCTTGATGAAACAATAAAAAATTCTCGGCTGACGTATATCCATAAGATGTGTCAAAAGTTCATCGCAAGGGCTGTGTTGATCAGTTTTGAAGAAAATAATGCACGTTACGCAGTCGCTTTTTATTATTAACATATAAAACATTTTTTAATGGCTTGATCACGCTGAGAGGATATGTTATTTCGAAGGACCTTTTAAGGCCTCTCTGAGTGTTTATTGGTCAATGCTGTTTGGCTGTTTGTAATTCTCTTAGCTTTCTTTTAGTAATTACTTTATGCATTATCCAAGAGAGAGTGTTTTGTCAAGTTTACCGACGGCGTAGGCTAAATTTTATAAAGCAGTGACTTCTTTACATGTTAAATGCTGCATAATTAGAATCTCCTCACACCTGCTCATTTTATGGCTTTAAAAGCCTGAGTACAAACAAGCACTTTACCTTTCTTGGTCCAACAATGAACAGGGTTCATCTTTCTCGGAAGGGATTCTAGTTCGCCGATATTTGATCTGCAGTTTTGGTAAGTTTTCCGAGCTGTTTTTAGTTCAGGATGCTAAAGATCAGTAGACTTTAATAAACCTGGGCGGCTATGTCTGAGAATAAGCAAAACGAATAGGAAATTCACTTGCGGTCGAACTGAGAACACTTAGGTAAGCGAAAGGAAAGTTCACAGACTTCAAGGTGTTTTAGACCCGTTTGTTTGAATAACCAAGGATGACTGGAATGCTATTGGCGTTGTTCTGGGTTTACTCACTGCTTCATTGCTTCATTCCTTAGTTCAGTATCATTTCACAAATTAATTGAAGTCAGTTCGGTGGAAATATTAGAGTGGTACGAATCATCGCAGTTGTGAAGGCAACTTCAGCGGTTTATGAAGTCCAACAGTCCTTTCTTAAACCTTTTCATCGCAGTTAAAATATATGATATCATATATAAATATTTATCTATTCATCACTCACGGGTTTATTACGAATCAACAAAATGACCAGCTCCAAGTTGGCTTGTTAGCTCAGTTGGTAGAACGCTGCACCGGTATCGCCGAGGTCGTGGGTTCGAATCCCGTACAAGCCTGAATTTTTTTCAGGCTTTATTTTCACTACTGCCTAAATAGTGTTCATAACTGCGATGATCATTCACATATTAAAATCTTAACCCGCAGTTGAAATATATGATTTTCATTCATGCATACCCACGTATTCATCACTTAAGTGTACGTCACTAGCTCCCAGATGGCTTGTTACTCGGGCTGCGCGCGTCTCGCGCGTCGCCCGGGTCTAAGATTACCGACGGTTCTTCTTTTTCGTCGAGTATCATCCACAAAGTGCACTTCCGGCGTTTCTGCGCAAGCGCTAACTATTTTTAACAGAGTGATGCCTGTTGTCACGTATCGGAAAATATCGATTCACCTTGTGTCTTTTGAAGTCTGAACAAACAATATGTTAAGAGAAGTGTCTATGCGAATGATTGCAAGTTCAACGGCGAGAAGAAAGCTTTTAACATGAGTAAACTTAACTCCAGATGGACTGCCGTGTTTCCTCGTGTCTGCTTCAGTAGACTGCCAGTAGTCTCTAATTTTGGCGATGGATTGTGGGGCGGGCGAAAGACACGTGCGCGCGCGCGCGAAGTTGCGAGGAGACGCGACGCGAGGGGAGCGCCAAAAATTAGAGACTACAGACAAAGGGAGTTTGACCTTTCACGGCCGAGTGATTCGGAAGTATAAATCTCATATCAACCGCAAGAATGATACTTGCTGTCACGTATCGGAAAACGTCGATTCACCTTGTGTCTTTGAAGTCTGAACAACTAATATGTTAAGAGAAGTGTCTATACGAATGTTTGCAAGTTCAACAGCGAGAAGAAAGCTTTTAACATGACCAAAATTTAACTCCAGATGGACTGCCGTGTTCCCCGTATCCGCTCCATTGAGATGTACATTTTGTTGAATTAGGCCCTGTTCGCACTAAGACGAAAATTTGAGTTTGGCGTTTGCAAAAAAAGTGAAAATTTTGTAATCACCAATTTTTTGTTTTCGTAATCCTGTTCGCACATGAAGATGCGAAATTTTTTTTAGTGACAGATGGCTCTAATGCAAGGCAACCGCAAGACCCACACTGAAGGAGTCCGTCATCAATTTGATGACCCAATGACGGATGGATGTCAACGAACAAAGGATTTTCTCGCCTGACAAAATTTTTACAGCCTCCAAAGCTAGTCGACGGAATCTTTGAAGTTTCGTTGCGCTTGCAAAAATTTTGGTGGGTGCAAAAAATCGTTCGCACTAGAAATGGCTTCGCGTTGACAGATTTTTGGTAAATCAAACAAAATTTCGCGTAGTGCGAACAGGCCCTAACTCAAGTACGGGATATCAGACTCCCCTGAGACTTTGACAGGTAAATAATTTACTATTTTCCCACAATATCTCAATTTCTGGACTTTAATTTTTGAATGATAAGCGATTAGTTTTTTACAAATGTACTAGCCTCCCTTGAAACTGTCCAGAAACGTTCCTTTCTTGTGTTTCAAATGACCCTGGATTGACGTATTTGTAAACAGGTTCACTCTGCTAATTAATTTTCTACTCACATTTCACCGAGACTCCATTCACATTTATGCGAAAAAATCCTACATCGTTCGATAAGCGTTTCCTTTCTCAAACAATTATCCATCGAAGCGAAAAGAAGTGTGCTTAGTTTTTTTTTTGGAATCAATACACTATTTTTATCACCTTGCATAATGATAAACCTCTGTGGCCTAAAGGTCCGGCATTGTTCCTGCCTGTGACGCAGCTAAACCGGGTTCGATGTCTTTTAGTGGTATATATCACGGGCTTTATTTTTTCTGTTTCTCTTTTTCTTGTTCTTTTAGAAATATTTTTTGCAAGTGTTATAATTATTGTTCTCAATGGTTGAGCTGTATTTTAGAGGAATACATGTTGATAGGGGTCTAAAGAAATAGACTCCAACACAAGCTAAACACAATGCGTCCGATGTAAGAAAGACAGACTTCCAGTTAGGAAGGATACAATACTGTTTTTTGGAAGCCCGAGTTTAGGCTAATTGTAGCCTCTTGTTAGCTTAGTTGGTAGAACACTGCACCGCTATCGCAGAGGTCACGGGTTCGACAAGCCTAATTTCTATTCAGACTGTATTTTCACTACTGTGTAAGTAGTGTTTATAACTGCGACGATCATTCACATCTTTATTCTTTAATCCGCAGTTCAAATATATGATTTTCATATATTCATACTCACGGGTATATTACATAACGAACCAGCAAAGCGACCAGCTCCCAGCTGGCTTGTTAGCTCAGTTGGTAGAGCTCTGTACCGGTATCGCAGAGGTCATGGGTTTGACTACCGCAGAAGCCTGAAAAATTTTCCGCAGGCTTTCTGTCCGCAGATACTTAAGTTGTTCATCATCATCATCATCATCATTGTTTTCAGGGGGAACTGTGATGAGCTGTTAATTAATTTGAACAATTTAGTGAAGTGATCTCACGTTTTGTGGTGTTGGATTAGTGACACTCTTGTACATACATGGTCATTTATGATACAGCTACAAGGCGGTTATGTCCCGTTCGGTGATCTTTATATTAACCCCCACGATTTATGATCAAATCATTTAAGGGCGATGGCTTCTATATAAACTTTAGTGCTTTGTCACTGTAGCAATGGAAACAAAAAATGGGTTGCTAAGCTAAACTGGCTGCTTTAAATAGATTTGAAAGATCTGGAAACGAAACAAAACAAAAACAATAATATATTTGTGTGCGAAATGCGGCAGCTTACTGTACATATATAAAAACAAACGTGCAAAGTTGGAAATTCGTCACTAAAACTTATAGCTTTTGGCTTAACCGTTGCATATATATAGTCTTGCCTAATTTTTCTTGCTTTCATACGAGTTCAGATGGACAGTACTTTGTTTGAATAGAGGATATTCGACATCAGTGAAATGCTAGCTTTGATGATTTTTTCTAAAATAAAGACTGGGATCTTCTTAATACTCCACTCCGCATTTATTTTTCGTTTTATTTTGAGATGTTGTGAAAAGAGGTCTGCTTTTTTTCCCAAGGTGGTTCTAACTTTTGGCTATACGAAGATGTATTGTTAAAGTATCACAAATATTCAAATATAAGTTTTTGAGCAGTAGTCGTTAAATTGCGTTCAGTTGACACTCCCAGTCATTTTCTGACAGCAGAACGATTTTAACTTAAAAGTGGCATTCTACTTTGTGGCAGAACGTCTTAAAGTTTGACAGAAACTCAAACTTGAATTGTGACATTCTCCAAAAAGTGTAAGTTAACGAATCGTTTAGTCATGAAAATGGCAAAGATGGCAGTTTCCAAAAATGTTTTTAAAAGGCAAATGACTGCTTTGCAGACATAATGTTTAACTATCTGTCCGCCTTTTGAAAAGAAATAGCCACAAAGCTCACCACGAGAACTTAAACTTCAGAAACACACATTCCATCGGTTTTTCACGTTACAAGAGGGAACAAGTTTGGCTATCTTTACCATATTTGCTTCTTAAATTAAAAGTTAGGGAGCAGAAAATCTCCAGCAAATAACAGAGGAAATAAATATGTTAATTTCTAGTTATTGAAGGATGTGCTCTTGGCTGTCCAAAGAGCACACCGTATGCTCGCTTTCGTTATGTTTTAATTCTTCCTGTTCGCTGTAGCTCTTGTCGAATTTACCCCTCAAATGTATATCAGACGCTATAGTTTCGCGTGTAATTCCTTTTTACGCCGCCCTCTCTGTTAATTCCACGTTAATAACTCGATAAATTCGCCTTTCGTCAAGATATATAGTGTATATGCAGGCGCGGATCCAGGATTTTGAAATGGGGGGTGAATTTTCTCCACCTTAATCAGAGAAATCAGAGAAATCAAATATTATTTCAATATTTGAGGGATAAGAAAAAAAAAAAAAAGAAAGAAGGGGAGGCTCAGAAAAAGGGGGGGGGGAGGGGGGGGGGGGTGAAAATTCACCCATTTCACCTCCCCTGGATCAGGGCCTGATATGTTCTGTCGTGAAGGATCTTAATTTAAGACAAAAATCGGAATCGTTGGCAATTTCTTGAAAACAGGCAAACAATCTTGCTATTTTAATAATAAGCGGCCGGGTTTATAGAGATTATTTTAAGATCGACAGTTAGTGTATGTAAAGATAAATTATGTTAATAACTTTTTGCAGAAGGTGCGTGTGTCATGGTGAAGATCACGTCGTTCGCACGCTTTCGTTGTCTTTTTGTTTTGGCTCTTCGCGGCAATGGTAATTTCAAAAGTCATAATTTATTCCTCTTTGTAGCTATTGTGTTTCGATGTGATTCACGTCTTCGTCAGTTACAAAAAGTATTTGAAAAACTGTTTGAATATATAACAACCTAGAGAAACTTAACCCAGGTTCACACTTGTGAGAAAAGCTTGCTCTTACCCCTCAAGCCTAAACCAGGCTTTAGTAATTACACACAAATTAAGAACAAAAGAAAGCGGCAAGGCGTGAAAAAAAAAAGCAATGCCTAAAGCGTAAGTGTTAAGTTCACGTTAATTTTAGTGACTTAGAGCTGAGAAGTAGAGGCAAACCTCACCTTTCTGATCTTTCGTGCATCGTACTTCTCAATTGAGATATGTCATTTTGTGCTTGTGTGACTTTATCGGTATTGGCCAATTTTCTGGGAGTTGGCTGGTTATACTCGAGGGAACTGAGCTGCTATGGAAAACTCGGGGGCTGAGTCAGTCGATTGCGCGTTTGGTATTCACAAGAGTTAATTTGAAAGATTTTCAGTAAATTTAACGGCGTTGAATTATCATTAAAACTACGCCAGGTGAAGGTACGAAAAGTGCTCTGTTGGTTTTCCGTTGAGAAAAGTCAGCAATTTATCGTCAAAGAAGCGGGAACTAAAAGCGATTCAGTTTTATGATTCGGCTTTCAGACGAGGAAGTCTGAAGCAAGAGACAGAGTCGCAAACGAGCGACAAAGCGACACCAGACCACCCCTTAGAAGGCCTCCAAAATTGACATTTGTCTGGCCTCCGACACAGTCGTTTCATACTAGTTTAAGGGGGGTCTGCGTGGGAGGCCAGAATTTGTCTTTGTAGGTTGGTTTCATAACGAAAATACAAAAGAAAAAAAAATTAATAGACACTCATTAAACATTATCTGAATGTTTGATGAGTGTTTTTATGTCTGATATAGCGTGCAAAAAATTAAATGAAAACCTTCGCACGAATTTTTCCACAGATCTAGCATCGGGTTTTTGTTGATGGTCTTAACACTTAATGATGAAGTAGCTTCGTCTAAAAAACATACCAAAGTCTCAAGTGGCCATTGAAAGCCACAACTTCTCTGCGCAATATAGAATTTTCAAAGGAGATCTTCTTTCTTGTGGGAGGATTCCATTTCTCCGCTTGATTCAAAGGTTGTTTGACTTCTTGGTGGCATGTTTGACAAGAATTGTCCACATATTCGTCACAGCCTCTAATAAAGAAACGGAGATCTGTTTCCTTTCGAAATTAATTATTGACAATCGATGTCAAACGGCGTTCCAGGAAGGTGTTTAACGATATCTATGGTTCTTGCCTTGGTTTTATTTTTAACGGAAATTTACATTCATTGCCGCAACCTTACGAGTAGGAGTTGTAATCTTCGCGTTTTGATTGGCCCAGGGAAGTTTGTGATTAAAGTACAGACGCACGACTGACGTCACGAAAGTCTTAAAAACAGTTTTAAAAGCAAATAGATTCCATTTGACAGTGCGTGTGTACTTTAATAACGTAAAGCTTGTGGGATGTGGCTGGAGTGACAAGGATACTTCACAAATTAATGTGATCAAGTAAGCTGAAGCCACTCAAAAGGCACTAAGGCCACAAGGTAGCGGGCAATACCCCTTAAATCTACCAAAGCAAAGATTGACCCCAAGCATTAGCAGCCATGGACAGCTGTTTCGGCCTTGTTAGGCCTCATCAGCATGGCAGAGCTAATGCTCAGGCTCAAACAAGGTAACCTGAGCATTAGCTCTGCCATGCTGATGAGGCCTAACAAGGCCGAAACAGCTGTCCATGGCTGCTAATGCTTGGGCTCAATCTTTGCTTTGGTAGATTTAAGGGGTAATGCCCGCTACCATGTGGCCTTAGTGCCTTTTGAGTGGCTTCAGCTTACTTGATCACATTAATTTGTGAAGTATACTTTAATAACGCACGGCGTACGTAAAAACGTCGTAAGAACAGTCAGTCACGTTACCCCCCTGCGGCAAGTAGCGTGCTTCTTTGTCGTTACCACGTTTTCGCGTTATCCGTACGTTATCAAAGAACACGCGCACTGCCAAATGGAACCTATACTCTATGTTAAATAAACGAGCAGGAGTGTTTCAATAAAACACGGACTGCAACTCTCTTGAACGGCTTCTAGATCTATCCATATTTCGAATAATCCTTGGGTTTATTATTATTATTCCGGAGAAAATCGGACGTAAAATTTAGCTGTGTCTATAACAGGTATTTAGACACTCGTTAACAGCTTGTAATTCCGTCATGGATTATTACAATGAGTTTTCAAAACATACTTAGAGCGTTATCTCACGAAGATTAACATTTGACGCTTTTGTCAGCTATTTATATATTTTCTTCCTAGATAATTGTTCCTGACCAACATCTCAATTTAAAGCACAATGAATAACAGCTCGGGTACACCTTCACATTCTCCCCAGAAGCCTAACAAAGGACTCGAGGAGCTAATTAAACTGCTTCCTATTGCGATCGCCATAATTCTGGCAAACGGACTTGTATTCGTCTTGTTCTACAAGAGGAAAAGCCTTCGCAACACATCCAATTATCTTCTCCTTGGGCTAGCGGTTTGTGACGTTTTGACAGGTACAGTAAACATTCCGTACTATCTCGTACATTTATTTGATGTCGTACCTATGTACAACAACTTCGCTTATTGGATGACAGTGCTTCAGACGCTAGTTGCTGTATCGGCCGCCTATCACATTCTCGTCATAACAGCGGAAAAGTATCTAGCGATTGTTGAACCACTGAAGCACTACCTCGTAACTGAGGAAACAGTTTTCAAAGTCATGGCGGGAATTTGGTTGGTGTCTGGCTTCATCGCCACTGTTCCGTTGGCTTGGCGGGAAGCGCAGACACAGCTTTGGAGAACAATATACTCAGTAACCTGCCTCGTTATCGTGTTCTTTATCCCGTATGTATTCATGGTGTATGCATACGCGGTCATGTTCAAGGCGGTCAACGGAAGAAAGAGGCCTTCATCAGAAAGAGAAGGAATGCGATCTCAAAAGAAGAACAGTACCGACCGAAAGTGTATCTCGGTTTTTGCTACCATGGCTGCCATATATCTGTGTTGTTGGTTTCCTTATTTCACGATCATGCTTATATTAAGTGTCGCACCTCATGTCGGTGGGGTTGAGAAAGCTACGGAGGCATTTATAATTATCAGATTCCTCACATCGGTTATAAACCCTATTATCTACACGTTTTTCAAACGCGACTTTTGGTCGGCCTTGCGCAGTCTTTCTCTAAAAAAGAAAATGAGTTTTGACGTACCGAAGCGCTCAACTGTAGTCCGAAGTTTTTCAGTTGCGTATACTTTTCGTTCAAGGTGGAGTAACAGTGCAAGATCCGTCGACAGAGGAGAAGCGAAGATTGAACTGAGAGACCGTGTTCAAATGAACGTAGAATACAAAGTGTTTATATCGTCTGTTTAACCCTCTGACTAACAAAATCAAGTCAAATACCAACCTCGTTCCCAGGGTCTTTTCTTCCTGCCCGCTGGAGCGAGAGAGAGAGACCCTGGTTTGGTCTGGTTACGTGTGTTCCAAACTCTGGGATTTAACAAAGAAAACATTCATGGTAGGGGCTGATACGTTCGATTGTTGTTTCCACTAAGCCCAGGGGAGAGCGAAAAGTACCGAAAGACAACGAAGCGTACTATCCCTGAAGTAGCTTTCGTGGAGCATGTCGATTTGTATAAGCCCTTAGACGCCAAAGAAAAAAAAACATTACAAAGCGACGGTTAGTGCGGTTTTGTGTTGCTGCAGGCTGTGTAGATCGACTGGCGAAGTTCATTTCAAAACTCGCTGATTAGATCTCTTGTAGATCCTGCGTTGTACAGCGTTATCGTTGGCGGTCCTTTGCTTATTACTTTCATTTTAATTTATTGATCGCTACATAAAAATGACAGGAAGACTTACTGTGTTAGGTACACGAAAGGGGTACCATTTGTCAATGGAAGGTATACGTCGAAAGGGGTACCTTTTCTGTCAAAAATGGTATATAAAAAGGTAAGGGGTCGGTATTCGGGGCGGAGCCTCCCCGTATTAATTTTTTTTGTGCCCCCCCCCCCCGGGATGGCTGGTAACGAGGTTGGTCAAATACAAACACACCTGATCATAGACACTTTGACTTTAAGTTTCCTTCACGGTTTGGAGAAGTAAACTGACTTGTTATATATGGGCAAGAGGTATATAATATATTAGTATAAATCTCTATCACGAATGCCGTTCTTTTATTTGCTATGCTACTCGCTATCTATTCTGTGATAAATAGTGAGTACCGATTGTCAACAAAATGGCGGCCCATTCTTCGCGTTTTCGATGTGTCTACGAGGAGGATTTAGTTAACTTACTTGTTTAGTTTCGAACGACTTTTAGATTTATACTAAAACAATTAGATTATTCGCTCTCGATATAATATAATATAATATAATATAATATAATATAATATAATATAATATAATGTAATGTAATGTAATGTAATGTAATGTAATGTAATGTAATGTAATGTAATGTAATGTATAATATAATATAATATAATATATAACAATTAGATTATGAGCTCGAGATTTCTATCGGATAGAATAATCTAATTGTTTTAGTATAATCTACTACATGTTCAAAACTAAGCAAGCCAATTATCTAAATCCTCCTTGCAGACACTTCTAATACGCGAAGAAGCGGCCGGAATTTTGTTGACAATCGCTACTCACTGTCAATCACAGAATAGATAGCGAGTAGCGTAGCCAATCAGAGAGCGGCATTCGTGATAGAGAACGCTAGTAAATTTATACTAAAATTAACAGATCGGACTTCGCTAGGCTGGACTTGACCAGAACGTAACAGAACAGAGTAAACTACACTACACTAGGCTAAACTAGACTAAACAAGGCTAGACTTTGCAGACTGGAATAAAATAGAATACAATAGAATAGAATTAAATTATATGGAACACAACAGCATACCATACTACAGGGTAGAACGGAGTGAAATAGAATAGAGAAGACTGGCAAAAAGCAGTGTTCAACTGAGTGTGGCAAGCATTCTCGTTTGATCTGCCAAAGTAGTTACTTTGGATTTTCGTTATCTAATGACAACAAGAGAAAATGAGGGACAGAGTGGGAGAGCAGGGGTGTTGGCCGGGATATGTGAATTTCATTAAAGTTATTTTTAGGTGCCCTTCAAAACGGGCGCAACGTCATAAGAAGTCATCGGAGCGTGTAAACATACGTTCATACATACATACATACATACATACATACATACATACATACATACATACATACATACATACATACATACATACATACATACATACATCACATTATTTACCCTCGGATTTTAGAGTAGCTTGTGCAGCTAATATCTCCGGGCATTTAATCATCAGATGAGAGACAGACCATCACACCAAACAAACAGTGTGTGGGTTCTTTTACGTCCCACAGAATCAACTATGAAGAGTTGTGAGACGGGGCCTACGGTTTATCGTCCTTATCCGAGAAGACTAGAAAGTCTAACCATTTGCAGATGTTATTACAAAGGCAGCACTTGCTCCTCAATTATTTAAAGACCCTGAGTGTTGGTCCGACCGGGGTTTGAACCACCGACCTCCCGCACGCTAGTCCGGTGCTCTACCACTGAGCTAACCGGCATGGCATTGTTTGTGTAATGGCGGCTGTTAAACATCAGTATGGCTATCTAGAGTGGAATTTTCAGGCGTCTACATTTCGGAATCAATATGACCGAAATCAAAGTGTACCGGGTACAAATTCCCCAGAAAATGCCGAAAATGTTTCAGATAATTCCATACCGCAAAAGCTTTGTGATGCTCAGCCGTCGAGCGATGCTTCCTCGAAATGCACAAGAAATCGTGAAATCTATCTCCCACTCAGGGTTTTTGATGAAAAGATGCCATTTCCTTGCTTTTGAAACTCGCTTTCGTCAAGAAAGCGCAATTTCACGAGGAACGCCGTTTTGAATTTTCTTGTGATCAAGCCGGCCTGCTGGCTTTGCGGACGTGTCGGGAAACAGACTTCCGTTTTTATGAAATCTAAAAATAACTTAACTGAAATTAACATATCCCAAGGGCCAAACTGGGCGTCTCCCTCTCTGTCCCTCATTTTCTCTTGATGACAAGTTAAATGGTTAACCACCCCCACCTCACCCCACAGTGACTCATCTTATCTCGTCCTCTCCAGTGACCTTGGTAAAGGACGCCTCCCCGCATAACTTGCGGGCTGCGACGATGTGACGTCATATGGTCAACAGTCACAACCCTATCCATTCGGTAGGTCGAGACTCCTTATAAACGCAAATGGACTTTCCCAATACATAGCACAGGAGATTATTTGTAATGCATAGAGTCCTCAAAAGTTTGAAATATTATTATTTGATTTTACATTTATTGAGATGTTAACGAATTAAGGTTTTGGCAATTTTAGTAACCTTAGCAACGTCCTTTTGGCAGCAAAATCGAGAAAACTTTGTACTTGAGCAATAGCGCTTTTAAATTTTAATATTTCGACTCCGCGTTTGTTTAACTGTTCGCTTAAATAAAAGCCACCGAGATACACATTCTTACAGTAGAAATTCATGTTTTAGTCTTCCATTGCTTAATTACATAATCAGTAACTTACTAACATTTTAATGAACTGATTTACTTTATAAAGCGTTTTCACTCAAGTGACTACCGGCCATATGGGTTTACTGAAACAGAAGAAATTATTTGCATATAAATAGAGTTCATTCCCCAGAGGATTAGTTTGGGACACCACCATGGCCGCCGTGACATCATGTGAAAACGCTCTATTGACTTATACTTATAATTTACTTAGCGTCACTTGTTAACTTTTTTAGATAACTTTTATTAATTATCAATGTAAATAGTAATGATATAGCTTTTGATTTTGTTATTAGTTTTAATGTAGCTCCTCCTAGTTTGTTTTAATTGTAATCAAGTTTAGTTAGATATTAACGGATTAAGAGCCACCTGGTGAAACTACTTATTTATTACTTACATACGTACTTACTTACTTATTTATTTACTTACTTAATTACTAACGTATTTACTTACCTACTTTAATTAACTGAAATAGAAAACAACTACGTCCTCAAAGTACAATTTAAGAACTGAGAATAATATCCCGAATTTCAACATTGTTAGATGTGGTAAACATTCGATCAGATATTTCGGACCATACCGATGGTCTAATTCTCCGAATGAAATTTAACGTCTAGGTCTAGAATTAGAAGAACAAACATAGCGGAACTCGTTGATGATTCTAACTGTCAGAATTGCTATCTATGCCACTCTTAATGTATTTTTAGTATTCTTATATATAACTATACATTTTTATCATACATTTTTATAGATCTAACTTTACTACTATATTTATTTATTAAGCATTTTCTGTTGTTTGTTATTGTTGTGTCCCCAATTAGCTTGTAAGCTAAATATCTTGACACGTAAATAAAGGTCATTATTATTATTATTATTATTATTATTATTATTATTATTATTATTATTAACAAACTGCGGTTATAAACATGACACACCCTGAACACGAACCACACATGGTTCAAGAACTTGTAACTTGTCGTCTCTATGTTAACAACAAACATCTCTCATATAAAAATGTGGAGGAATTGAAAAAATTTTAAGTGAAGTACTTGTACAGAGTTTAAAAATTAACTACTAATATCAACAATAACTTTGGCTAAATTTAATTAAGCCAGGGTTTCACTGCAAACGAATTCAATTTATTAAACCATGCGTGGCTCGTGCGTCATGTTTCAGCATAACCGCAGTTTGTTTTCTATTTCTGTTAAAGCCAAAATTGCCGAAGAAGAAAATTCTATATGATGTTACTTACTTTATTTACTATAACTATTTATTTGGCCACGAAATCGATGCATCTGCTTAAAAATAAAAATAAAATGGGGAGCTCGAGTAGGAACCATAGTGCTTATGAAAAATTGGGCGTCCTGTTTACGGGCCCAAGTTGTTATTTGTTAAACGCTGCGGCGTGCCCTCTTGCTTACACTTTGTCATGACTGATAGCAGAAGACATTAAATAAAAAAATATATATTCATGTGGTATAAGGAACAGTAAAAATTTGTATGACGGGTCAGCCTCCCCCCTCCGGAGGGGGCACTCCCTTGTATAGTCTTGTGCGGTCCCAAAGGGTATGGTTTTTTAGCCGTTTTGGTCTGAAATAGGGTATAAGTTTTGACCATTTTGGTCTGAAATAGGGTATGGTTTGTGCAATCTAGTCTTGAATTGAGTATGTTTTTTAGAAGAAGCTACTTCTTAATCATTAGGCGATAACACCGTCGACAAAAGCCCTTCTTTTTTGTCTTTTAATTATGTTTAAGGCAACCGTGTACGTGAAATGGGTCTGAAATAGGGCATCAAATTTTTGGTCAGGACTGAAATAGGGTAGGGAAAATTGCAGATTTTGGTCTGAAATAGGGTAAGGTTTCCAGGAAGCGGGCCGCACACCCCACCCAAATTTTCTGGGGGTACCGCCCCCCGCGGTCAGCCCATCGATCACCCAAACTACACCCAACCCAAAGATGCGTTGTAGGGCTGGCCACAACTACTACGATAATGGGCCCTTTGCAGGATGTCAGTCACGTGGTACAAAAACGCCATGCTGGTACGCAAACAAACCACTGAGGCCAGAGAGACAAAGAAAATTACCATTTTAAATGACGTAAGCTCTTTGTTTGCGTCCCAGTATGGCGTTTTATGTACCACGTGACTGACATCCTGCAAAGGACCCATTTGAGCATCTACACGGTTGCAATGAAACGACGGAAAACACTTTGAAATAGTCAGTTCAATGAGAGTATTTCAAATTTAGTATTAAATATCTTCAAAATTGGATTTATCACGGAGAAATAAGTTTTATTAATGATGAACAAAAAAATAACAAATCATTTCTACTCTAAATAAAACCCTCATTCTGTGTAAGTATGCGTGCTTGTCCACGACCCGTATTAATGAGACAAGACATTATGCGCAAGTTGCACAGGGAACTGGGGCGAGTTTCAAATTTTAACCAATCGCTAAATTAATCCTTTGCATACAAGATACTGTGAGATGGATCATTTGATCAAGATTGATGGTTTTTGGTTGAACAGAGGCCAAGTTATAGAGTTTAAAACATAGTTCCATTCAAACTTCTCTAATTTTGACGCTGCGTTCCCCCCAAACCATATAAACTCTTAACATTTTTTACGATTTCTGTGATATTCGTAGAAATGGGCAAACAAAGCGACGTTAACCTCCCTTATTTCCAAATAGTAGGTGCATGACGGGATTTTACAGTTATCACAAAACTGAAAAATATTTTTAAGGGTCCTAAATAATAGAGAGGTTTGTATGGAGTTTGAACCATGTCACAAGGTCCATAACTTGGTCTCTGTTCATCCTAGAAGCATCAATCTTTGTCAAATGGCTGATCTCAACGTGATCTTTCGTGTTATGGTGTCATTTTATCGATCGGTTAAAATTTGAAACTCGCCCCAGTTCCCCACCCAACTCCGAAATGGCCAATAGAGCAGATTTAAATAGACCATTTCCGAATTACCTTTGGCCTCTTCTTCAAAGCGAGTCCCGGTGCTCATCCTTTCATATGAAAATACGGTTTTCATTCACATGCAAATTATACCCTAATTTCATACGAATGGTTGAGCACCAGGCCTTGTTTTGAAAAAGAGCTTAAAGGCTATTCGGAAATGGCCTATTGAGTGTCGTAAAACCAAACCAAAGCAATTACACTGGCAACTCACAAAAGATGCAAATAGGGCAAGGAACCAATCAGAATTCGAGACAATTACATGTAACCGCTGCAAAGCGCGGGAAAATGCGCACGTGCAAGTGGCAATTGGTTTTCGGTTTGCTTCTCATTGGTTGAGAAAGTGGCGCGATCGAGTTTTTCCGACCAATCACAGAGCGACGTAAAGCAAAACCAAAGCAAAAGAGAATTACTTTCGACACTCGGCTGAAAACCGTTCTAAGCATGCGCAATGTAACATGATAGAATCCAAATGAAGAATGATCCTCGCAGTTATGAACGCAATTTATGCAATTGCGAAAAGAAGCCTGAAAAAAATTACGGGTTTGAACCCCGTTGAAGTCCTGAATTTTTTTCAGGCTTCTTTTCGCAATTGCATAAATTGCGTTCATAACTGCGAGGATCATTCTTCATTTGATTTCATTTCCGCAGTTCATATATGATTTATTTCATATATCATTCATATGATAGAATCCACTTAAAGTGACCAGCTTAGCTTTTGCTACTTCGAATTCTGAATACAGTTGGTTACCCCGTTGCTGTAGGTGTAGCATTACCCACTCTGTTTTCAGTGTTTGAGGAGCTTTTGTCGTTCTGGTTTGGTCCAGTACCTCCAGCATGGCTTCTATTTACCTTTGCAATACATTGCTGGTATCTTATTAAACGGAGCACTGCTCTGCGAACGTCTTCATTCCTACCATAGTTTGTCAGCGGGTTTAAGAGTCCATTCAGGTCAGGAACAAATATTGGAGTGGCCAAAATTGTTTTAAAACATTACTACTTGAGAATGTCGTTGCTGCTAGCAGTGCATTTGATATAACTATGGAAGGAAGGAAAGTCAAACAGAGTACCATCAAGATTGAAGCAACCGTGTTTGCTAATTTCTTCTCTCGTCTCAGCGTGGAAAGCATTTGAGCTCCGTGTTGATTCATGGTCCTCATGTGGCGTCTATTCACGATGAATATTCCAGCATAAGAGCAGATCTAGACCCAGAATTATCCTTGTGACAAAACCTAGAAATGGCAAAAATGTTCCAGCGAATACCATTCTGGTCAACAACAGGTTCAAAATCCAGATCGCGCATGCCTGTATGACGACACGTGATCGAGTTACGTGATTACGGTTCCGTACCACCAAGGTTTGCTCACTGCAAGATGCCGGTCTCTGCTAATAATTGCCAGGTTACCGAGGGTTGAAAAGAAACACCGAATTAAAAATGTTATTTGTGCCCCACCCAATCCCGCGCGACAAAAGTGGATACGATAAAATATTTTTGATAATGGAAAATATTGCCCACAACACGTTAGTGATTGAGAGACTGCACATCAGAAGAATCGAAGGATGCTGAAGGATCGAGTGGGTACAATAGCCATGAGAACAACAGTTACACGTGATTGACAGCAAAGCCAACAACATGTCGAGAGGAAGGACCACCATGTTAGTGACGTCACGCAGGGTGTGCTGTACATCTTCAGGAATGTTTGGAATGAGGCACCGCTGATCAGAAAAGTTTCCTGGATTTGTGCTTTGGTTGAACGAAGATAACAATGCCTTCAAAAAATCGCTACGAACTTAGTTAAAGCGAAAAATACACAAGCAACAACAGGTTAATTACAGTATTTATAATACAAACTTTTTAGCCTTTCTTTGTGCAGCTAATGCCGCTCAGTACTTTTGCAACAAAACACTATTGAATAGTGTTGATAATAGCGCAAAACAAGTGCATGGCCTGCATACGTCATTATTCTTCATGAAACTACATTATGGACCTTTTCATTTGCTCGCCATTGCTAATTCACGGTTTCCTAACAAAGCACTATGTTGAAAAGCATTGATAATACCGCAAAATGCATCACCAATAAGCGTAAGGGAGTTCATTATACAAAGGGCTTTGAGTTTTTTTAAGGTAAGTTAAAAACCTTACTACTCACGGTAGCGAGATACTCATGATCATTCTGCCGAAACAAATCAGTTCTAAATTTTTGTACATTGTTTTTGAATTGCTATGGCTCTGTAAATCTTATTAGTTGCACATGAATACATCTCTATGAATTACACAGTTTAGTATATACCACACAAGTGAATAGTGCTTTCGCGCGCTCTGATTGGTTAACTCGGAGGTGATTAACAAGTACTATTCACCTCCGAGCAGCCGGCGCGCGAGATTTTACAATTTCCGACCGCTTTTCGGTATATTGTGACACATAAAGTAATGTTTTGGTCCGCTAATTATTCAACTTGTGTGGTATATACTACTGTAAAACAATTTTTCACCTCAGTGTCGGTGAAAGTGGTGGATATTTACCTCGCCGCTTCGCGGCAAGGTAAATATCCACCACTTTCACCTCCACTTCGTTAAATAATTGTTAAATATTTGTTGTTTTGATTTTCCGTTGCTTATGTTATGTAGGAAGTACGACAAGTATCTATTATCAAGGCAAATGGAGTAAATTAAAAATATTGAGGAAACTGAAGGTAGGTTAAAATTCAAGTAGAAGAAGATTCGAAGATTGTTTAAAAGCACCTTAAAAGCAACAGCACCGTGTGAAAATTCACTTTAAGGCTACTTTTTCTGCCTGAAAAAAAAAAAATTATATATATACATATATTACACCGCTAACTTTGAGCAAGAATTCTAGAAATTGTTATGTTATAATTAAAATCTAATGGGTTTTAGTCAGATATTAATTTACTGGGATTTAGCAATTCATAAAGTAGTATTTCCTATTTTTATGTTGTACTTGTTTATGCGATCAAGTGCGCTTCATCAGGGTCACATTGAATCAAGCAATTGCCTTTGTTGACAACCATTCCCTCAAAGTCCTCATGATACGAAGAGAATAATTTCATTTTCTAGACTCTTATTCATATTTTTGCTTGTGCTGGATTTTAAACGTTTATCATACTGTTGACTACATTTGGCAAAAAGATATTAACAAAATACTGATACCTCATCTTTTTATTTCCCACTTTGTTTGCAGCTTACATTGTCAAGACTGTCAAATGCAATATGAGTTAGAGCTTCACCCCAGCGACAAATTCCTAACCGTTTCTCACATTTCAGACGTTCCATAACCATAATTTAAACTCTTTACTGCCTTCAAAGTCAATTGTTTAAAAACTCTATGTCAAAAGAATTGACAAGAAGAACCCAATATATATAAATCAGAAACGTGTAGAGTTCTTTGCCGCTAATAACTCATGTTTTCCCACAAACCATAAAATTTGACTCTGATTTTTCCAATGTGGCTTGAAATTTATTATCACTATGGACACTTTGTTCTTCAACCTGGGGATAATTGTGGGAAATATTCGCGTGGAATTATAGGAAGTCGCAATCAATTATCTGTGTTTTCACAGAGGGCGCATGACCGATCCTGCGGACCTTTTGAAAATTTCCCACAATACGGAGCTAACCTCGTGCCTCGCGTTTATTTCCCTGGCTATGGCCTGGGAGGAAAGGCCGAGGGAATGGAAACTCTTGCATGTGACAGAATTGCAAGGCGCCAAAAACGTAAAACTTCAGTTGATAAATTGTTCTTTACATCTAATCATTCCTGTGCAAATTTATAGAGAGATGCATAGCAATATTCTTGAGAATGTCGTGGAAGGCTCTATGCAAATTACTGAATTTTTGACAGTGTCTGTCTTGAGGGCATGTTGATCTAGTTATTTTTATTCCAGATGTGGAAACAGTTCATAATTACTCAGGGACTTTCACTCCCACGGAATGTCCTTTTGCTTGCTGAGGTTCATCTGTTCTTGCCGAGTTGTGAGCAGGTCGGGACCGTTGTTGCGGTATTTCAGTATTCACTCTGTTGTGAGTGTTTGGTGGATCTCGATTATCATGGTTTACTTTATTGTTTCCAACACGGCTGGGTTGCACTTCCCTGATACACTGCCGGCATCCTGTTAAACGGCGCACTGCTCTACGGATATCTCCATTCCTGCCATAGTTTAGCAGGGGATTTAACAGCCCATTAAGGGTGACAAGAAAACGATAAAAAGGGGTGAATGGGCGTGCGGCACCGGCTGTGAAACCATTTAAGAACAGAATAAGTGGAGCAATGAGCGCGGGGATAAAAGTGAAACAGAGTACTATTAAGATCAAACCGACTGTGTTTGCTAATTTCTTCTCTCGCTTCAAAATGGCGAGCATCTGACCTCCGAACTGATTCATAGTTTTCCTGTGGCGTATATTTGTTACGAGGATTCCAACATAACAGCAGATTATGGCGATAATAAATATAACATAGAGACAAATAGCGATAAGTAATGATGCAATAACTATAAACTTGGAAACGTTTTCGAGAAGCACAAGAACTGGCACTATGAAACTCAAACCCCAGGCCATTGATGCTCGCTTGATGGCATCTGTTCGTGTGACGTTATTACGGTACCACAAAGGTTTGCTTACTGCCAGAAACCGGTCATGGCTAATGACCGCCAGGTTACCAAGGCTTGATAAGAAACAGAAGACTACAAACGCCCTTTCTATCACACCAAGCTCTTTAGGGCAGAAATCTTCAAGCGTTAAGGTAACGATGGCTCTTATTATGGAAAATATTGCCCACAACACGTCGGTTATCGACAGACTACCCAGCAGCAGTAGCGGCGGACGCTGAAGGGATCGCGTGCGCACAATAGCCGTGAGAATAACGGAATTACACGTGATTGACAGCAAAGCCAACAACATGTCGAGAGGAAGGACCACTATATTGGTGACGTCACGCACGGTGTGTTGTACATCTTTAGGAATGTTTGGAATGAGGCACCGCTGATAAGGAAGCTGCTCTGAGTTTGTACTTTGATTGAAAGGGGATAAGGTCGCCTGCAAGAAGAAAAACTTAACAAAGTCAACGCTCTCTAGTATATATAGTAAATTGTGTGTAGCATTATAAAGTTGTAGAAGCCCGCTTGGATAAGAGATCCCCACTCATACCCATTATTTAGGTGTCAGAGGAAAAGCCGCTACATAAAGGCAACTACGAGGGCTAATTCTTTTGAGTTTTTCAAGCTCACATATTTACAATCGTTTTCAAGCAGAGAGATTTTCCGTGCTTCTCTTGGTTAAAACATCATGAAACAAACAAATAACACCTCTGGTTGTGTTTAAATGTTATGGGGGTCCCATCTTACTAATATCCTATGATAGATGCAAGAGAAATAATGACTCAGGCTTTTGGTCGATTCAAAGTATCGTATGATATAAGGTTTAATTACGCCTTATATTTCACCGAAAGTCAAATTCAGTGTATGTTGTCTTCGGTCGAGTGTGAGACGTTCTAAGAAAGTTTACTGAGTAGCATTGAAGAATTTCTTTAAAAGGAATATTATAAAGACGTCAAAGAATATGTCCCTCAAGATAAATTTTGACGAATTCAAACAGTGTTTCGCATACCTTACAAAAAATTATGGAAATCCCGTGAAAACGTCTTCTTGAGAGATCTTGCTATCGTATTTGTCAAAATCAATAAATAACTGATCAGTTTTAATTCCTCTATTACTTCTTTCACTAACACGGGCGTGAAAGGATTGATACAGAAAATGCAATTCCTTTAACGTGGGCAGTAATGAAATTCAAAGTTTTGCTCCAGGAAGTGCGGACACTTAGTGGAAGTGAAGGCTTTTTTTGCTAAGCTACACCACAAAACGTTATACGAGATATTCCTAAACGCTTCGTAACCTATGATGTGTGAACTTGTAACTATCCAAAGACTCGGCAAAGATTAGAACCACGCCGATATGTGATTTATGTTAGATAACGGCTCTACAATATTAAATTTGATACGTATGCGAGTACCATTTCTTCAAGCAAAAGAACCATTAGTTTGCTTTGAAGGCTATGTTTTCTTTCTCAGTTTTTATTCTTTTATGGTTTATGCAGCTGTGATTGTTATTCGACTGAGTGAAGTAATAATAAGATTTTGTAATTTGTAAGGATGAAAGAATGGTAAAACTAGAGGTGATGTTTTTACTGTTTTATGCGAAGGAAAAATTGAAAAGATTTTCTTACCATGAAGAATGTCTTTACCAACCGTATTACAAATCTTTTGCAATTTAAATAATCGTATCCGTAAAATATTATGCGATTAGGTGCCTTCTTTTCTTCTCTTTACCAACTTCACTTGTCACCTCAACTAATGTGATGATGGGTATTTTTGACTGAGGGAGATCGGTGACTTTTATAAGTCAACGTCTATTGTTTTATAATGATTGTTTCATGTCTTTTGTTGTTCCTGATCAAAACCTGCACGCAATTCGATGCTTAAACTTCGATATGTAACAAGTTCCAAATAAACTTGTTCATACAGCTTCTCCGTGCTCGTCTTATAGACCTTATACCTTAGAACTTAGTTAAATGTATATATCATTACTTTCTTTCTCCGAGAGTTTCGCAAAAACTTCATAGCTTCAACAGTTTAAATTTGGAATCCTCAGTCAGCAAAATGCTAATTGTCCAGATTTGTCAACATATATAACAACAGAGCTTTAGCTACATTGTGTGTGAGCTCACTTTTGCCGCATAGTACTTTTGTAATATAACACCATTGAAGAGTGTTAATAACAGCGCAAAATGCATGGACAGGAAACATGAATTACGTTATTATTTGCTGAATAGCAGTTTTCCATTTAGAGAGCATTGATGATATCGCAACTGAAAATGCATGGCCAATAAGCGTATAGGAGTTCATTCTTCAAGAGGCTTTTATATGTTTTAACGCAAGTTATATTCCTAAGCCTTACTATTAATTCACGACGGTGAGATATTTATTCTCCCGAACAAATCAGTTCTAAATTTTTGTACGTTGTTTTTGAATTGCTACATGACTCTGTAAATTACATTAGTTGACTATAAATACTTCCAGCTATGAATTGAACAATATAGTTGTTGTTTTGATTTTTCGTTGCTAATGTTATGCAGGAAATAAGACAAATATCTATTATCAAGGCAAATGGAGTAAATTGAGGAGATTGAGCGCAGGTTAAAATTGAAGAAGACTCGGAGATTACTTAAAAGCACCGTAGACAAATAAAAAAGAAACAAACAAACAAAAAAAACCAGCATAAAGTGAAAAATCACTTAAGGGTGAAGGAAATTACACCAATAACTTTGAACAGGAATTCTGAAAATCGTTATGATCTAATTTATTGGGTTTTAGGCATTCGTATATTTTCATGTTCTACTTCTTTATGTGATCAAAGTGCATTTCATCAGATCCAATATTTTAACTACACTTCAGCCACATTGAATCAAGTGACTCATAGATTGAATAGCAATAGCTAAATAAGTTTCGAAATTGCCTTTCAGTTGTTGAAAAACATTTCCTCAAGGTGCTCATGTCACGAAGAGAATGACGATTTTATGTTCTAGATTTTTATTCCTGATTTTGCCTTAACTGGATTTTAAAAATTCACCATACTGTTGACTTCATTCAGGGGCACCCAACGAGCCTAATCAACCAAAAGCTGTAGAAAGGCATTTTTTAAGTACCTTATGGTGTTTGAAGTCTGTTTAAAGTGATGTTTTCGATAGCTAGAAGAATTTGATCTATTCGGATTCCTTAGAAAATTTTAATTGCCCGAAAATGTTAGGCAACAAAATCTTCCTTTGAGAAAATGCTAGCTGAAATGAACTTTCCACGAACTTTCTAGGGAGCTATTTTTTTTAGTAAATTTCGGCTAACGTTTTTGACTCCCAAAAGCAGCAAATACGACCTTTCCGAAAACATCCGAGGCTATGATTTCCACATTGCGAATCTTTTAGGCCACGTTGCAGTTTCGAAAATCCGAGTGCACTCTTTATCGACGCCGAAAGCCTAAGGCGAACTACCCAAAACCGAACAGATGTCTACCGAAACTTGTCGTTGGGTGCTCCTTTTCATTTGGCCAAAATATGTTTCCGAAATAATACAATTTATATTATAATCAATCCAATTCAGTACCATGGGTCTAGGGACTTTTTAAAGTTCAATTTAGTTTTCCACTTTTCTGTTTGGGTGTTAATTCACAATTATTCCCCGAAAAAGGGGTGAAAACATCTTTCGAGTTTCCGTGCAGTTTCGCACTGGCTGTCTCTAAGCTGCACGAAAGATCACTCAAGTCACGTGCGATGCATGTGAAGGTGACCGAGCTCCTGTTAGCCTGTGAGCAGGCTCACTACCTGTTTCCCGGGATACCACGTCTTCGATCACGTACATCACATCTTCGATTGCCGTGTTGCCTGCATAGTTGTGCTGATGGTGTAGTGGTCATCACACCCGACTAGTATACGGAGGGAAGTGGGTTCAAATCCCGCTCAGGGCAAATTTTCTTTCTAACATTTATTCAATTAAAATATGATTATTTGGGGTGTACAGGGTTAGGGTTTCCTTCATATACAGTATTGATTAATTGAAATAAGCCTGTATCCGTTATTGGATCCTCCTTTGCCATTCGCTAAGTTGACTTCGGTCGTGCATCAGTAATTGATCCTTAGAGGGGTTGCAAATGGAGTTATAGGTTTCCCCTGCCTTGTCACCTTGAAAGTAAAATTTCCCGGGATACCACGTCTTCGTGGCTAAATTTTACATCCGATTTTCTAGGCCAAAATAACCCAAAATCTAAAATTTAGTGTAAGAATGGATAGATGTGTAGTAAAGCTTTTTAAGCTGTTCAATAAATTCGCAATTCGTGTTTTATCAAGTCCTGAAACACTCGGCTGCGCCTCGTGTTTTAATTTAAACTTGATAAAACACTCCTGTTCATTTATTAAACATAACATGTTCTGAATATTTTTGAGATAAAATACAGCCGGATGTCCTTTATTTTAAAATAAGATCCTACCAAATTTGAGGTAAATTGGGTTTCTGCGAGGTAGATTGAGGTCTTTTTTGTTATTAAAAAAGTTGAATTAGTTTCATTCTTGCTATATTATGTTGACAGATTAATATTTGGGTTTCTGTCAAATTCAATAGCTCAACACTCTGAACTTGCAAACACCACGGGCAGATCCAGAAAATCCAGAAAGAGGGGGCCGAAGAAATAAATAATAATAAAAAAACCAGGTTCTTCTGGTTACAGAAGCTTAACAAAAAAAAAAAAAACAAAAAAAAAAAAACAAAAAAAAATATATATATATATATATATTTGGGGGGGGGGGGGGGGGGGAGGGGGCAGCCTCCCACCCCTAAATCCGTCTTTGAATACCCTGTCATTTGACTTCTGGGCAAACGTTTGGCCCAAGTTACCACTTTGTTTGCAGTTTACATTCTCAAATGCAATGTAATTTTGAGTTTTACCGAGCTTCAAATTCCTTACCGTCTCGAATATCCCAGACGTTCTATAATTATAATTCAAACTCTTTACCGCTTTCAACTGTTTATAAACTCAGCGTCACCGAAAGTAAAAAGAAGAACCCAGTAAATCAGAAACGTGCAGTGTCCTTCTCCTCCAGTAACTCATGTTTTTCCATGTCGATCGTTTTCAAATCCGGCACGGTGCCGGTCAATTTCTAATATAATTTGTCATCACTCCAAACGTTGACTTTTTTCCTCAACCTGACGGCAATTATGGAAAATACTCGAGTGGAAACATGGGATGTGGTAAGGAATGTTTTGTGTTTTGATAGAGGGCGCTTGCCCGACCTCGCAGATCTCCTTGAAATTCCTCACAACGGAGCGAATCTCGCGTTTCTTTCCAGGGGTACGCCTTGGGGGTAGGGGAGGGAGAATGGAAACTCTTGAATTTGACTGGTACATTTGTAAGGCTCGAAGGAAGAACTTAACACTTCACTTCACTACAGAGGTGTAGCTAGGAATATATGTATGTCAATTATTGTTTTATTTTTACAGTGTCGATCTTCAAGGGCGTGTTGATCTATTTACTTTTATTCCAGGTTTGGAAACATTGCACTTTAATGAACACTAAGTGAAAGCCTTCGTGCTTAGTTGAGGTTCTGTTCTTTTGGAGTTCTGAGCCCTTCGCTGGAGATGCATTTCAGCTTCAAGGTGTTCTGAGTGTTTGGTGGATCTCGATTGTTATGGTTTACTCTATTTTCTCCAATATGGCTTGGTCGCACTTCTCTAATACACTGCTTGCATCTTGTCAAACGGCGCACTGCTCTACGGATATCTCCATTCCTGCCGTAATTTAGCAGGGGATTTAACAGCCCATTAAGGGTGACAAGAAAACGATAAAAAGGTCTGAATGGAAGTGACGGACTGCCTTTCAATCCCGATAATAACATAACAAGTGGAGCAATGAGCCCGGGGATAAAAGTGAAACAGAGTACTATTAAGATCAAACCAACTGTGTTTGCTAATTTTTTCTCTCGCTTCAAAATGGCGAGCATCTGACCCCCGAACTGATTCATAGTTTTCCTATAGCGTATATTTGCTATGAATATTCCAACATAACAGCAGATTATGGCGATAATAAATATAACATCGACAAAACTAACAATAACTTTTGATAGAAAATCTACAAACGCGGAATAATTTTGGACAAGCACAAGTACCGACATCATGAAACTGACAACCCAGACCACTGATACTCGCTTGATGACGTCTGATCGTGTCACGTGATTATGGTACCACAAAGGTTTGCTTACTGCAAGAAGCCGGTCATAGCTAATGACCGCCAGGTTACCAAGGCTTGATACGAAACAGAATACTACAAATGCCATTTCTGGCGCACCAAGCTCTTTAGGGCAAAAAACCCGCTTCGAGCGTCAAGGTAACGATTGCTCTGATTATGGAGAATACTGCCCACAACACGTCAGTGATTGACAGGCTACCCAGCAGCAGTAGTGGAGGGCACTGAAGCGATCGAGTGCGCACAATAGCCGTGAGAATAACGGAGTTACACGTGATTGACAACAAAGCCAACACCATGTCGAGAGGAAGGACCACCTTGTTGGCGACGTCACGTAGTTTGATAATGTAAATTGACCACCGTACAGGGATTCGATTAGCTAACGTTTCGAGCGTTAGCCCTTCGTCGGAGCGAATCGAGGAATTGAGGGTTGTGTATGGTTTATATACAGAAAATGGAGCTACGCTATTGGTGGTAACATGGTAACGTGAAAAACAGGAATAAATTAATTGCATGAAAAGCGCTCGTTGATACCGTGGGGATTAAGAGTGCCAATTTGAAAGATCAGTTTTTGCTCGAGATTTTTACGGCTTTCCGTGGTACCTTGATGTAGGGAAAGGCCGGAGATCGACATGTGTTGTTTACAATGGTTAGGGAGATTAAAATGCCGAGTGACAGGTTTGGATGCGTCTTTGTCATCTTTCTCAACATCACGAAGATGTTCTCGGAATCGGTCACCTAGTCGTCTTCCTGTTTCGCCGATGTATAACTTTTTGCATAATGTGCAGGTTATGCAATAGATAACATTTGCGGAGGTACACGTGAAACGATTAGTGATCTTAACAGACAAAAATGGGACCTAGCTACGCTAATCTTTTTGTAGGTTACGTCGAGTACCAATTCTTCAATCAGTACAAGGGTCCTAAACCTGAACTCTACGGTCGGTACATTGACGACTGTATCGGCGCAATTTCGCCTAGCAAGGAGGAAATCAATCAATTTATAACCGCCGTTAATTCCTTTCATCCGGCTCCAAAATATACCTGGGAAATTTCGGAAACTTACCTTGCCTTTCTTGATATCAAAGTTTTTATCAGCGGCAACGGTTTATGTACCAGTGTGCACTACAAACCCACCGATTCTCACAGTTATTTGTTGTATTCATCTTCACATCCATCTCATATCAAAAACGCCATTCCCTATTCTCAATTTCTTAGACTTCGACGTCTATGTAGTGACGACTCTGATTTTTCCAACAAATCGGAGGAAATGTGCCATTTTTTCGAGAAACGTGGCTATCCTGATTCTGTGGTTCAATCGGGCCATCACCGCGCTCAGCAGATTGATCAACAGTCAGCACTACAGACGTCACAAAAGGAAAAGAATGACAGAATTCCATTCACCCTCACATTTCACCCGCATAATAACCCAGTTAAAGCCATCATTCTTAATAACTTTAAGATACTGCAAAATGATCCAGAAACTGCTAGAATCTTTTCGGAACCACCGCTGATTTCATTCAAACGCGACAAAAATGTAGGTAACTTTCTAGTTAAAAGCGCATTCAAAACAACTGAACAACCTGGCACTTTTAAATGCGCGCGCTCGCGATGCAAAACTTGTCCTTTCATTCAAAACACTTACAAAATATCGGGCCCTAAGCGATCTGTTAAGATCACTGATCGTTTCACGTGTACCTCCGCAAATGTTATCTATTGCATAACCTGCACATTATGCAAAAAGTTATACATCGGCGAAACAGGAAGACGACTAGGTGACCGATTCCGAGAACATCTTCGTGATGTTGAGAAAGATGACAAAGACGCATCCAAACCTGTCGCTCGGCATTTTAATCTCCCTAACCATTGTAAACAACACATGTCGATCTCCGGCCTTTCCCTACATCAAGGTACCACGGAAAGCCGTAAAAATCTCGAGCAAAAACTGATCTTTCAAATTGGCACTCTTAATCCCCACGGTATCAACGAGCGCTTTTCATGCAATTAATTTATTCCTGTTTTTCACGTTACCATGTTACCACCAATAGCGTAGCTCCATTTTCTGTATATAAACCATACACAACCCTCAATTCCTCGATTCGCTCCGACGAAGGGCTAACGCTCGAAACGTTAGCTAATCGAATCCCTGTACGGTGGTCAATTTACATTATCAACTCCGTTGATAAACCAAATTTTCGTGTTTCACTACTATTACTATTACGTAACTTGTGTTTCAATGAAAGGAAGAGCGTTCATTTTTCATTTTCAATCGAATGTTTCTTTTATTTTCTTGTCTTCCAAAGTTAGAGTGGTTTTCAACTGAGTGTCGTAAAACCAAAACCAAAACCAAAACCAAAGCAATTAATCTGACCAATCACAACAGAAGTAAGCAGTGCAATGAACCAATCAGAATACGAAGCAATTACATGTAGCCGGCGCAAAGCGCGGGAAAATACGCGTGTGCAAGTCCCGATTGTTTTTGGTTCCCATTGGTTGAGAAAGTGGCGCGAGTTTTGCAGGCGAATCACAGAGCGAAGCAATGCAAAACCAAAGCAAAACCATAATTACTTTCGACACTCAATTGAAAACCGCTCTGTCGTGATCAGCATCAAGGATGGTATAACGTTTGAACTTCAGAAGTAAATCGGCTGTTGCACGAAGAAATAAAACAGACAAAGCAATAAATTGATTATTATAAGGTTAACTTTTCATGATACAAAACAAAACACCGCTAACTTACCATGACGATTAGTTGGAATAATTATGTCACTAGCAAATCTTGTCCCCAATTTGTCTTTAAATCTAATTATTTAAGCTGTGTTCTTCACCTCTTTTGGTGTGAGTAGGAAATTCTAAATGAATAACGTGCCAGGGCTTTTATATGTTTTTATTGACTAGAATTATTCCCATGGAAACAGTAAACCCGAATGCAATATAAAGGCGAGTTTTCTTGAGTGCTTCAACTCTAGTGTGTCAATTCAGTAGATTCGCCTTTGTCCTTTGCTATCAAAAAAACTGCAACAAAAGCCGAAGAAATATTCCGTTCTCAAATTATCGTAAGTCGAAATGCTAAGTGACCTAAATTGAAATTATCCAGCTGCTTATCCCTTTCGAAATAACAACAAAACTTTACCTACATTGTCTTAACTGATAATCATTTACTTTTTATTAGTGGGTTTTTCCTTGAAGCTTTGTCTCCTTGCTAAGTCATAAATACACCAGGAAAGTATCAAAAGTCATGTCGGCGACTGAACTGTACGAAATGCATGCTCAGTTAATGTTCCTTTCGTCCAAAGAACAATTTATTCATTCACAGTCACTTTACTCAAGAGCTGTTATGTAGTTACGTACGAATATATTCTTAAACCATACTATTCGCTTAAGGCAAGATATGTTTTAGCCAATATTTGCAAAATGAGTTAACCTAAAGTTTCAAATATTGTCGAGCACAGGGTTTGATTCTTTCTTATAGATTATTTCAATTTATTTAATTTTCATGTTCTTAATAATATGTGGGAAAATACGAAAAGTGTTTATAAGCAAGACAGTCTCTTTGAATCGAGGAAATAACGCTTAAGTTGAAATTCAAGAGGATTTGACAATAACACCAAAAAAGAAGCCCCGAAACTTTTCGCGAAAACAAAAACCGCGCCATTCCTTAATGCGATATTTAAATTTTGTTTTATTTTGAAAAAGAGAGCGGTAACTCCATCAACAATGATTACGTTGTTTTTCAGTTAAGTGTGATAAAGTAGCATTTTCCAATTCGTAATCTTAATGGTTGTGTTGAACCTTCATAAGTGTTTATTGTAAGGACAACCACTTTGATTCAAGCTCTTTACCCAAATGTGAAGAAAAGAAAGGTCATAACTACGTCATGAAGAGAAAGAACTTTGAAACTGCATTAATTTAGTTATAAAAGTAATTTCCTCGACACAAAGGGAATGTATATTATTCAAGTTAAACCATATGGATAATTTCAATCTAGGTCACACAGTTTTTCGGATTAAAATCGTCAAGCCAGGAGGGTTTCTTCAGCTTCCTTGGATCAAGTAGGTGACTTCAGGTAATTGGATCTTCTGCTAGAGCATGAACATCTAAGAAGGAGAGGATAGATAGATAGATAGATAGATAGATAGATCGATACTAGATAGATAGATAGATAGATAGATAAATAGATAGATAGTTTATTAATAACCCCTTTGCAACTAAAAGTTGAATTATACGATTATTTTCAAAAAACATTGAATATTGAGAATTACATTTTAAGAAGAAATATATTATATATTACTAATGCGCATTATATACCAAATTGGGTGTAACACTATAACAAAATTGTATCAGCCCTTGGATCAGGGATGCCCACTCATAACCAATATTTGAGGTAATGTTTAATAAATGAGCAGGAGCGTTTTATCAAGTTTAAAACACGAGGCGCGCCGAGTGTTTTAGGACTTCATAAAACACGAATTACGAATTTATTGAACGGCTTAAAAAGCTTTACTGTACATCTAAAAAGTATCCATTCTTACACTAAAATTTAGATTTTGGGTTATTTTGGGCTAGAAGATCGGATGTAAAATTTACCTTTTCTTAATCAGATATAAAGGCAGCAATTAAATTTTGTCGATGAAGACAACGGTGAAGAAGCGTTTGTGACGGATTGCGAGATACCCCCACAGCCGGCAAGGAAATTCTTTGCTCATCTACATCTCGTACATGGAGGGAAAACAAAAGTCGTGAAAGCACAAATCGAATCGGCATCCACGTGCAACACGATTGCAATCAGTCTACTAAGCGAGTTGTTTCCTGACGTAAAGATTTCGCGGACCAGAAGCAAGATTAACACGTATGGAAGCGAAACTATCCGCCCTGAAGGCCAAATAACCCTGTGTTGTGACAGAAGGGGCAAGATTCACACCATATATTTTCTTGTGGTCAACGTGCCTAATCAGAAGCCGCCACTTCTCAGCGGAAGAGACACTCAAGCCCTATATTACTTAAAGATGTATGCTGATGAAACAAACGCAGTCGAAGAAGAGATTCCGCGCAATATGCAGTCACCTCCACCACTAGGAAAACTGACAAAGGAAGACGTGCTACACCACTACTCAAATGTATTTAAGCCAGGCCGCGGAAATCCTCTTGGAACTCCCCTGTATATCGAGCTTGATCCTAATGTCACTCCAGTACACGCCCCAACGCGTCGAGTTCCCGTGGCAAAGTTGGATAAAGTAAATGACGAGTTAAAGAGACTCTGTGATGAAGGCATCATAAGGCCGGTCACACAGCCTACAGATTGGCTCTCAAACATCCTGGTAAAAGAGAAACCTAACGGAAAACTTCGAATATGCATTGATCCAAGTCAAACAATTAACAAGGCCATCAGAAGACCGAAGTACACAATACCGACGATAGAAGAAAAGCTTCCACAACTAACAAAGGCTAAAGTGTTTACCATTGTTGATGTGTCTGAGGCTTTCCACACCATTGTCATGGATGAAGAGTCCTCTCTACTCACTACGTTCCAGGGCCCAAACGGTCGCTACTGTTACACTCGCATGCCATTTGGGATCGCCTCGGGGCCGGAACAGTATCAACGGCGCCAGCACGAATTCTTAGACGGCTTACACGGGGTAATAAACATTGCCGACGACATCTGCGTTTTTGGATGCGGAGATTCTAGAGAGGAAGCTGACATCGATAACGACAGAAATCTCACAAGCCTGTTAGAAAAGTGCAACAACCATGGCCTGCGACTTTCGGGGAAAAAAATTGCAGTTTAAATCTCCTTCTGTCACCTTCATGGGGCACAAGCTTACTGACAGAGGTGTAGAGCCCGATCCAGCTAAGGTAGCCGCAATTACAGAAATGCCAGCAAGTCTGGGGTACAGCATTTTCTTGGAATGTGCCAATACTTAAGCAAGTTCTGCCATAACTTGTCAGAAACAGTTCTTCCATTGAGGGACTTGACCAGGGAGGACTGTGCATTCTTGTGGTCAAACAAGCATGAAAATGCATTTAACTTGGCAAAGAAACTCATCGCCTCAGCAACTGCATTACGCTACTATGACGCAGCCCTTCCTGTGACCCTACAAGTGGATGCATCTGAAGATGCCATCGGTGGAGTATTGTTGCAGAATGATCAACCTGTTTGTTTTACATCACATACCCTCAACAGCACGGAGAAAAACTACGCCCAAATTGAGAAAGAGTGCCTCGCAATCGTCTCTTGCATGGATAAGTGGCACCAGTACCTATACGGAAAACACGACATAACGGTACATACAGATCACCAGCCGCTCGAGACAATATTCAAGAAGCCTCTCAGCAAAGCCCCCCGCAGACTGCAAAGAATGATGTTGAAGTTGCAAAGATATCAGTTCACTGTCCGATAAAAGAAAGGAAAGGAACTTTACGTTGCGGACACTTTATCTCGTGCAGCCGTCACTGGCCAGCCCTCCTCCACTGCCAAGCAGGAATGCGAAATGTTCCGCCTGGAAATAGCTGAAATGGATCTTGAGCCAAACCGAGTTACACCTGACACACTGAAACGAATAAGACGAGAAACCGCCAAAGACCCAGTTCTAGCACCCCTGCACACGGTAATAATGAATGGGTGGCCTTCAGAAAGAAAGGAAACCTCAGAGCCACTTAGGCTGTACTGGAATTTCAGAGATGAAATTTCAGCTTATGATGGTGTTCTTTACAGGTCCCATCAAGTAATTGTCCCAGCCGTTCTACGAGACGAGATGTTACAGAAAATACACAAAGCACACCAGGGAGCTGACAGCAGTATAAGGCTAGCGCGCGAGTCTCTGTTCTGGTCAGGAATGCAAGCAGCAATCCGGGAGAAATGCTTATCATGTGGACTTTGTGCCCAGTACCTAAGCGAGCGACCTCAAGAACCAATGAAATCTCATGATGTACCGACTAGACCGTGGTCCAAAATAAGTGCCGACCTCTTTCAGCTGGATGGAAGCAACTACCTCGTTATGGTCGACCATTACAGCGACTTCTTTGAGCTAGACCCCCTCAGCGGGAACACATCAGCTACCACAGTTATTCGTGCCATGAAAAGACAATTTGCTCGGCATGGAATTCCGGACGAGTGCATAACCGATAACGGCCCAAAGTTTGAAAGCCATGAATATTCACGTTTTGCTCGAGAATACGGTTTCATCATACGTAAATCATCACCATACCACAGCCGAGGGAACGGAAAGGCGGAGTCTGCCGTCAAAATTGCAAAGAACATTCTGAAAAAGTCTCGCCATGAGGACCCCTATCTGGCCCTCCTAGCATACCGAAACACACCCCAGCGGGGATACGATTACTCGCCAGCACAACGCCTTATGTCCAGAAGACTAAGGGACATCATCCCCACAGCTCCGCGTCAACTTGTTCCGCAGATAGTGTCCCCAAGTGTAGTACAAGAAAACATCGCGGAAAGGAGATGGAGATCTAAGGCTCAATACGACAAGAGGGTGTCGGCGCCGCTTACTGAGTTCTCAAAAGGAGAAAAAGTGTACGTGAAACCTTGGCCTACGAACAAACACCAACCCTGGATCTATGGGGAGGTAATTGGAAGACCCGCCCCAAGGTCCTGCCTTGTGAGCACAGCAATGGGGCCAGTCCGGCGAAACCACGCACAAATCAGAGCGGCAAAGGCAGTCGACAACTATGATGGAAGATTGGACCGATTTGAAACAGCATCCCTACCATCTGAAAGTGGGCCAATAGAGGGAACGGATCAGCCAGTGGAACCAGAATCTACGCCGCCACTTCGCCGTTCAACAAGAGAACGTAGACTTCCTTCAAGGTTCAAAGACTTTCTTATGAACTGAACAGTTTAATCACTTAAGGACCCTTAAAAATGAACACTTAGTTTAAGTTTACAATACAATGGACAACCCGTTAAGAATGTCATCTTCCAAAAGGGGAAAGTTGTTATACTATGTGATAATCATTTGCACATTCACTTGCACCTTGGTATTTAATCACATGCACTTGCATTTTAATTGCATTATATAGCATTGTCACGCACGTATCCGATAGTATGTATTTATGTCTTGTATCGGCTTAATAAATTTAGTTTGGAACATGTTACCGAACGACAAACACTAGGAATATATGTATGTCAATTATTGTTTTATTTTTACAGTGTCGATCTTCAAGGGCATGTTGATCTATTTATTTTTATTCCAGGTTTGGAAACATTGCACTTTAATGAACACTAAGTGAAAGCCTTCGTGCTTAGTTGAGGTTCTGTTCTTGTGGAGTTCTGAACCCGTCGCTGGAGATGTATTTCAGCTTCAACTGTTCTGAGTGTTTGGTGGATCTCGATTGTTATAGTTTACTCTATTTTCTCCAATATGGCTTGGTCGCACTTCTCTGATACACTGCCGGCATCTTAGCAAACGGCGCACTGCTCTACGGATATCTCCATTTCTGCCATAATTTAGCAGGGGATTTAACAGCCCATTAAGGGTGACAAGAAAACGATAAAAAGGTCTGAATGGAAGTGACGGACTGCCTTTCAATCCCGATAATAACATAACAAGTGGAGCAATGAGCCCGGGGATAAAAGTGAAACAGAGTACTATTAAGATCAAACCAACTGTGTTTGCTAATTTTTTCTCTCGCTTCAAAATGGCGAGCATCTGACCCCCGAACTGATTCATAGTTTTCCTATAGCGTATATTTGCTATGAATATTCCAACATAACAGCAGATTATGGCGATAATAAATATAACATAGACAAAACTAGCAATAACTTTTGATAGAAAATCTACAAATGCGGAATAATTTTGGACAAGCACAAGTACCGACATCATGAAACTGGCAACCCAGACCACTGATGCTCGCTTGATGACGTCTGATCGTGTCACGTGATTATGGTACCACAAAGGTTTGCTTACTGCAAGAAGCCGGTCATAGCTAATGACCGCCAGGTTACCAAGGCTTGATACGAAACAGAATACTACAAATGCCATTTCTGGCGCACCAAGCTCTTTAGGACAAAAACCCGCTTCGAGCGTCAAGGTAACGATTGCTCTGATTATGGAGAATATTGCCCACAACACGTCAGTGATTGACAGGCTACCCAGCAGCAGTAGTGGAGGGCACTGAAGCGATCGTGTGCGCACAATAGCCGTGAGGATAACGGAGTTACATGTGATTGACAACAAAGCCAACACCATGTCGAGAGGAAGGACCACCTTGTTGGCGACGTCACGTAGGGTGTGTTGTACATCTTTAGGAATGTTTGGAATGAGGCATTGCTGATAAGGAAGCTGCTCTGAGTTTGTACTTTGGTTGAACGGGAATAAGGTCGCCTGTAATTAATAATGTTATCAAAGTCAGCGCACTCTACAATCCCCAACACCAGAGACTATGAAAATCCTGACACGAGTGAAGGATTATGGTATTTTTTAGGGTGACAAAAAATGACAAACATTGCATTTCTAGCCGGTTGTTTTCATGGCGTCTTAATTGGCTCTTGTTAAATTTGCTTTGTCTCGCGCAGGTTTTCTTGCCCAACATATCTTCGATACTACCCATGTCCACCTAAACGCGTTATAAGCCTTACATGAATTATTTATTAAGAGTAATTCTTTCCTTTATT
Source organism: Pachyseris speciosa (assembly GCA_016490735.1). Taxonomy (NCBI): domain Eukaryota; kingdom Metazoa; phylum Cnidaria; class Anthozoa; order Scleractinia; family Pachyseridae; genus Pachyseris; species Pachyseris speciosa. The sequence continues at coordinate 1,759,444 of JAEMWC010000015.1, read as the reverse complement.
AGATTGAAATTTTGTCGTATTAGCTGATTTTAATTTTAGTGTTTTACTTTTAATTGTTTTATGAGATTTTGTAAATGCACAATGAATGAGTTGCCAGTAATCGGATACCTATGTTATGCGCAACGGATTATGGGATCGCCAGGGGGCAAATAGAAGGAAATGTATGGCGTAAAGTTGTTTTTCGTCAAAGGCAGTGATTTTGAACGAAGAATAACGCATTTTCGCCGTGATTTTGTGAGAAGTGGAGGTGACTAATGTCGTTGCGTGGAAATTGTAAGTTTTCATGCGATTAATGCGGTAAAATCTATTGATAGACACTTTGTTGCGTAAGGCAGATTATGAAATCAACTGAATCCACATCAAGTAATGGTCTCGAACAGATATAAATTTGAGGGGATTCACTCAATAAAGCTTTTTCAGCTGTAATTACGTGTGGTGATATTATTTTGTTTTTAATTACATGTGTTACAACATTATCTTATCATTGCTGCTGGAATTTTACCCCCACATTCCCAAACTGATATATTGTTCTGCGAGCGGATGGGAATTGTTTCTACCGAGCAGTTTCGCTATGGATGAATGAAACCAGTGATAGAAAACAAGGAGAGAACCGAAGGTTGTCTAGCTGTTTTAATGAGCAACATCCCTATGTTATTAAGCCACTACTTCTCTTAGAGTTCAGTGGAGGAACATATGTGCGACAAAGAAACAGAAAACCCATTGTCACGCAATTCCACCCAGCATAAAAATGGTTTCTAGAACGTACTTATATGGACAAGTGGTATTTATTCAACATCAGCCAACCCTCAGAAAGATATTCAAGCAACCTCCCTTGATCTCTTACATTAAAGGACAATCGCTATAAACGCTTTCAGAAACGCAGTGTACACACAGCGCTAGCAGGAGTCGCGTTGGTCAGTCAACCCTGGCCTCCTGTCTTGTACCTTAGTACTTATTGACTTTATCACGATTTATAGCTCTGGACCATGACAAAGCATCCTGCAGCTGCTTGGTTTTCGGTGAGCAGAATCTCAATAAACCAACGTGAGGAAGATCCCTTTGTTTATCTGGGTACAATCGATCGTTGTAACAAACCCACATCGCCGCCGGGTATAATCCCAATTACACTCGTTATAAATATCAGCACACATGTAATTACATCTGGAAAGGCTTTATTGGGTGAATCCCCTCAAATTTATAGCTGTTCGTACTATTGCGAGACCATTACTTGATGCAGATTCAGTGAATTTCATAATCTGCTCTTACAGCCTGCTTACGCAACAAAGTGTTTATCAATATATTTTACTGCATTAATCACACGGAAACTTACAATCTCCACTCATCGACATTAGTCACATCCACTTCTCACAAAATCACGGCGAAAATGCGTTATTCTTTGTTCAAAATCACTGCCTTTGACGAAGAAACAACCTTACGCCATACATTTCCTTCTAGCGATATGCAATGTTTGCCCCTTGGCGATCCCATAATCCGTTGCGCATAACATGGGTATCCTATTACTGGCAACTCATTCACTACTATTACTATTACGTAACTTGTCTTTCAATGAAAGGAAGAGCGTTCATTTTTCATTTTCAATCGAATGTTTCTTTTATTTTCTTGTCTTCCAAAGTTAGAGTGGTTTTCAACTGAGTGTCGTAAAACCAAAACCAAAACCAAAACCAAAGCAATTAATCTGACCAATCACAACAGAAGTAAGCAGTGCAATGAACCAATCAGAATACGAAGCAATTACATGTAGCCGGCGCAAAGCGCGGGAAAATACGCGTGTGCAAGTCACAATTGATTTTGGTTTTGCTTCCCATTGGTTGAGAAAGTGGCGCGAGTTTTGCTGGCCAATCACAGAGCGAAGCAATGCAAAACCAAAGCAAAACCATAATTACTTTCGACACTCAATTGAAAACCGCTCTGTCGTGATCAGCATCAAGGATGGTATAACGTTTGAACTTTAGAAGTAAATCGGCTGTTGCACGAAGAAATAAAACAGACAAAGCAATAAATTGATTATTATAAGGTTAACTTTTCATGATACAAAACAAAACACCGCTAACTTACCATGACGATTAGTTGGAATAATTATGTCACTAGCAAATCTTGTCCCCAATTTGTCTTTAAATCTAATTATTTAAGCTGTGTTCTTCACCTCTTTTGGTGTGAGTAGGAAATTCTAAATGACTAACGTGCCATCGCTTTTATATGTTTTTATTGACTAGAATTATTCCCATGGAAACAGTTAAACCCGAACGCAATATAAAGGCGAGTTTTCTTGAGTGCTTCAACTCTAGTGCGTCAATTCAGTAGATTCGCCTTTGTCCTTTGCTATCAAAAAACTGCAACAAAAGCCGAAGAAATATTCCGTTCTCAAATTATCGTAAGTCGAAATGCTAAGTGGCCTAAATTGAAATTATCCAGCTGCTTATCCCTTTCGAAATAACAACAAAACCTACATTGTCTTAACTGATAATCATTTATTTTTTATTAGTGGGTTTTTCCTTGAAGCTTTGTCTCCTTGCCAAGTCATAAATACACCAGGGAAGTATTCAAAAGTCATGTCGATTGAACTGTACGAAATGCATGCTCAGTTAATGTTCCTTTTGTCCAAAGGGCAATTTATTCATTCACAGTCACTTTACTCAAGAGCTGTTATGTATTTACGTACGAATATATTCTTAAACCATACTATTCGCTTAAGGCAAGATATGTTTTAGCCAATATTTGCAAAATGAGTTAACCTAGTTTCAAATATTGTCGAGCACAGGGTTTCATTCTTTCTTATAGATTATTTCAATTTATTTAATTTTCATGTTCTTAATAATATGTGGGAAAATACGAAAAGTGTTTATAAGCAAGACAGTCTCTTTGAATCGAGGAAATAACACTTAAGTTGAAATTCAAGAGGATTTGACAATAACACTAAAAAAGAAGCCCCGAAACTTTTCGCGAAAACAAAAACCGCGCCATTCCTAAATGCGATATTTAAATTTTGTTTTATTTTGAAAAACAGAGCGGTAACTCTATCAACAATGATTACGTTGTTTTTCAGTTAAGTGTGATAAAGTAGCATTTATTTTCCAATTCGTAATCTTAATGGTTGTGTTGAACCTTCATAAGTGTTTATTGTAAGGACAACCACTTTGATTCAAGCTCTTTACCCAAATGTGAAGAAAAGAAAGGTCATAACTACGTCATGAAGAGAAAGAACTTTGAAACTGCATTAATTTAGTTATAAAAGTAATTTCCTCGACACAAAGGGAATGTATATTATTCAAGTTAAACCATATGGATAATTTCAATCTAGGTCACACAGTTTTTCGGATTAAAATCGTCAAGCCAGGAGGGTTTCTTCAGCTTCCTTGGATCAAGTAAGTGATTGCAGGTAATTGGATCTTCTACTAGAGCATGAACAGCTAAGAAGGAGATGATAGATAGATAGATAGATAGATAGATAGATAAATAGATAGATAGTTTATTAATAACCCCTTTGCAACTAAAAGTTGAAAGACGATTATTTTCAAAAAACATTGAATATTGAGAATTACATTATAAGAAGAAATATATTTAGAACTTATCTACCTAATGCGCATTAATATATACCAAATTGGGTGTAACACTATAACAAAATTGTATCAGCCCTTGGATCAGGGATGCCCACTCATAACCAATATTTGAGGTAATGTTTAATAAATGAGCAGGAGCGTTTTATCAAGTTTAAAACACGAGGCGCGCCGAGTGTTTTAGAACTTCATAAAACACGAATTACGAATTTATTGAACGGCTTAAAAAGCTTTACTGTACATCTATCCATTCTTACACTAAAATTTAGATTTTGGGTTATTTTGGCCTAGAAGATCGGATGTAGAATTTACCGTTTCTTAATCAGATATAAAGGCACTCAAAAAATTACTTCCTGCTATATTTTGTTCATGAATTATCAATACGTTTTTTAAAATAGATATAAAGGCAACGACGACAGCTAATTCTTACGTTTTTCCAGCTCACGTATTTCCAATCGCCTTCAAGCAGAGAGATATTTCGTGCCTATCACTAACGAAAAACAAGGACTGGTTTCAGTAACATATTTATGGTGAGTAAAGCTGTGTTTTCACTAAACATTACGAAGCAAGCAACGAGCAAGACATGTCTCAGGGGAACCCAACGACAAGTTTCGGTAGATATCTCTTCGGTGGAGGGTAATTCGCCTTGGGTTTTCGGCGTCGATTAAAGAGTGTACTCGGATTTTCGTAACTAAAACGTGGCCTAAAAGATTCCATCGCAATTGGGAAATCATAACCCCTAAGGTTTTCGGAAAGGTCGAAATTGCTGTTTTTGCCAGTCAAATTAATCGTCAGCTAGCATTTTCGGAAAGAAAATAGTTCCCTAGCTAGAGAGTTCATGGAAAGTTTATTTCAGCTTGCATTTTCTCAAATGAAGATTTTGTTCCATTTTCGGGCAATTAAAACTTCTGCTAGGGAAGCCCAACAGAGGAACGTCTTCGCTACAGACTTCAAACACCATAAGGTACTTAAAAATACCTTTCTACAGCTTTTTGTTGATTTGGCTCGTTGGGTGCCCCTGTTGTCTGAGGTTTGCTTTGTTTGTCGTTGTTGTACTGGTGTGTGATAATTGTCCAGGTGAAAATTAAATAGACAAATTTGAAACCGTTAACGATGCTAAAAGAGGAATCGCAGCTTAATGATATCTTTTTAGATGCAAAACTCAGAAATGAAACCAGAGTAAAAAGAAAAATGGTGCTTTTCTTGATTCAAAGTAACGTATGGCATAAGATTTAATAACGCGTATTTCACCGAAAGTCAAATATCACAGTGTATTCCTTTTTGTCGACTGTGAGGCGATCTAAGAAATTTTAGTGAATTCTGTTAAATAATTTCTTCGAAAGGAGTTATTATAGAGACATTAAAGAACATGTTCTTTAATGAATTTTGACGAAAAGATGAATTTTGACGAAACAACGTGTTTCGCAAAGAAACTTCTTCATCATTAGGCGATAAGACCATCAACAAAAGACCTTCTCAAATTATGTTTACGCCAACCGTGTACGTGAAATAGGTCTGAAATAGAGCATCGAACTTTTGGTCGGGTCTGAAATAGGGTAGGGAAAATCGCATATTTTGGTCTGAAATAGGGTAACGGTTTCAGGAACCGGGCCGCACACCCCCCATTCAATTTCTCTGGGAGTACCCCCCCCCCCCGGGGCAGTGATGAATTCAAAGTCCTGCACTGGGAGACCGTGAATGCTCAGTCGAAGCGGAAGCGATATTAAATATTTTCTAAGCTACACTACAAAACTTTCTTCGAGATATTCCTAACCGCTGATTCTGTGCTGTGCCGTGAGCTTGTAACTATCCAAAGATTCGGCGAAAGCTAGAACCACGCCGATATGTGATTAATGTTAGCTAACTTCCCTACAATATTTAATTTGATACGCGATTTAAGACCATTTCTTCAAGAAAAAGAAGCATTAGTTTGCTTTGAAGGCCGTGTTTTCTTTATAATAATAATAACTGAAACTCATATAGTGCATTTTTCATGCCGAACATGATCAAATGCGCTTTACAATTTAATAAAATGATTAAATTCATCAATTTTTATTCTTCAGTGTCTTATTCAACTGTAATTGTTAGTCGATAAAGTCTGTGATAAGATTTAGTGTCCTCTAGAAATTTAGTCTACCGCTATTGAGGCCTTCCAAGGGGTTGGCTGGTGTCGCTTTGTCGCTCGTTTACTACTCTGTCTGTCGCTTGTTTCGTCGCAAAGAAAACAAAGAGGGATGGAAAGTGAATTGTCGCAAGTTGTCGCGCTTTTACTGCCAGTTTCTGTCGGTTGTCGGTGTTTTGGGAGAAGATTGTCGCCTGTTTTTGGAGCCATGTCGCTTGTCGCTTCTACCCCTTGGAAGGCCTCGTTATTGTACAAAATGTCATCTCAGATCATCTTGGCACGATAAAAGAACTGAAAAATAAAATTAGAGGATAAACCCTTATTCTGTGCCGTGTGAACTTGAATATAGTGTCTAATCAGTTATATGACTTTCCTAATGGTTCCGAATTGAAATTTTAGAGATTTTAGTGAGAGTTCCATTTTGTGATTGATTTTAGCGCTACTTCTCCTAAACACAGAAATGTTACACCATTCGGTTTTCAATTACAATGAGGGTTTGTAGTAAATAAATGTAAACAAAAATCCTTTTGTTACCCAAAAAAAAAAAAAAAAAAAAAAAGCAAATGGGATTACTTATACCTTACCTAAACACCTTTCAAAACTCATCCAAAATAAAGTAAATGTTGAAGGAAGAGTATATTAAACATTGAAAGGCAAATGGACCGTTTGTCGCACTATTTCAGGAAAGTGATATTGAATCTCTTTTTGAATTGTAGCTATTTAAGAGCAATTCTCTGTAAGAATCAAACAAAGTGGGAAATGAAAAAGTTTGACCCCCCCGCTCAAATTTACATGCAAGTAGACCTTCATGGGGGATGTTCAAAAATGACCATTATTGAGGTCAAAACTTAACTGTTGCCATGGGAACACCGAGTGTTTGTTGATGCCTGAGAACCCAACTTTGAACTAGAAAACTGTTGTGAAAACTGCAAAATTCAAAACACTACTTCTCAAGTGCAATAAAACTCTACAACTTGAGACTTACACCAAATGTTAAACTACTACTCTAGTTTTCCTCCGTGTATGTCGCTTGTTATTATGTTAATTCTGCACAGAATAAACGGTGACTTAATTACACATTGTCTCCGCCATTTAAATTTGTGAGTGAAACTAGCAGTACGTTTCTCTCACTTTCTCTAAAAGTACATCAGTTCTAGAACTAAAACTACATGGATAGGTTACAACAGACATTGTAGTTACTAAATTTGTAAAACTTTCTGCGGGGCGGGCTTATTTTGTTCTCAGGGCAATCAGCAAAAACAATATGAAAATCAAGCTTCTTAAATTTTGCTAAAACTGACAGTCCCTCAGTTCGCTAGAAAAACCAGAAGAAGACCGAAACAGTTGTCAGATTAAAAGAATGTTGTCTGTTGATTGAATCTCTGATGAAAACAATCGTTTATGACTATGAATTTTGAAACAAACTGAGTTGAACTGGAGCTTACTTTACGGTTTGGTCCATTTCTCCACTTTTCGACTCGCTTTCCTGTACTCCTCAATCTGACGTCACCATTCGTTTCAAACAATGAAAAAATGCATTATCTAGAGAAGATTTCAATAAGCCAATGATTTTACCCCAATATACGGTGCAAAGATGGAAGAAAACAACTGTTTTCAAGGTGAAAGCGAGGAAGCAAAAATAACCTTATGTCTTGAGAGATTAATGGTCAGCGGTATTTACCAGAAGACTTCTTATTTTATGTTTGGTTCAAGAAAGTGTCCTTAGACGTAAGTTGTTGATGGCACATAATAGACCTTTTTAGCTTGTACATAGTTATGGCTTGTATCAGTTTTGTTTTCCAAAGTAGGTCATGTGATGTTATCTTAGAGAATTTTTTGTTTCTGTTTCTTTGAAATTTCGCCTTATTCAAGTCCATATGTACGCATAATTTATGAAAAGACAAAAGGCAAATGCCCGTTGGGAAGATCACATGGTCTACATTGGGAAAGCAAAATCTACAAGCTAAAAAGGTCTATTTACGTTAATTTGATCAGATTTTTGATCACTTTTCGACTCGATATTTTCCTCCTGGTCCATGCACAGTAGCACAAACATTCTCTGATAGAAGAAAAAAAGGAAAATTTGTTCTCGAGCTCATACCATTTTTTCGCCGCACAAATCTCTAACTGACACCGAAAACAAAATTCGTCAATCAAAGTAATACATTGTATTAAAGATAAATGAAGGAATAGCTATTCTCCATTCTTATTAAAAATTTTACACAGCTGGCATGCCCATATGATTTCATTTCAAGACATGTATGACAGGTATATCTTACTTTCAAGTACAATTTCTTCCAGCTCCTTAGTAACATAATTAATAGCAATATAAAAATAAAAACAAAAGCAAAAAAAAAAAAAAAATAGACGAACAAACAAAAAATCGACTTGGTTCTTATCAACGAAATGTCCTTGTTATGCTACGTGTAAAAGAACCTGTGTTAGGAAGCTAGTACATGCTCTTTCAGCTACACTGTCTGCTGCAGCTTTGCAACTGCAGCTCTCGACAATGGAAACAATACCGTTTACGAAGGGTTCCTTTCGTCGTCCTGAGATGTGCAGATGGCTTTAAGCGTTGTCATTTTTAGCGAGGATAATTCTTCTTTCGTCATTTGGTACAGCTGAAGATCTCTGTGCACTAGTGGATGCCCATTTCATAAGATCATTTCTTACCTCAAGTAGCACATCTTCGTTTTCATGTGCCTGATATTCTGACTCGCTGAGCTACTTTCTTTTTGCTGCAAAGCGAGAGAAGTAAGAAGAAATTTGCGACGGTGTAAGGAACTCATCAACTGAAAACAATCGCTGATTGTTATCGTCTCGAGCTTTGCGCATCTTTTTTGCGACTTCTTCACCTGTGGTCTTCTTACTTGATTTCTCTCCGTCTAAAAACTTACTTTCAAGAAAGGACTTCTGCTTTTCACCGAATCTTGCAGTTTTAGGTTTCGACTTTAACGCCCAGCCCATATTCAACAAGGGGAAATGAGGGTCACCGCTCAGACTAACACTGGAGAGCTCCTTAGTTTGGCCTTCTAAATGCTGCGTATAACTTAACTTAGCTCTGTCTTGAAGGGTCACTTTTTCCAGGGACCTGACATGCACTCCGTACTCACAGTGTCTTTCGAGTGCGGAATATCGCACGAAAGACTTTGTACAGCCCTTCTAGCGATCTCCGGGCAAGAAAATATTTTGGCAGAAGCTTGATCTCTGCTGTCACTGGAATCTGAGCACTGGAATGTGCTGTCACTAAACTCTGAGCGGTCTTCCTTCTTTTCCAGCCTGCTAGTTTGTTTCGTATCTGACACATCAGCCGTTATCTTGCATTGTGCCCTTCTTTGAAATACGGCCAAAAAATCACCATCGCCAAAGCAGACGTTTTGAAGCCATGAAAATTCACTTTCCTTTGGCACTGCAAAATGGAGCAGTGATACAGTTAAGGAAATTCACCGACTAACAGTTTTTTAAATCATAGCGAGTGTATAATGCAAGAGAGAATCCATCCGCCAAGACAGATCCACCCCTTTAGGTGTCAATGTTTGTGTTACAGCTGCTTCGCGAAGCCTGTTCCGGCATGACACTTTACTGGTACGGCTTGCTTTCTCATAGTCACTCTATTAAAAAAAAAAAAAAGGCTGAAATAGGTTACAATTGTCTTCCCTAGACATTCCTCAGTAAACATAATGAAAAAAGTTAACATTTGTTAGATGGAAACTTCTAAATAATTTTATCACAGTGAGGCTTATTCTGAACTGCGGCTCGCTTTCATCTGTTTGAACTCTGTAAGCAATGATTTCCCTGCACCCTCGACAAATGGCTAAGAAGATGAAAAGAATAATAAAAAAAAAAAAAAAACAGGTAAATGCACACACTTTATACGTGGGATCATAAATCTCAAATTTGCATCTCAGTGAGACTGTGGCTATCGTACCACTGAAATCAGATTTTATTATTTTGATTTGTGTTAAAGGGTTTTATAACGCACTCCACAAATTGTAATGGATTTGTTCACCCACGCATTTCATTAGAGAATTCAATTGTGATTAACATAACAGGTTAATAAAACCGACTTTTCAAAGAGTAAAAAAAAAAAAAAAACTTTTCAAAGAGTGGATGCTCAGGATGAAGAAACAGGAGGCCAAATTGCCAACAGTGGATCGCGAAGCTACGCTAGTCACCAAAACAAAGACTCAAACCAGAGAGTGATACAAATTGTGGCATTAACCTGTCGCACTCATCACCTGACGGGACTACCGGTAACCAGGAGAAACGTCACTATCTATATCTGAAGTAGCTACGTTGTTACGCAGATGGTTTTGAATTTTATTGTGATGCTTACTGTATTTTCTGTGTTTTTTCTTACCGGAACCCACCGGAACGATAGTTCCTGTTATTTGCTTGATAAGGACAGTGTGCCTTTTCAAAACAGAACGATCCCCTTTCATTTTGGAGCCTTTATGATTAGTAAGTTCAGTAGGAACTTGGTAGGTCCTCCGTCTGCCTCCCCAATATATCCCCAGTCGATCACGATGACAACTGCATATCTTTAAGGTAGTTCCTTCAGCGCGTGTTACATCGAAAAACCCTAAAGCAAAACCTAGAGCTATAAAAAGCGAAAAAAAAACTTTTTCCATTCAAGTGGATATAGGACGTGGGAACACTGTGCATTTCTTAAGAACATGGCATGCGGCTAAGCCTTGATAATAGAAAAGCTACCTTATTATTCACAACAAGCAGTTCTGAGAAAAAGACCCTTAAAAAGACATCAATCCAGGTCTTTGCATTTAGAAGTCCACATTTTCACTAATCCAGTCCAATACTAATTTTACGAAAACCAATTTGAAGTACGAAAAAGTTGCAAAAAAATGCTCACAAAATTGTTAGAATCTGGTCGCGTGCGGCCAATAAAAGTTTCTAAACTAATAGCCGACTACCTTTTTGATACGCGTTTGACATGCTTGACTGTTAGAAGAGAAAAACAGATTCAACTCACCTCCACGACAAAGTAATAAATCAATTTCATCGCAAACATCTTCATTGCACTTGCTAAGACCGTGAGTTTTTAAATGGCTCGATATGTCTCGATCACAATCCCTTAGAAGAAACAGTTCTTCCTCGCTGCATATGCAAGGCAGTGAGAGAGTAGCAAAACAGCATATCTCTCGGGAAATCTCCATACTAGAATAGGAAATCCGACACGCCTGAATGCAAGCGTTGATAAACATGTACGTCTATTGATAAACACCGCTGACCTGGTCCCGACATGTTTCACAAGATTTGTCGTATTTGATTCGAATTTCCAAGTCTTCAAAGCTTCATTTAATGTAATCTTTCACAAAAGTGTTTACCTGCACACGGTTTCGTTTTGTATGGAGCGAATGGCGAAGTCTCGTTGACAAGTACAACAAAAGGCCAAGGTGGAAACTTACGCGTACGTTAAGTCCATGCCTGCTTGCTTAGGTACTACCAAACCTGAATTTAGTGAGCAGAGGTAAAGAAATGCACTGCCACTGGAGATCAATAACAAGAAAAGTTGGAAGAAAAGGTTCAGGAGACTGGATTTATGAATAAAACGACCGCTTTGGGGAAAGAACCAGTTTCTTTAACGCGAGTCAACAAGTAAAGTAAGCCTTAGTTCGACTCAGTTTGTTTCAAAATTCATGGTCATAAACGATTGCTTTCATCAGAGGTTTACTCAACAGGCAATATTCTTTTATTTTGACAGCTGTCTCAGTTTTCTTCTATATTTTTAGCGAATTGAGGGAATGTTAATCTTAGCAAAATTTAAGAAACCCGATTTTCATGTTGTTTTTGCCGATTGCCCTGAGAACAAAATAAGCCCGCCCCGCAGAAAGTTTTACAAATTTAGTAACTACAATGTCTGTTGTAACCTATCCATGTAGTTTTAGTTCTAGAACTGATGTACTTTTAGAGAAATTGAGAGAAACGTACTGCTAGTTTCACTCACAAATTTAAATGGCGGAGACAATGTGTAATTAAGTCACCGTTTATTCTATGCAGAATTAACATAATAACAAGCGACATACATGGAGGAAAACTAGAGTAGTAGTTTAACATTTGGTGTAAGTCTCAAGTTGTAGAGTTTTATTGCACTTGAGAAGTAGTGTTTTGAATTTTGCAGTTTTCACAACAGTTTTCTAGTTCAAAGTTGGGTTCTCAGGCATCAACAAACACTCGGTGTTCCCATGGCAACAGTTAAGTTTTGACCTCAATAATGGTCATTTTTGAACATCCCCCATGAAGGTCTACTTGCATGTAAATTTGAGCGGGGGGGTCAAACTTTTTCATTTCCCACTTTGTTTGATTCTTACAGAGAATTGCTCTTAACCATCTGACTATCACAGAAAGCATTACCGTCTGCTTGTGCGAACATCTGGAAAATATTTGCGTCCCCTACCAGCGAAGTATATTCCAGTTGTACTTGGCGAGGAATGCCCAAGGAAATCCCCTTCAGAGAAAGCGGTCTGGTTGTTGTGGAGTCGTTGATATGCACCCTTCTTCTCATTCTGTCATTAGTTGGAAATGTTCTTGTGATTGCTGTTGTGTTTAAGAAGCCTCGTCTAAGCACAGTGACAAGCCTTCTCATTGCCGCGCTGGCAACAACTGATCTCCTCAATGCCATGATTCCTGGACCACTGTTTCTGGCCTCTCTTGTAACCGGAAAAATGCCATACAGCTCTGTTGGCTGCGATATAAATGGATTCTTCGTGCATTTTCTTACCTTGGCCTCTGCTTCCACCAAGGGTTTAATTGCTATCAACCGATATTTCTGCGTGTTGAAGCCAAATCGTTACAAAACCGTCTTCACCACTCGCCGCTCAGTCATCTACCTGGTGTCGCTTTGGTTCTTTGTTGCTGCGGTTGTTGTTTTCCCTTTAATCGCAGGCTGGGCCCGTATGAAGTTCCGTCCCATAATGGCATTTTGCAATTTGCATTTTAACTCGAAGCCTTCGGAGATTGGCTTTACCGCATTTACAATGCTCTTCTTCGTTGTCTGCAGTTTTGTTATTATTGCGATCTGCTACCACCGTATTTCCAAGGCCCTTAGTCAACACAACTTGTCCTCTTTACGTGATAATCACGGCCTGAGCGTTCAAGAAATCAATCTCACCAAAACCTTCTTCGTTCTGGTGGCCTCCTACCTGATCCTTTGGTTGCCATTTTTTGTGGCTATTATCTTGCTTCGCGTTGTGATTCGTGAGTCTGTTCCTCGCCAGCTTGCTCTCGCTATTCCGTTTCAGACGCTGGTCAACAGTGCAACAAACCCATGGATCTACGGTGCCATGAACCCATCTTTTCGCAAAAAGTTATTGAACATTCTTGGAAGATTGCAAACGGATCGAGTTGAGCCTTGCGACAACGATTTGCACCGTCAAAAGAACAGTAATCCAGCTTTGCCCGTCGAGGGGATAAAAGTGGAATCAGAAGTAAAACCTGACATTTGAAATTACGATAACAATCAACGTATGAAGCTTCTTTGACAATTTCACTTGGGAGAATTTGACTATCCGGTAGCCTCGCAGCTCCTATAAGCTCTAAATTTCAGTGGCGGGGATAATGTCGCAGCCCTATTGTTCTAGGGCTAAGGTCCATTGTTTGTTCTTTTGTCTCACCTGAAGGGTGGTCTCCAATCAGATGAGACCTTGAAAGAGCTGCGAGGTGACCCTGACTATCGTCAGACCTAAAGTGTATGTTTTCCTTGACTACCGTAACTCTTCATTTGTGTGGATGTTTTCTCCTTTCCCCTCCCCCTAGTTCAATGTTGGATGTTTAGCGGATAAAAACGCACGAAAATTGTGCTTCGATTCAACATTGGCCTAACATTGAAAGGGGGAGGTGGGAAAGCATCAATAAGGCGAATTGTTTTAACCTTGCCAAGAGATCTGTCGAAGATTGTAGGTGTGGCTCATTTGCATTCAGTGGTGTCACTTTGGCAGACGGATCTTTGGCAGATGAGGTGTCTCCTTGGAAACATGCCTTAACGAGGCACGAAAAGCAACATGGTGGCTTTGTAGTCTGCAAGTTGACTATGAAGTTTGTTTCAATCAACCAACTAACCAGCCAACCAGCCAACCAACCAGCCAACCAACCAACCAACCAACTAACCAACCAACCAATCAACCAATCAACCAATCAATCAATCAATCAATCAATCAATCAATCAATCAATCAATCAATCAGCCAATCAGTCAATCAACCAACCAACCAACGAATAAATCAATTATTTAGTACTTGTTTGGCGCAAATTAGCATTTGGATATGATGAAATGTGCCTTAGAACACTGGCCGGGGGACGCTCACCAGACTGCTTGTAGCGCAGTTTACAATTAACAGTTGAGTTATGAGTGCCCCTGTAATGTAAATATCACATTAAGACAGACACTAGTGGTGGGCACTGCCCAGCGTTTTATTACGTCCCTAGTAAATCTTTTACGTCCCACCGAATCAATTATGAATTATGAATCAATCAATCAATCAATCAATCAATCAATAAATCAACCAATCGATCGATCGTTTACTTATTCACCAACGTAACATCCATGATCAAAATATATACGGGCGTCCAAAAAGTATTAAAATTACATCTATAAAAACTGTCATAAAGACTTGAGGTACCAAAATTTATTCATCTGTTGATACTAAACTTAGAAAAAACTTCAGAACAAAATCAATAAGCATATATACTTATCAACATTCAACTTATTTACTGGATGGCTTTAAAAATTGAGAACAATCCATGAAAGGCTAGTTTTATGTTTTTTTTTCAAAGGGTGTGAATCCAGGGAGACGTTGGTATCAACATCTGACTACATATCCGGTGCACATTTTAAGGCGGCTCGTAGGAAAATGGACGTTAATAACTTACTTACTTACTAGTTGTAATTGTAGATCAAGAATGCGTTCGTGTATCCATTGCTGCAGTAGTCTGATGTGAATAATGGACTACACGTTTGTAATATGAGGTGAAGAAGACGCCATCTTGGGTTGAACTTCAACCGTGGAGGCATGGAACAAGTGTTTTGCTACCTTGCGTTTGCATTGCGTTTGCGTTGCCCCCGTTCACACGTGTGCAAATGCAAACGCAAGCGCAAATGCAAGCACAAGAAAATGAAACTTTTTCCATTTCTTGCGTCGACGTTTGCGGTTGCGTTTGCATTTGCATTTGCATTTGCGTTACGGTAGCTCAAACGAAGACTTGGAGGCAAGCATCGCCAACAGTTGGCTTACAGGTTTTGCGTTGCAGAGTACGACTTGTCAAACTCAGAAATTCGTGTTTACACTGAAAGTGCACCTGACTCTAGAAGGGTTCATGCCGGAAGTGTACAATCAAACAACTGCTACTTAATGAAATAAAGTTCACTTGTCATTTAAAGCTAAAATTCATCCTTAACCTGTTGAGCTCCAATTTGTAAGAGTTTTGGGATACGAAAGTGAACGGGAGAGGTGTCTCAGGCAATCAGCAAGTACCGCAGTAAAACATCTTCGATCAGTGGCCTGAGTGAGGAAAGGGGATGAAAATCTAAAAGCGAGTATCGCAGCGAAAACACCAGCGAATATCGTATTAAGAGATAGAAAAAAAAAAAAGCTATCAACCACTCGCTTCCACTCACAAAAGCTGATACCATGCCCAAGCATTCATTTCAGGCTTCTTAACAGAAAGAAAACAATACGAGTCATGTGGAAAAGCGTTAGGGATAAAATAACCTGTAAATCTGAAAATTTGGTTTGTGCGCCAGCGGAAATCAGAATATAACTGCAGTGAAGGTGATTTTCAAGATACAAACATCATTTTAGCCGCTGTAGCAGCAATGAGATGTCATAGGGTGGCAAACATGCTCTCCAATTTAAGGGGACTGGGAATGAAATTTATGAAGCGCGCGAAGCAACTCGGGAAGCCCGAAATAAGTGCCGCGTCGAAGGCTTAATCAATTCTCTCTCTTTAGTTACCACTGAGCTACTCAACTAAGGAAAATAAGTTCATATCAGTGGAGTTTCACTTGATTGGTTGTAACAAAACGTTATTAGACACAGACACCACATTACGGTAAAGGCTGTCTCCCTTGGGATAATCACGTCATATCCAACACTACTATGACGTCAATAGGGGACTTTAGATTTGAGTACGAGTACGAGATCGAGAACGAGTACGACTTTCAAATTTCAAACCCGTCACCTCTACAGATCCCTTACTCTGCCCTATTGCTTAACAACAGAAAAGGAGATTTTAGAAACAGGATTTTTGTACGGAGTGATTATGTAAGGCGCGTGAACTAGATTTAAAAAGTCGTACTCGTCCTAAATCTCGTACTCGTCGAATCTGAAGCTCCCTAATTGCTCTAAGCTGCCACCATCTTGGATAGACCATCATGTACCATTAGAAATAAAAATAAATGGAAATAATCTTTATTATGTCATAAATAACATTGCCATAACTTCGTGACAATAACAGTATTAACAGAAATTTCAAGCTCACGATACAACTTTTTAAAGACATGTTTCGGCATGACTCATGCCATCATCAGTTTAATGTGTTGTTTCCTTTTCCAGTGTTTATAAGTACGTGTACAATTTGAGTACGTTAGCAATTTGAAATTTAAAATACAGTAACAGTTACAATTATGCGCGTGCAAATGCATGAGTGTGGATTACGTAATCGAGTCACAAGAAGCAAAACTCGTTGTTGTGTTGTAATTGCGCATTTAGTTCTGGTTGGCCTTCTGACCGAAGTTTTCAAACACCTGAACGGTTCACTTAGTTGTAAACGCAAATGCTCGGTTGACTGCTTCAAGATTATAGATTCAGCTAAAACTAGACATTGTCTTAAGCTCAAAGAAGCGATCTACATCAGCCGCTTAAAACCAGAACTAAATGCGCAATTACAACACAACAACGATTTTTGCTTCTTGTGACTCGATTACGTAATTCACACTCATGCATTTGCACGCGCATAATTGTAACTGTTACTGTATTTTAAATTTCAAATTGCTAACGTACTCAAATTGTAAACGTACTTATAAACACTGGAAAAGGAAACAACACATTAAACTGATGATGGCATGAGTCATGCCGAGACTTGTCTTTAAAAAGTTGTATCGTGAGCTTGAAATTTCTGTTAATCTTTATTATGCTTTTGTCAACGTACACATTTTTTTATTACACATTTCTTATTTATTTATTACATATTTATTATCTTATTTTATTACATATTTCTTATTTATTGGCTAAGACAGAGGCGTGAGTTTTGCTAACCAATGACAGAACACTGCACAATACTTTTTGAGCATGTTAAATCAGTTCTTTGTTTAGTTTTTACATGATAATTAATTAATTATTGCGTAATCAATTAAATTTACTGTTGTGAAGCTTGTACTGGATCCTAAATTACTACTATTTTGGAAGAGCATTGAGATTTCACTGAAGTAATGCGCTAGAAATAAATTATTGTTGTTGTTGTTGTTATTATTATTATTATTAGTATTTTTAGTTTTCTCTTAGTTCGTCAGAGATTTAATAATGTTTGCAATTATTTATTGTTTTGTAAATATTGAATGAATTGTCAGATAAAATTATTATTATTATTATTATTATTATTATTATTATTAATTTAGCCGCGTCAAATGCAATTCAAACCACAGATAAATATTGAGTACATTCGGTTTGATCATTAGTCCTCCCAACTCCTCAAAAAACGAGCGATACCAACTATCTGATACCAGAAGTACAAAATTACACGTGACTGAGATATTGCGTCATATATTATAAAACTAGGACGAGAATATGATGCAGTGATAGCTTGCTGTTTTTTTCGAGTGCCGAGAAACTGTACATTCAGTTTCTCGGCACTCGAAAAAAAACAACAAAGCTATCACTGCATCATCAAAATCGAGTGCCACGCAGCAAATTGTACGACTGGACGAGAATACGCTCAGCAAATGTAATTTCACCCGAAAAGCGCATGACCATAACATTCAAATTGCAACATAAATAAAGCGAGAATTTTATCCGAGAAATTTCTAGCGACTCATTTTGCCTAAGATTTAGATAGTTTATTGCAAATCCGCTTGAAGTAGACAGTTTTGCAAATTTCTGCAATTTGTGCGTGTGAGCTATTGGATTTTATTCTCTTTCTTTAGGTCTGACGTTTCAGCTAATGTGCTCTCCAAATAAATCTCTTGAGGTTGATCGATGTTTTCTTCAGTCAAAGGAAGTTTTCTGGATAAAAGACACTTAAGGTGTTTCCTGATCTGGCTTCAAAAACATGAAAATAAGCAGGCTAAGTTTTGACGATACTAGTTAAAATGTACCAAATGAAGTTCAATAATAATAATAATAGGAAGCAATTCATAGCACTAAAACGATAGTAATAATAATGATAATAATAATAATAATAATAATAATAATAATAATAATAATAATTGATATTTAAACATGGTGACCCTTTCATTCGCAGGACTGGTATCAACGGGGGCCCTGTATAACATAAAATAAAAGAGTATGTATAAATTATATATATATATATATATATATATATATATATATATATATATAAACTAACTACTTTAAAAAGATACGGCTAAAATGTTATTAAGAAGCTTATAAAGTAATAGCATTCTCATAAAAATTAAATTTGATGTAAAAAATGTTCTAAAAACAACCTAAGAATAAAAAGCGGAAATAGCCTGGAAACGTTCCATTGGAGGCAAAGTCTTAATGTTCATTGGAAGACTATTAAATAAGGATGCACCATGATAATAAAAGGTCGCAGATGAATTGCTGCGTTTTTTAACTTTCAGTTTGCCCCAAATTAAAGGTTGGGAAATTTTTTTGGAAATATGCTTTCGATTTTGTGCCAAATGAAGTAAATAGCTCAGAACAAGTATATGTTTTCCTTCCCTTCTAGCAGAGGCCTCTTTTTCTTGTATTCAGCGTGCGGGAGAAAAGAGACCTCTGCCATGGATCGAAACGGTCTTTGATTAAGCCGCCGTCCGAGTTCGTGGACGGAGATTTTAAAACGCATGCTCCATGTATTGTTTGTCATTTGATCACGTGCTAAAAACATCACGTGATGGTTCCGTCGCTAAGAAACCGTGACGCATGCTCAACACGGACCGTTTCGACCCATGGCAGAGGTTTCTTTTCTCCAGCAAGCTGAATACAAGGAAAACAGGCCTCTGCAAGCAGGGAAATGTTTTTCATGAAGTATATTTGACAATTATCCTTCGAAATCGCGCGGAATATCGCCTGATATTTAGCCGACGACGCCGTAGGCCGAGTTGGCTAAAATCAGGCGATTTTCCACAAGGCTGAGCTGGATTAAGGGCAAAGCACAATTTTCTGCGTTGGTTGGGAAAAAGCTGGAAAAGCCGCCATTTTCCTCCGCGAAACACAAAATTACGTATATCGCAGGATATCTGTTGAGTACGCACGGCGAATCGTTGAACGCGCTGTGGCCATATTTGGACATTTCCACGATTTGTATTGCATGCTGAATGCCCGATATACTGACAATAGATGGGCATTGGGATGTAACCGAATGACAACCTTGGATGGAGTGTTGGTAGACTATTGAGTTTCTTTCATTGAGTTTGAGGCATTCAAAAGAGCACATGTAACTGTGATTAAATATAAAATACTCTGTTTTACGCGATTTTTGCGTATTTTAAATTTATAGCATTATAAATATGAAAAAGAACAACAAATTTCGACAAAAGGTACGTTTCCCAGTGTAGTGTCTGAGGATGTTTCATTTCAAGACAATTTCCAAACCACTTTCAGGTTTCCTGTGTATCGATCACGGTAGTGATTGGAAGTGGGTCCTGAGCGATTTCCTGTATTTTGAAGCTATTGAAAACTCAAAGGAAGAACTTATGTCAACAGAAAACCAGTTCTACAAGTGTCGGAAAGAAATCGGTTTTTCTTTAAAGCAAATTTATAACCCTTATAAATTTAAGTTAATGGGACAACCAAGACATATCACACTGTGTGACATACTACCTGGGCAAAGCTCTGCTGTCACACTCAAAGGTCATTTGTTGCTCACGTGGAAACAACATCTCCTGTCACATTTGACCAATCATATGCTGCTTTTATGCACGTGCGTTGCCATAGTGATTCACCCGATTCATCCCTGCCATATGTTTCAGCTTAGTTTGTTCACTTTAGCCTCTGCAAAAAAAACATTTCTATTTTCTACTCAAGTTTACCTTGAAGTACTGGTGTTCCTTCACAAGCTACGCTCCTTAATCGGTTTAGGAGTGAAGTTCCTTACCTGCCGCCGCATTATGCCGCCTGCACGGACTGGTCAGACCCGCACCGGCGATGAAAATGGCCAAACAAATCTGTCGTTCGGTACCGCCATCTTTCGACATCTGACCACTGCACAATTACAAGAACTTTGTCGACGCAACGGCCTTCCTGCAAATGGCCGTCGCACGGCTCTAGAAAACAGACTAAAAAACGTTGGCATTGCACGGGTAGACGAATCCAACGATCAAACGGCAGACCGACGTTTACCCTCTACAAGCCCTCCTGTTCAGCAGCGCGTGCAGCCTGCCGCATTCACAGAGGAACAAATCACCGAAATCAAGCGACTGGTTCAAGACTCCGTTACAGCCGCGGCCAGAGATATTGCAAGAGAGGCCGCTCTCGCAGCCATTGGAGCTACTCAGTCACATATACAGGCACCGTCTTCACCTGCTGCAACTCCAACATCCCAAGCCGTGACCCAAAGTATCCCGGGGAGTACTACTTTTTTAGGCTCACAGGAACAGCATCAACAAGCTGGACAGAGTCCTCAACCAAACGATGGGCCGCTTTCGCTGGCGCCATGCCGTCAGGGAGCACCTTTTCAGGAGATTCCGGATAACTACGTTAAAGAGATCCAATCTGGTGAGTTCTTTGACCTTTCGAAGCTTCTTCCCAAAAAGCTGTCGTTGCATGACGAAGAGGACAACCTCGTGTTGTCACTTGACAATTCTGCTATCAAGGTGTCAAAGAAAACGAAAGCATCCACGTCCATAACGGACATTGGACAGTGGACTACCGCATTTACACTGTATTTAAGTGTTTTTATTGAGAAATTCCCCTTGCAGTCACAAGAATTACTGCAATACTTAAGCCTCATTAGGTACGCCGCCCGGGTACACAAGGGGCTGGGATGGGTCATATATGACTACAAGTTTAGGCAGAAGGCAAGCAAAAACAAATCACTAGTATGGTCCACACTTGACAGCCAATTATGGCTTACTATTTTTACAGTACCCCCAGTAGTATTGAGAGAGGAATATCCTCTTTTCACTAATGGACCCTCAAGCAGTAGTGCCAATTCAGGGGGATCATATGGGGGCACCTGCATTAACTACAACAGGTTTGCATCATGCACTAGAGATGTGTGCAAGTACAAGCACATCTGCAACCGGTGCAGCGGGGCTCACCCTGGATGCGAATGCCCCTCCCTTTCCAAACACCGAGAGCAAGAGGGTGTTAGGGACAAAGACAAGGACCAAGTGAACTTTAAGTCCAGTTCCTCCCGTAGACACAAGTGAGGAACATATGTCACCCCTCCCCACACCTATCAATGTTAGTGAACTCGATAAAGCACTTAGGGAGCACCCTGATCGCATCTTTGTCTCCAAATTGTGTAGTTATCTGAAAACTGGGGCAGATATTGGGTATAATGGCTCCCGCATTGCTAGATTTTCACCTAATTTACCCACAGCCTTAGCACAGCCCGAAATTGTTACTGAAAATTTGGCTAAAGAAGTCGCCTTAGGAGGGTAGCTGGCCCCTTTTCCACTCCACCGTTTCCCAATTTGCAAGTATCCCCTATAGGGCTAGTGCCTAAGAAGCACTCCACTAAGTTCCGAACAATATTTCACCTCTCCTTTTCCAAGTCTGGAGTTACAAGCATCAATTACTGAATCTCAAAAGAGGACCATAGCTTGCAGTATGTTACCATTGACAATGCTATCTGCGGAATTCTCCGTCATGGCAGAGGCTGTTTTCTTGCCAAAACTGACATTGAGTCGGCCTTTCGACTTTTTCCTCTAAAACCCTCAGACTATGAGCTCTTTGGCATGTTTTGGGATGGCAAATATTATTATGACAAAGTTCTTCCATTTGGGTTAAGAAGTGCCCCCTTTCTCTTTAATATGTTGTCAGATGCTGTCGCGTGGATCCTTCTGAATCAGTGCTATATCTCTTTTGTCTGCCATATTCTCGATGATTTCCTAATTGTTGAACCTGCCTCACCCTCTCCCCCGTTCAACCAGGCCTGTCAGGTGAGCTTGTCCAGCATGCTTCTCACATTCCGAAATCTTGGTATCCCTGTTGCAACTAACAAAACCCAAGGCCCAGACAAAGTCTTCGAGTTCATGGGCATTATCCTTGATTCAGACAAGATGGAGGCCAGGCTACCCCCCGACAAAGTCGAGCGGATCCAGACATCTCTTGCTTCCTTTGAATGCAGGAAATCCTGCACCCTTAAGGAATTGCAGTCACTGATAGGCACCTTAAATTTTGCGTGCAAAGTCGTACCTCCAGGAAGACCCTTCTTGCAACGTATGGTCAAGCTTACTTGTAATGTCACCCAACCCCACCACCACATTAAATTAAGTTCAGGGTTTTTCAAGGATCTTCTAACTTGGAAAAAATTCATTTCTCACTGGAACGGGGCTGCCTTTTTCTTATCAACTTCATAGGTAGACTCTGTTTCTTTAGAACTCTACACTGATGCCTCGGGTGCCTTGGGCTTTGGAGGGATCTTTGGGCGGAAATGGTTTCAGGGTTGCTGGCAAAGACATCAACAGATAGGCCAGCAAGGCATAAGCATTGCTTGGCAAGAACTCTTTGCCATCGTTGTTGCCTGTCACTTGTGGGGGGATGCTTTTGCCAACAAACGCATCATCTTTTACTGTGATAATGAGTCCGTAGTTCACATTGTCAACTCAAAACGGTCTCGTATCCCAAGGGTAATGGATCTGGTGCGGCATTTAACACTTCTCACTCTAGAAGACAATTTTTATCTTAAGATCATGCACATAGAAGGGAAAAAGAATGAGATTGCAGACTCCATTTCTCGCTTTCAGATGGAGAGATTTCGGTCTTTAGTACCACATGCCGAGCAAGCCCCCTGTCCAGTACCATCCATACTCCTGGAGATCTGAATGTTGACATCAGCTATTACCTGGACTTATCCATTGCAGCATCTACAAAACAGACTTATTCCTCGGCGGAAAAGAGATTTCTAACATTCTGTCTTCTCTATCGACCTTCTATTGGTAAGTTCTTGCCAGTGGATGAAAGCACTCTTGTTCAATATGCCGCCTATTTGGCACGGTCAATTAAGTACTCCTCTATCAAGAGTTACCTTGCTGCTGTCCGCCATTTGCACATCCGGAATGGCTATGATTTAGATCTTAAAAAGTATCCCCGCCTACAGCTGATCTGCAAAGGCATCAAACGGTCACAGGGCTGCTCTACAAGAGTCCGTCTACCTATTACAATCCATCACCTCCATCTATTTTTCTGCCTTCTTACCATCCCACATACTTCTAACTATGATTCCCTTATGATCTGGGCGGCCATGACCCTGGCTTTCTTTGGTTTCATGCGTCTTGGTGAATTGACTTGTAACTCAAAGTATTCTTTTGAAATACATCTCTCCCCAAGCGATGTACGCTTCCTTCCAACTTTGAGCCACCCAGATTACATGTCTATTCAGGTGAAGATTTCCAAGTGCGACCCATTTCGGGTTGGCCATACCATCCTAATTGGGAAAACGAATCAGCCTATCTGCCCCGTGAAAGCAATGAAGATGTACCTGAGGGCAAGAACCAACACCCCGGGGCCCCTCTTTCAGTATCAGTCTGGCACCCCACTAACCAAAGATGCCTTAACTTCTGAAACTAGATCTCTCCTAGCCATGTCTGGCCTCAACCCTACGCTATATGCTGGCCACAGTTATAGAATAGGGGCCGCTACCACTGCTGCCTCTGTGGGCCTCCCCCCCTGGTTAATTAAGACTTTAGGGCGCTGGTCTTCAGATTGCTATCAAAGATACATTAGATGCCCCATTCACTTTTGTCAGAAGTCTCCAGTAAGCTTCTTAAGGACATGTTTAATTAGGCTCTATACTGTACATTATTTTGCCACTGTTCTTAGTGCTTTCACCACCAAAGGCCTCCCATTTTGACGAGTAAAATCGTCTGGCGTTAGACAAGAGTAAAATCTATAAAGTCCCCCTTGGTGGTGAAAGGGTTAAGGAGATAGGTTTTAACCCTTTCACCGCCAAAGGCCTCCCCGTTGACGAGTAAAATCATCTGGTGTTAGACAGAGTAAAATCTATAAAGTCCCCCTTGCTGGTGAAAGGATTAGGATGAGTTCTAGTCTTGTACCAAACCGACTTCTGACCGATTCAACCTTTTGCTCTCTTGATCTGGATGCTAATTCTCCTCACTGACTGCCATCAAACCCCTACTGCTTTCATTACGGTGTTTTCAGATAACCCCTAGTCTATGGTTTCCTCCTCACCTATTTGCTTTACGATTTCCTTTTCATTTGTAAGGAGAAATAGCATATCAATCACTCTTTGGAGTGACGGTGTTAACAGGTTTAGTATCAACCTTGGTTTGTGGTTCGTCTTGGGGAATACACTGTGTGTATTTTTGGGGATGAAGTGCTCCCATACAGGTCACACTTTGCCCCATAGACTCACTTATTTCAAAATTGTTACCATAGCAACGAGGTGAAAATCTGTTAGGATAAGGACCTCTTTCATTGGGGATCTTGACCCCTTTGGAGAGGGTTGGGGGATTTTGACTCCCTGGCTTGAGAGGATTATGACCTCTCCTTCAGCTCCCTAACTCGGATAGGATAAGGACCTCTCTAGCGGGGATTACGACCCCCTGAGAGGGTTGGGGGATTATGACCCCTGGCTGGAGAGGATTGTGACCTCTTTGCCATGTAGTGTTAGTTTGTAGTCTTGACCTGTGCAGACATTTTTTCTGGAGCACTTTGTCCCCAACTCCCTTTATCCCACAAACTTGGTACTGTGTATTTTCTTTACTGTTCTTGGGTTGGGAGCATTAATGAACCTAACGCAGTCTTGAGGATGTTTTAGGGTGTATCGCAGTCCATTAGCACTAAAATAATTTCTTAAGTGGTTGTCTAAAGGTTTGTCCCAAACATATTTCGGTCACGAAAGGAAATGACGCTTCCCAGTAAATAAAAATGATTGAAATTTGTTTTGAAAGTTAGCTCAATCAATTTTTCGTTAATTTGAAGTCAAAGGGAGAACTTATGTCAACAGAAAACCAGTGTACACTAGTGTCGGAAAGAAATTGATTTTCTTTTAATAAACTTAACGCAGTTTTGAGGATGTTTTAGGATTTATCGTAGTCCATTAGCACTAAAATAATGTCTAAAGTGGTTGTCTAAAGGTTTATACCAAACATATTGCGGTCACGAAAGGAAAGGAAAGTGAAAAAAAAAAATGAAAGTTGGTTTGAAAGTTAGCTCAAAAGTTTTCTTTCACTTCTCGTTTCTCAAAATAAAAATATTTTTCTTTAATTTGAAGTCAGATGATATTGGTTCGTGATCTCAATGCAATTTTTATACCGCCCCCTCGGATGGCTTTGTTGGTAGAGCACCGACTGCTCTGAGCGGAAGGTGTGTGCTTAAAACCTGCTTCAGTGCACATGATCGCGTCATTGGGCAGTGAAATTAAGTATTTGGCATTGCCTCCTTTCCCTCCACACGTAAAACTTGAATTGGATGTAAAAAGGATGGCACAAGTATTTAGAGAGATGCTTGCAAATGTGCCATACATTTCACGCAATCACCAATAGACTCTTTGGTAACCGGATTTTCTGTTAAAATTCTGATAACTCGACAAAAAGACAGCGTTTTTCCAATCAAAAGGAAAGCAACCAATGCTTTAAATAGATGCTTGTGAAAATGGGGCTGAAGTGTTAAACCATATGAATAATTTTTATTCAAGTCACAAAGTATACACCTCGAATAAAAAATATTGAAACCAGGAATATTTCTTCAGCAGCCTTTTGGAAAGCAATTAGTCCCAGTAAAAAATTCCTTTTAGAAAGAGTAAATGAAGACATTATTTGGAACTTGTACATGCATTGCAGTTTAAAACTGAGTTGCGTGTATGTTTGTCATCAGCGAAAACAATAACCATAAAGATGTAATAATCCAAGCAATGCATATTTACATTATAAAAGTCGTACAATCTTTTTCTATCCAAAATCCCTTTCAAAACGTGAACGGATACATGAATGGCTGGCTTGTAGAACCGCCCTCGAAAAGAGAACAAATTCATCGACAATTGCTGTGGAAGAAGAGGAGTTACAAAACTAATATTCATGGTAAGATAACTTGTGTTTTACTTTACATTATGCAGATCGTCTTAGAGAAAATACTTGTCACTTTCTTGGGTGAATATTGTTTTATTACGCTGTGTTAATTTTTTATACCATACATTTTTTCAAAGAAGATCAGAATTTTGTAGGGAGCTTTTTACCGCGTAATCAAATACTTCCACCGGGTTAAATAAACGATAAAGCACAAGAAAATTAGAAATAAAACCTGGGTAAAAACTAAACAAATATTGCTTAACGTTTCAGGCAAGTTTTTATGAGCCACAGTTTCCTATCGTGGGGCAAATGCCCGTGTTGACTCTTTGCCAATAAGGGGTGAATCCAGTCGGCTTATTTTTTTGGTTGCAAATTACTTTGTTCTTGATTGTTCACTTGCGATATCTTTAATAGAAAGGTAAACGTTTTCGCCACTTTTGTAGCTGGAGTGAAATGTCAAGATTGGTTAACTCAGACAGGTAAAGTAGTAATTTCGTGGTGAATATTTCTATCTCATGATGGGAATCTATGGGCTAATTGTAGCGCAATGGCTCTGTGATAAAGTTGGGTGTGCAGCGACAACTCTTATTCGGAACTTGTCATGTAGCGAAACATTGCTTTGTAAGTTGAAGAAAACGTAATATTCCTTTTCGAAAAGCTTCTGGATCCATTGCAGTGAGTGACAAGTATTCTGTAACTTGCAGCGCGATGACCTGTCAACTTTGGGTTGTATGCAAAGCTTCAAGATACATTGCAGTGAGTGACAAGTATTCTGTAACTTGCAGCGCGATGACCTGTCAACTTTGGGTCGTATGTCAGTTACAGGTACAATTGCTACCTTGAAGCGCACCTTAAATGCAAATAATATTGGTTTCAATTTGCTGTTGGTTTTGCCTTCACTTTTTCTTTTATGAATTGCAGGCGACCTTATCCCCGTTCAACCAAAGTACAAACTCAGAACAGCTTCCTTATCAGCGGTGCCTCATTCCAAACATTCCTGAAGATGTACAGCACACCGTGCGTGACGTCACCAACATTGTGGTCCTTCCTCTCGACATGTTGTTGGCTTTGCTGTCAATCACGTGCAACTCCGTTATTCTCACGGCTATTGTACGCACTCGATCGCTTCATTGCCCTCCACTACTGCTGCTGGGTAGTCTGTCAATCACTGACGTGTTGTGGGCAGTATTCTCCATAATCAGAGCCATCGTTACGTTAACGCTTGAAGATTTTTGCCCTAAAGAGCTTCGCGCGCCAGAAATGGCATTTGTAGTCTTCTGTTTCGTATCAAGCCTTGGTAACCTGGCGATCATTAGCTATGACCGGCTTCTTGCAGTAAGCAAACCTTTGTGGTACCATAATCACGTGACACGATCAGACGTCATCAAGCGAGCATCAGTGGTCTGGGTTGTCAGTTTCATGATGTCGGTACTTGTGCTTGTCCAAAATTATTCCACGTTTGTAGATTTTCTATCAAAAGTTATTGCTAGTTTTGTCTATGTTATATTTATTATCGCCATAATCTGCTGTTATGTTGGAATATTCATAGCAAATATACGCTATAGGAAAACTATGAATCAGTTCGGGGGTCAGATGCTCGCCATTTTGAAGCGAGAGAAAAAATTAGCAAACACAGTTGGTTTGATCTTAATAGTACTCTGTTTCACTTTTATCCCCGGGCTCATTGCTCCACTTGTTATGTTATTATCGGGATTGACAGGCAGTCCGTCACTTCCATTCAGACCTTTTTATCGTTTTCTTGTCACCGTTAATGGGCTGTTAAATCCCCTGCTAAATTACGGCAGGAATGGAGATATCCGTAGAGCAGTGCGCCGTTTGACAAGATGCAGGCATTGTATCAGAGAAGTGCGACCAAGCCATATTGGAGAAAATAGAGTAAACCATAACAATCGAGATCCACCAAACACAGCGAAATACAGCGACCGGTTCCGAGAACTCCACAAGAACAGAACCTCAACTAAGCACGAAGGCTTTCACTTAGTTTTCATTAAAGTGCAATGTTTCCAAACCTGGAATAAAAATAAATAGATCAACATGCCCTTGAAGATCGACACTGTAAAAATAAAACAATAATTGACATACATATATTCCTAGCTACACCTCTGTAAATTTGCAAAGGAATGATCAAATATAAAGAAAAAAATGATTTCAAGTGAAGTGTTAAGTTCTTCCTTCGAGCCTTACAAATGTACCAGTCAAATTCGAGAGTTTCCATTCTCCCTTCCCTACCCCCAAGGCGTACCCATTGAAAGAAACGCGAGATTCGCTCCGTTGTGAGGAATTCAAGGAGATCTGCATTTTTAAATTTTCTATCAAAAGTTATCGCTAGTTTTGTTTACGCTGTATTTATTATCCCCATAATCTACTGTTATGTTGGAATCCTCGTAACAAATATACGCTACAGGAAAATTATGAATCAGTTCGGAGGTCAGACGCTCGCCATTTTGAAGCCAGAGAAGAAATTAGCAAACACAGTTGGCTAGATCTTAATAGTGCTCTGTTTCACTTTTATCCCCGGGCTCATTGCTCTACTTGTTACGTTCTTATTGGGACTGACAGGCAGTCCGTCACTTCCATTTAGACCTTTTTATTGTTTTCTTGTCACCCTTAATGGGCTTTTAAATCCTCTGCTGAACTACGGCAGGAAAAGAGAAATCCGTAGAGCAGTGCGTCGTTTGACAAGATGCCGGCAGTGTATCAGAGAAGTGCAACCCAGCAATGCTGGAAACAACAGAGTGAACCATAATAATTGAGATTCACCAAACACTCAGAACACAGTGAATGCTGAAAAACCTCTCCAGCAACGGTCCCGACCTGCTAAACACTCGGCAAGAACAGAACCTCAGCAAGCACAACGACAGTCCGTCGGAGTAAACGTTCCTGAGTAATGATGTTAAGACTTTCACTTAGTGTTCACTAAAGTGAAATGTTTCCAAATCTGAAACAAAAATAAATAGATCAACAGGCCCTTAAGACAGACACTGTAAAAAAAATTAATAATTCATATGAAACATTCCACAACATTCTCAGGAATATTCCCACACCTCTGTAAATTTGCACAGGAGTGATTAAATATTAAGAAAATTATATCAACTGAAGTTTTAACATTTTTGTCCCTTGCAAATGTGCCAGTGAAATCCGAGGGTTTCCATCCCCACCCCACCCTCATAGGGCTCCTTATTGTGAGGAATTCCAAGGAAGTCCGCCGGCCGCCGGGTTGGGAATGCGCCCTCTATCAAAACACAACATGATTGCTTGCGACATTCCATGATTCCACGCGAGCTTTAGTCAGATTGTGGACTAAAGCAAACGTGTGGAGCAGTGACAAGAAGCCTCCGAAAGCGCTCCTAGTGTTAATAAATTTCAAGCTACATTGACAAAACAAATGATATGAGAAATTGATGTGGGAAAACATGAGTTACTGACGGAAAAGGAGCACGCGGAGCACCACGGGAAGATAAAACGGGGCAATGCCTTCCTCTTTTTGTACGCCCAACTCGTTATTGGTTTGAAAAACGAAAATTTGGTTTATCTACGGAGTTTATAATGTTGATAATGTAAATGTTGATAATGAAAATGATAATTGATATTGATAAAGATTAAAATTTTAATCTCCCTAGCCATTCCAAACAACGCATGACGATATCCGGCCTTTCCCTACATTAAGGTACCGCGGAAAGCCGTAAATTCTAGAGCAAAAATTTATCTGTCAAATCGGTAATCTTAATCCCCACGGTATCAACGAGCGGTTTTCATTCAATTAATTTATTCCTGTTTTTCTCGTTACCATGTTACCACCAAATTCTGTATATAAACCATACATAGCCCACAATTCCTTGATTCGCTCTGACGAAGGGTTAACGCTCGAAACGTCACATTTTTGAATCCCCGTACGGTGGCCAATTTACATTATCAACTCCGTTGATAAACCAAATTTTCGTGTTTCACTCCTCCACCGACGCAGCACCACAGTTTCTTTAGAAACTAACCCCCTTTTTTACATTTTCGGTTTGGTTTGTCAAAACATGGGTTTGGGAATGTTATTGAAAGAACAGGCAGAACAGGAAATAAAAGCTTAGGCCTGGACAAATTAAGTCTTTGATATTTAGCTATAGGCTAAGATGAATTGTATCCATGCTTGGTTGGCATATAACGCCTCTTCCTTGACCTCTGATGAGAAAAGCCTGAAATAAATGCTGCGTTGAAGGCTTCCTTCAATTATCTCACTGCAATCACTATTGAAGAGGCACACTCATCTGAGGCCGACATTGTCATATCGGTGGAATTTCACTTGAGTGGTTGTAACAAAACTTTCTTTCAAACAGACACCACTCTAAGGTGGAAAGCTGTCTCCCTCGGGGTCATTAAGGTCTAAGCTGTCACCATTTTGGATCAACCATCGTTGATCATTAGCTAAGAGAGGCACGAGTTTTACAACCAGTAACAGAACATTAAATTGAAAACCACTCTTACTTCGGTCGCGTCAAGTACAATTCAAACCACAAACCAACATGGAGTGCACTCGGTTTCGTCAGTAGTCCTGCAAACTGCTCAAAATACGTGCGAACTTTGCTTTTGCTCGAAGTACAAAATTACACTTGACTTAGATATGTGTCATATATTATCAAACTAGGACGATAATATGTCCGGTAAATGTAATTTTACCCGGAAAGTGCATGACCGCATAGCATTCTTATTGCAACATAAATAAAGCGAGAATTTTACTCGAGAAATTTCTAGCGACTCATTTTCCGTAATATTTCGACTTTGTAAATCCGTTGAAAGTTGGCAACTCGCCATTATGTTTCACAAAGGACTTGAAACCGTTCACAGCTTATTTTGAATGTAGGCTCAGTCGAGTATTTTTAGTTCTTTTCTCAAAATTTCGACCAAATTTCTGTAATTTGTGCCTATGGGGTATTGCACTTTGTTCTCTTGACGCCCTTTAGGGTGTGACTCTTCAGTTAATGTGCTCTCTAAAGAAATCTCCTGCATACGTTTGACTTTTTCTTTGTCGCACGTCCTTGATTCAAAGGACGTTTTCTGGATAAAAGACGCTCGACGTGTCTTCTGAACAGAACAGAAAGAAAGCGGGCTTGCTTTAGAAAATATCAGTTAAAATGCAGCAACTGAAGTTAGCAGATCGGTACTATCCGAAATATGTCTGAATAAAAGTTCAGAGAGGAATTGGTTTTATGAGCTTTGTTTGCACAAATAACGTTTACTTTTTAAGTATTTGTACTAAAGGCTGGGAAAGTTTTCAGGTTTTGCCAAATAAAGTTCATAACATAACTCAAGCATATATTTTACATGTAGCATAGTGTCCGATACAATGACAGTAGATGTACCGAATGACAACCTTGGGAGGCAGAGTGGAGTGCCGGAGACCATTGAATTGACAGCATGCAGAAGAGTACATGTCACTATGACTACATATTAAATACTCTACTTTACGCGATTCTTGCTTATTTCAAATTCATAGAAATTAAAAAAAAAACAAAACAAAGATAAATGTCGACAAAAAAAGTTTTCCCAATGAATTTGAAAGAACTTGCTTGTCTTTACTGAATTTAATGTAGTTTTGAGCATGTTTCATAACTCAATTTCCAAACCACTTTAAGTTTTCCTGTATCAAGCACTATAATGATCGAAAGTGGCTCCTAAGGCATACCTATTATATTTCACAATATCACCATTTCGATCATGAAAGGGAAAAGGGATTTCCCTATTTTAAAGCTTTTGTCAATAGAAAACAAGATCTCCTTGTGTCGGAAAGAAATTGTTTTTCTTTAATGAACTTAGCTTAGCTTTGAGGATGTTTTAGGCTGTATCGCAGCGCATTATTGCGGTCATGAAAGAAAAAGACACTTCACAGTAAAAAAAAAAAGATTGAAATTTTTGGCTTGAGCTAAATGCAGTTTTTATACCGGCGACTTCCACACGTCAGTAAAACTTGAAGGGGACTAATTGAATTCTTAACTTGTTTGTTTATATAATAGGCACTTATTTTTATTTTCCCACGACAACATTGAAATAGATAGAAACTTTTATACTTTTTGAAATTCAAGGAATCAAATTCTTAAATGTGCTGTATCTAATTCTGACTAATCAAAAAGCCAGAAAAAGTACCATTAGGAAATATCTTTTGGCCCGATGAAGTTTCTGTGACTTCGGTTTATAGTGAGATCTAGGCATATGTTACTCCTGTAAGCACATGAAAACTTTTTAAAGGATGGCACATGTATTTAGAGTGAGGCTTGCAAATGTGCTCTACGATAACCGGATTTTCCTTTAAAATTCTGGTGAGTTGACAGAGGACAACGAGTGCTTTCCATTTGTATGGAAAACCGGTGAGAATTTTATGCCAAATGGAACAATGTAGGTTTCTCCATGTTTAGGAGCAACAAACCGCGAATTTTTATGAAGGAGCATGGTACTTGTGTGATGAGGCAAATGGTTCAGTGAAAGTGATATTCCGGTCATTTCGGTAAAAAAAAAAAAAAAAAAAGAGAGAGAAAAGAGAAATACGTCTGAAGTTATTGCATATTTTTGACGTGAAAAATTTCCAGTGGGAAGTACTGTTCCATTTGTTGTCTCACCGGAACGACTGGATTTTCCAATCAAAAGCTAAAGGGAAGCATTCAATGTTTCAAGTAGAAGCTTATGCCAATGCAGCTGAAGTGTTAAACCATATATGGATAATTTTGATTCAGGTCATATAGTGTAGCTTTAATAAATATCATTAAATCCAGGGATGTTTCTTCAGCAGCCTTAGGGAAAGCATTTAGTTCCAGTAAATAAAGTTGTTTTAGAACGAGTAAACGAACACGTTAACAAGAACTTAAACAGACACTATAACGTAGCCCAGCAGTAAATTCGTGTAATCAAATTCAATTGCGCGAGCGTGCTTCATATTCCCATTGCACGCTGATGACGTACGCGTTAAACTGCCGCTTTGAAAATGTTATAAAACAATTGGTTCATGCGTCTTCTGCGAACCAATTGTCAATAAACAATTGGTTCATGCGTCAGCGTGCGTTCATCGAGATATGAAGCACACGGGGAGTTTGGAGAGCACGAAAGATGCGTAAGAGTTGCTCGAGGCGCAGCCGAGAGCAATGACGCATGAACCAATTGTTTTATGACATTTTCAACGCTGTAGTTTTAAAGAGAAATTCCCTCTGCTACGTCATCAGCGTGCACAACAGGAATATGAAGCACGCTCGCGCAATTGAATTTGATTACACGAATTTACCAGCTATGTTATAATTGCAGTTTAAATACTGAACACTAACAATAACCAGAAAGACAAAGCAAAGCAAAATTCCATTATAAAAGTCGTGCCATCTTTTTCTGCCCGAAATCCCTTTCAAAACCGTTAACGGACACATAAATCGCTAACGAAAGCAACTTATCAAACATTTTCCAGGTTCCGGGTTGTAGAACCATCCTCGAAAAGAGAAAAATTCATCGACAATCGCTGCGGGAAAAAAGGACTCGTAAAGTTAATATTCATGGTAAGATAACTTGCACGGTTTATTTTACATTATGAAGACTATCTTAAAGAAAATACTTGTCTTTTTCTTAGGTGAATATCGTCATAATACAACGTGCGTTTTTTTTTAGCTAAAAGTTTTCTCGAAAAGGATCCGAAATTTCTAGGGAGTTTTAAATTGCGACGTAACCAATTACTTCTAATGGGTTAAATAAACGATAAAGAAAAAGAAAATTGATGTAAAACCTGGGTAAAAACGAAAAATAAAATTGCCCAACGTATCATGTAAGTTATTATGAGCTATTGATTCTTATCGTGAGGTACATCTCTGTGTGGTTCTCAGTTCATTTCTAACTCTTTGTCGATAAGAGGATGAATCCAGTCGGCCTATTTTGTTGTTGCAAATTATTTTGTTCTTGATTGTTTATTTGCGATATCTTTAATAGAAAGGTACATTTATTTTCCAATCTTGCAGTTTGTGTGAAGCGCAATATTGGTTAACTCAGGCAGGCAAACTAGTAATTTTCTGATGAATATTTCTATCCCATAATGACAAGGTGTCGTGCGAATTGTAACGCAGTGCTTCTGCGATAAAGTTGGGTGTGCAGCAACAACTCTTAAGCGGAACTTGTCTTGTAGAGAAACATTGCTTTGCACGTTGAAGAAAACATAATCTTCCTCGTCGCAAAGCTTCAAGATTCCAGTGAGTGACAAGTATTCTGTAACTTTCAGCGCGATGACCTGTCCACTTTGGGGTTGCAGGTACAACGGCTTCGTTGAATCGCACCGTAAATGCAAATAATGTTGGTTTGAATTTGTTGAAGTTTTTGGCTTAACGTTTTTTTCTTTGACTGCAGGCGACGTTATCTCCGTTCAATCAAAGTACAAACTCAGAACAGCTTCCTTATCAGCGGTGCCTCATTCCAAACATTTCTGAAGATGTACAGCACACCCTGCGTGACGTCACCAACATTGTGGTCCTTCCTCTCGACATGTTGTTGGCTTTGCTGTCAATCACGTGCAACTCTATTGTTCTCACGGCTATTGTGCGCACGCGATCGCTTCAGCATCCTTCGTTACTGCTGCTGGGTAGTCTGTCAATCACTGACGTGTTGTGGGCAATATTCTCCATTGTCAAAAACATGGTGACCTTTACGCTTTATCATTTCTGTCCTAAAGGGCTGGCCGGGATAGGATTGGGATTTGCCATTCTCTGTATGTTTTCAACCCTTGGAAACCTGGCAATTATTAGCAGAGACCGGTTTCTGGCGGTAAGCAAACCTTGGTGGTACCGTAATCACGTGACACGCTTAAGTGTGATCAAGCAAACATCAGTGGTCTGGGTTTTGAGTCTGACAATGTCTGTAATTGTGTATGTCGGAAGTTATGTCCCGTTTGTGGGTTTTATTGAACGAGTAATTGGTGGTTTGTTTTACGTTGTATCTATCATCGCCATCATATTTTGTTATTCTGGAATATTCGTTGCAAATATACGCCACAGGAACACCATGAATCAGCACGGTGGTCAGGTGCTCGCCACTTTGAGACGCGAGAAGAAGTTAGCAAACACAGTTGGTTTGATCTTAATAGTACTCTGTTTCACTACTCTTCCCGCGCTTATTGCTCCACTTGTTCTGGTGCTAATAGGATTTTCACCCGGTGATGGTTTAGTTCCATTAAGACCTTTCTATCACCTTTTCGTCACCCTTAATGGACTATTAAACCCGCTGTTGAACTACGGCAGGAATGGAAATGTCCGCAGAGCAGTGCGCGTCTTATTATGTTGCCGATTGCGTTGTGGAGGAGTACATCCTCGCCATACTTCAGACTGCAGAGCAAACCAGAATAATCGAGATCCTGCTAACACTCCAAACAGAGTGACTGTTGATATACCATTGAAACCGCGGCCTGTTCTATCCACACTTCACAATTAGTCAAGGAAGAAGCTCTCACACCCTTGAGGTGAATTGCTCGAAACAAAATTGTGATAACTATAAAAATGCTCGACTCTAACTGGCTATCATCAGCTATAATTAAAGCATTAATAGCACAGTGTGCATGTACGTAATGCCTACGTGTTTAAATTGCACAGTATGCGCCAACACGTCACCTGTAATTTGAACGGCTTCTCTGTTATTTATGAATCGCAGAGTCTATGCGCCATTTATTCAGAAAAAAATGTTGAATGTATCTCTGATTTTTATCTCGAATTTTTTTATGAATATGGCTAACTGTTAACCGGACTTCCAGTGTGTCCAATTGGGTACCTTCTTTTACTCTAATTGTGTGTGTTGTGTGATGTGAAGTTTGCGTGTGTGTGTTGTGTGATGTGAAGTTTGCGTGTGTGTGTGTATTTTCCGACCCTATAGTTAGTATTGTAATTTATTTCATTTAGCTTGATGGCTTCCTAGTTCTTTAACTCTCTAGTTTTTTAAGGAGCCAATAACACTTTTCTTTATTCAAGTTAATTGTAATTCACCCTTGTGTTTGTAAGGGCAAATAAAGCTGTTGTCGTTGTTGTTATGATTTATATTGCAGGGTCAAACTGTAGCCGGATGGATTTTCCATAATAAGAAATGTGTGGCAGATATTTTGCCAAATAAGTTTGAATGAGTTCGGCTTATGAAAGTAGTTACTAGGGCTGTTTATAGGAGAGAAAATAAGCCGCGGCTTACTCTGGCTGCGGCTTACATGAGACGCGAAAGGAACCATTTATACGAGCAAAAACTCCTAGGCCAGGATAAACCGCAGCTTGAGAAAGCCGTGAACGTAGATTTTGTACCATTTATAGGGATTGTTCGCATCTTATGTAAGCCTTGGCCAGAGTAAGCCGCGGCTTATTTTCTCTCGTATTAACGGCCCTGCTATTGATAAATAATTAATTGCCACCTTAAGTTGACTAAAAAGTACTTCCGACAACTTCAATAAAATTGTTCATTGAAATTGCTTCATTTCGTCTTAATGATATCCAAATTGACGACGCCGCGGCTAGCTTCGCCACAAAGCCCTTCCGACAATTCAATAGAATAATCTTTTTCACATTCAAATTAAACTCTCTGTGTACTCAGATTTCAAAATTTATTTCTGGTTGATCCATGTCGCCAATCTTTTCTTCTACATAATATCCATTATATTTTCTTTTTACAGCCTTTCCTAACATCATAGATAATAGAATAGTAAAATTCTTATGCCCCGTTTTTGTGATCTTGGATCAGTCCTCGTGTATTGTTAGTTCTCCTTACAGCTTGCGCGGAAATCTAACATACAATACAATACAATACAATACAATACAATACAACTTTGTTGATTCCGTCCACTAATGGTTTTTCAGAAACCATTACAATGAGATGTATATAAGAAACAAAATACAGTATAGGTACTATAAAAAATCTAATAAAAGAGAATACGTATATTACGCCTCCTCTAAACTACCAGCGAATAAAAATACACATCATAAGATTTTCATTAATTTTCTAAAAATTCATAAAATGCACGATTCGTGATTTGTTTTTAAAAAGAATCTAAAGAGCTGATATCCCGAATGTTCATAGGCAGGTTATTCCACAGTGACGTACCCCTGTATTTAAACGATCGCTGTGTTCTTGTTGTTCGGCAAAAAGGTACATGCAATTTGTCCTTATTTCAAGTATTTCCTTCGTAGATCTCCGATCTTGTTGTGAAAATGTTTAGTAAAGTGAGACCGTTGAGGCTTTTGTAAGTCGTAATAATGTCTCTGATCTCCAGCTGCGTAGCAACCGGAAGCCAGTGTAGATCTTTCAAATAGGGAGTGATATGTTCGAATTTACGTGCACCAGTTACAATCCGCGCAGCAAAATTCTGTACCTTTTGCAGCTTTTCAATATTTTTCCTTGTCGCACCTGCCCACACAGACGAGCAGTTGAACAACTTACTAAACACTAAAGCATTTATGATCGTTATCAGCGTTGATCTGTCAAACAGGTGCTTTACACGATTTATTTGGCATAAGCTCCCCGTATATTTGGATACTAAGTTAGTCACATGTTCATCGAAACTTAGATGTGAATCCATAACAATACCCGGACTCTTGGTAGAGTGGGATGGCAATAATATTTCCGGTCTAAATGTTCCCCTGAACAAACAGTTCAGTTCAGTTCAGTTCTGTTTATTTTGCCATTTCAATTATAAGTATATATATATAAATATCCAAATTATGAAATTTGAAATAAAATGGCGAGGAAGCTCATAAACTATATCAATTAAAACAGGTCAAGAAAACATCGAGTAGTTACTGGAAAAATTGTAAATGGTTTGAACCCAGGAGTCATATTATAACTAAGTGAAGGACGATCGTCCAAATGAGTGTAGTCCTGAGAAGGACTGTTTGTGGCCCGGCAAAGTCAATGGAACTTTCGCAAATCGAACTCTATTGAAGTCAATCGAAGGCATACCGTGGATGGAGTTCGATTGAGTTCGACAATCGAACGAGAATCGAACAACGTACTTTGTGTGAGTTCGATTTTCGAGCCAATCGAACAAATCGAACGCAATGGAACTCAATTCATTGGATTACGTTCGATTGTGTTCGGTGAATAAATTTGCTAAAAAAGCCATATGGTGGGATCTCTTCTTGAATCCCACAACAAAAGTCTTCACTTCTTCACTTACCAAGTAATCGAAGTATTTACAGCCCTCAGGGACGCAACTAGTTCACGTTGAAGGTGACCTAATTGTCCTCGCTCATATAACATAAGCTACATTGTTTTCTCTAGGCCTCCTCGCTCTTGTCATCTCTATTCTTCCTATTTTTTTTTTTGCTTTCATTATAATGTTATTTGTGGTGTGGCAAAATAAAAAATAAATAAATAAATACATAACTCGAAAAGCACGGCCTTTCTCGCTTATTTTCTTTAAAACTTTGAAGTCTTCGCCCTCCTCCACGTCAAAGCGGCACTCTCGGTAGGCTTTCCCTACGCATTTAAAGCTAACAACCGACAGCACATCTCAAGCCATTTCTCCGGGATTGCTGTGGTTAAGAAAATCACGTGCTATTCTGAAGTAACTCGAACCTTGAAAACGTTTTATTGATTTTCAACACCAGTTTTACAAAAAGTGAAGAGTTCGGAAATCAAACCGGCCTTCGATTTAGTTCGATTGCCCAATTTGTTTGTGTATAAGTTCGATTTCATTCGATTGAATTTGATTGAATTCGATTGAAATTCAGTTCGATTGGGTTCGATTGACTATGCCGGGTCGGTGGTGACATTGACTTCTGATATTCACTACATCAGCGGTATGTCTGCGGACGTCTCCAAACCTACAAGAATGCACCGTATATATATATATATATATATATATATATATATATATATATATATATATATATATATATATATTACACTCCATGCACACGTATATATATATATATATATATATATATAT
Source organism: Pachyseris speciosa (assembly GCA_016490735.1). Lineage (NCBI taxonomy): Eukaryota > Metazoa > Cnidaria > Anthozoa > Scleractinia > Pachyseridae > Pachyseris > Pachyseris speciosa. Next base: position 1,720,423 of record JAEMWC010000015.1, on the reverse strand, counting down.
ATATATATATATATATATTACACTCCATGCATTATAGTGTTTCATCTCCTTTCAATGGGTAATTCTCGAAAACAAAAAATCAGCGTAAAAAGTCACGTCAGCGAAATAAACGTCCTTTAAAATGATGTTAAAAGTCGTTAGATTTAAGGAGTATGATCAAAGTTTATTTCTTCTTTGGTTTCCAAGCAACAGCTGTTACCATAGCGACGGTAACGGTAGCTAAAAAATGCAACAACTAGCTACTCTAAGCTATAAGATTATGTTTACAGGTCCGTTAAATATTTAAATCAAAACAGCTTCCCTTCTTGCCGAAGCCGCGATCAATAACATGCAGTAAGCTAATGAATTTCGCCCGAAATCGGCGGCGCTGGTTACATCTAGAAAATTTAAGCCCACTTGTTAGTGGAAGATGGTCTCTCGTGGCACTGAAATTATATTCTGGGAAAAGCATCTTTCCACTTTATAATTTCAAAAGGAAAACATAGAATCTTTAGATAGTGCCCTAATTAAAGCTCGAGTCGACAAAACGTTTGCAGTTATTTTTCGTTTAAGTTGATAGCCCCAAGAAAATTCGCGTGTATTCAGGGCGTAAGGAATCTCAATTTCTTCAGGAAATTATAACGAGTTTGTTGCGATCTATCCTCTCGATTCAATCGCCTCTTGTCAAACAGAAGATACAAAAAGTACGTATTTTTCGCCCCTGCCCTCGTTTGCGTCGGATTCTGTTCGTGGACAGTCTGCTGTTACTGAGAGGCGAGTGTCTCTTGTGGTGTCAATGGATTTCCTTTTTTCCAAAAACGAGCGCCGTTTCACTGAACTATATGTTAGAGAAAAACTTCTCAGTGTCAACTTGCGCCTGTTTGAGAAATCGGATTTCCTTTTACTAGAGAAAAGGCTACGTAAGGCCACCCAAAAGTCGCGTTTGAAAAATGTATAAAGCAAAGGGTTGATAGCTGATGTTATGAACCTTGCAATAGCGATAGGCTCTGCTGCTTTTTCAACGGCAGTGAAATCGTACGATTTAACATAGGTTTTGATACTGGTTATCAGCATGATGGTGAAATACGGGAACCAACAACATAAATATATCGCAGCCATGACGGCAAATACCAAGATGCACTTTCGGTCAGTTTTATTTTTCTTTCGTAATCGTATGCTGTCCCTGTGTCGTGAAGACCTGTTTCTTCCGCTGACCGCTTTGAGCATGACCGTGTACGCATACAACATAAACACATAAGGGACCAAGAACACGATAACGAGGCAGGTCGAAGAGTAGATGACAAACCAGAGACTTTGGAACTTTGCTTCCCGCAAAGCGAACGGAATCGTGGCAATGAAGCCGGATACGAACCAAATTCCCACCAAAACTTTGAACACCGTTTTCTTGGTCACGAGGTAGTGCTTCAGTGGTCGAATTATCGCCAGATATTTTTCGGCTGTGATAACGAGGATGTGATAAGCAGCGGAGATGGCCATTAGCGTGTGAAGAATATACATCCAAAAACCAAAATCTTTCAGCAGCACAACTTTGAAAGAAAAAACTATGAAGTAAGGAATGTTCACTGCCCCTGTTATGAAGTCGCACACCGCGAGTCCAAGCAGAAGGACATTGGATGAGGTGCGGAGGCTTTTTCGCTTGTAAAACAAGACAAACACTAGACCGTTTGTCAAGACTATAGCGATAGCAATAGGAAGCAATTTGGGCATCTCTTCCATGCCCAGGTTGGGTTGCTGGGGCAAAACTGCAGTACTTGGGCTTGAGCTGTTGTTCATGTCTCCTCAAGTGTTGTTCTCAAACCAGTAATCTAAAATAAAAGAATGCATGGTTGAAACTCATTCGTTCTGGCGAGTGGTGTAGCGTAAGATGATGCTAATCAGACAAGGAAGGCATTGGGATTGAAGTTCTACTCACTGAGAAGGTTTTTTGAAATTGGGAAAATTGCGGCGCAAATAAATAAAATTCTTTAGAAAGAAATAACACAGAAATATCAAGTAAAAACACGGTACAGAATTTTGAACGTAATTTGAATTTAAATTCGCGTTTGTGAATAGAAAATATAACATGAAAGTACACATACGTTGAACTTTTCCAAAATCGTTTCTTTTGAAGTCACCCGGTTGGCCTTAATATCGTTGAATGCGAACCAATACAGCTTTTACTGCTACTATGGTCGGTGTACTCGAGTTGACTGAATCCTCAGCCTCAGCCATAAGGTAATATGGAACCCAGAACATCAGGAGGTTTGATAAATATTCGTATCACCACGCATTGTGTCTATCTTTACTCATACATTTGAACCCACAAATACTCTTTGCACTCAAAAAATTACTTTGTCGGAGATATGATCTTGGGAGCGGTGACGTCTAGACGTTAACCATTAGCATAGAAATTGGTCGTCCAAAAATATAATTACCTTTTTCTAACGTTTTCCTCAACTTTTAATTTACTTCACCATAAAAGTAATTGTGTTCATCTTATCAGTTTGCAGACAATTTGGATACTAAACAAAAATGTGAAACCTCCAAAACAGATGAATGTTATGCTCGTTCTTCGAAAAATCATCCATGTTGTTGAAACCTAGATGTTGGTAGCTGCTTGTATAACGTACTAAACCTTTTTTGCGTGGGTTCAATTAGCGGATTGGTAGAATTTTCGGGGTTGTAAAATACGGGAACTATCACCACAATACTACCCACGCAGACCTGAGTTACCAGTGAATATTCCGCGATACGTGATACAGGGTTACCAAGGACAGACGCCCGACCGTCCTCAAAAGGGGCGGCAAAGTTTTGTTCTGATGGAAATTAATAAAAGAAGAGCTATTATGAGTCATTTTGAATTGTGATAACATTTCGAGCCAACAGGAAAAATCCCTGATAACTTTATCTGCTAGAAGAAGATGAAACTTCATTAAATTTGATTTCCAGGCAAGTTGAATTTAAAGCAAAAGTTTTCGTTAATATTGTGCAAAGCACATCTCGTATACCGCCGTCCAGGTTTTTCGACGAGGAGCCAGCAACAAAAGAAAGTCAATTTTCTTAGGTCTTTGCTATTCAGTATAACATCTTGAATAAATAGATGTATTTTAATATTTTTTCCAGTCTATTCAGTCTATTTTAATAAAATCCCAGTTTAATAGCTCGAGTAAACAAGCCAGCCTGCATTCGTTCAGCGTTAATCACTGCCACAACTTCTTATTTCCGCAATTAACAGCTGGCGCCTAAGAATTGAATTGAAAGGTTTAAAGTAAATAAACCCCTTTACGGTGTTTTATACATCGAAACATAATGCCTTAACCTGCCAGATTGTTCCCAACAATTTTTACGAATGCCCTCGAAGTTTCCCTTCTTGGCCGAACTGCTCGTTTTTTCACACACGTTATCAGGCTCTCCCATGCATCATCTTCCGATGTGCCATCCCCGTGAAGGTTTTTTTTAATCCACTAAATATCACCATCTTGAATTTTAATTTGCATGCTGTTGAAATAGTAGGCATATCGAGGCGGATTGTCCTCTATCCAATGTGTGACAATGTGTTATTAAAATTTGGAACTGTTGAGCTGTTATAAGGCAAGTGTGAGTCAATGAATTTGCAATTCCAGAGAGTTATCAGAAGTTTACGAATGTGAAGTTGGCGGTGCATCGAAACTAGCAGACCTAGCACCGTATCACGGAAAGGAATGATATTTAACACAGTGGGTATCTATGGCCATTTGACTTCATAGGTTATATTGTGCTTGTTTTTCTTTCCTTTCGTGACCTTAAAAGTTCCCGTCATTAACTTTCCGAAAGAACTAGACTGGATTACTGCTGGAAAGTCGGGATTCTCCTGCTCTATTTATATTTGTCTTTTTTGTCTAAACTCCCAACTCGAGGGGAACAAAGTTTTTTTTAAGCCGATTAAATAATATTCGTCGGTTTTCTTTCAATCTGAATCACGCGTTCATAGCCGTTTAGAATATGCATCATAATTCATGTATTAGGTTCGGCACATTAAAACTCGATATTCAAATTTTACGTCCATACTCGACTGCTCTTATCGAATGCGATTGCAGGTTGACCATTAGTATTATATTATCGATTTATCACACTTCGAACGTTTCATCTGCCGAACCTAATCGTAACAACGTTCGGAACTTGAAAAGTTCGACTTTTTCTTCACTCAAAGTGCATTCACACTCTATCGCTTTTTACAAGAAATTGATTAACTATACACATCACTCATCAGATAAAGGTAAGGTTTTGTGTGTGTGTGTGTGTGTGTGTGTGTGTGTGTGTGTGTGTGTGTGTGTGTGTGTGTGTATCAAAATGGCAAAGCTTATAAAATAAAGTAAATAAGATAAAAGATTTTTTCAAAGTTATACATGAAATTGACTCTCTGGTTTTCTGTCCCCACCTGGTATCGTTGGTGTTTGGTTTCAAGCTCTCAAGTCGGTCGAAATTGCCATCGAACCTGATCGCTTGGCATCTCATAGTACTCCCTCTTGAAAAAACGATTATAACGACAAACGCACTTCTATAGCTTTTGCCTTTTGCTGATTTTTGCCACAAAGCTCACGGAGAGCTGAGGGTGTGATGAGTCGCGTGTCCTCGTTAGGGTTTTAAAAAGTGTTTTTGCTGTGCACAGGAAGAGTTAGAAGAAAGCTTAGCGACGATTTTTGATAATTACGCCAATACAAACATCTTAATTGAATTTTGTTTTGGAGAATTAAGGAAAATCCCCGGATTATATGCGGGATGGAAACCGACGTGTTGTCGTGTTGGGATCACAACTCAACAAAACATTTGATAGCTTATGCTTTAATCTAACGTCAAGTTCCTCTTAGAGAACTGACAACGAAACAGCAAGAAATTTCCAGACGAAATAACAGACTACAGGTTCATCATCTTGGCGGCTTTTCACTCATCACAAAGGAAAGGACTTGAATAAACTGATCAATTTTTCAAATTGCAAACAATCTACCCAGCCGTTAAATACATTTAAAGCTGCACTAACGTTGTGACCCACAGAACGTATTTAGATCTTAACTCACGCTTCCACACTACACAAAATTTGTAAGTGGATCTATATAGTTTTTGACAATATTATGCATTTGCTTGTTCTTGGAGTAATAAACAAATAATACTTTTAATTACTTTCATGGGAAAGAACACCACCTGTATGCCTTACTCCTCCAATTAAACTTCCCGGCACTGTAATTGGGTAGCCTCCTGGAGACATGCAAAGATAAATAACCACTTTAAACTTAACAACTGGCTACGGTAGACATGCGTGGTGCGTGTCATTCACCTCCATGTCCACTTGCGCAGTCTAAAAGCCCGTTAAAACGGTTTTCACATTTGCGCTACACTGATTGCTTCAACAAAAGATGAATGGATTTTGTTAAAGGTGCCTGATGTGTTCTCAGTGTCCATTCATCGTTTTGCTAACACGCATGGCAAAAGAATAGTCCATTTTACAGCTGCATGCTCAGCGACCTGGTCAATGGATGGAAGCGAGGCTGGAGGTGACCTTGTTTTGATACAGACCTCACTGCTTTTCTGTTATAAATTATGTTATTCAGTCTAGCAAACTAGTTCACATTTGCATGACAAAGACAGAAAGTTTTCTATCAGAACAAGGTCACCTCTAGCCTCGCTTCCACTCAAAGGCCAGGTTACTGAACGCACAACTGTAAAATGGGCTATTGTGAACAAGCTCTCACTTCCTAGTGTGCAATTTTTTGTTGAAAAAATGTTAAGCGAAGTCTTCAAACGGATTTTAACAACATTCCACACGCTTTCAATATTTTCCACACTTTGAAAAATGTTGAACGACCTGCTTAAGCCGTTTCAACGTTTGACTCGAGGAAGCGTTTAACTAAAGTTGAAGCAAATGCCGTTTAATGGCCGTAAAGTTCGAGCCCGTGACGACGTAAGAAAGGGGTAAAAAGAAAAAGATCACCTGATGTCGGCCTTTGGTATCGTGTTATTGGGTTTTCGATGGAAAACCGTTTGAATACCATGAACAACTCTAATGCTGGGACGAATACATGATTTTTTCTACGAATTTTAAAATGTTTTCTCCTCATTAAAAAAAAGTACATTAGGAAGAATTGGGAAATTTAGTATCCTGTAGTGATCTTGTGAGATCCCAAACAATTAAGATATCTTTAAAAAGGTGAACAATTTTTGCAAATTTTGTAATCAGAAAAAGCAATATTTTCAATCGTACACGGAGTTTTGAGATAGTGTTTTTCCCTCGTATTTAACGACAGTTGTTTTTAAGGGCAAGCTTCTTGGTACAACGACAAGTCACTAATAGGCCCTTTGCATGACCATGTCACGTGACCTTGTCAATCATAAAAAAGTGGCCGTGGTGCAGAAATGGAAAGAGCGCGATGAAATTAGTAAAACTGCCAATTTTGAACCCATTGACGTTTAGTACTCGCACTTTTTCTTCTCCCCTTGTATCCCTTAAGTATTATGTAACCTTTTCACTGATTTGTAATCAACACCTACTTGTTATTTACTTTAGATAAGTCACTGGGTTCAAAATTGGCAGTTTTACTAATTTCATCGCGCTCTTTCCATTTCTGCACCACGGCCACTTTTTATGATTGACAAGGTCACGTGACATGGTCATGCAAAGGGCCTATTAGTGACTTGTCGTTGTACCAAGAAGCCTGTCCTTAAAAACAACTGTCGTTAAATAAGAATGGCTGACCAGGCTAGAATGATTAGAGTGAACGAAGGGTTATCTGCGGTGGAACTGCAGGAAATAAGGAGGGAAATAAGTCATGGAACTGAAGAATGCGAGAATGTGGAGAACCCAGACATGATGGTAAATGATCTTAGTGCTCATGGGATTCTGGGGACCAAACGAGCTCAGTAATGGACAAGGATGACATGCCCACTGAACAGTCTTTCACACAAGAGGTAGTTAACAGCATGGAAGAGAAAGGATGCAGTATGAAGGAAATCCAGCTAGCGAAGGAGATACTAGGAAGTTTCAAGAATGGGGGAGATCCCCCACCGAACTTCAGAAATGTCGAAAGAAAACGATTGAAAGTGAAAGTGGACGAAGGGAACAAGGTTCTTGCCTTTATAGAGACCACCCAAACCAATGAGCTGTTGCTTGCAGCGGGACGGGTGGTTGCCAAAAGGCTTGGAGTTAAACCAAAGCAGCCGAGGAGCAGTGGGACAGTACCCTGGAGAAGAAGAGACTACAGGGTCAGGTCGTCGCGCTACTTAGGAAAGATATAAGTAGGCTAGAACGGATGAAATCTGGTGAGCTTAACAACATAGCAATCCGAGAGGGGCTACAACGGAGATACTCTCTGAATAAGAAAGGTCTCCAAGTTGTGTTAGAGGAGCTTAAGTAGAGAGTATTAGCAAAGAGCCACAAGATCAGAAGATACCAAGACAGGACTGAACGATATCAGTAAAACAGGATGTTTCAGTCCAACCAGAAACGTCTCTTTGAAAAGTTTGAAAACATGGAAACTGACAACACTGTAACACCCGATGCTGATGAAAGTAAGGTATTCTGGGGCAATATCTGGCATAACCCAGTGGATTACAACAGAAGTGCTGATTGGCTTAAGGAAGTGGAGAACAGTCTATCAGGGGTACAAAAGCAGAATGACATAGTGGTTACACCAGCAAAAGTGGTAAAACAGCTAAGAAAGATAGCGAATTGGAAAGTCCCTGGCCCAGACGGGTTACAAGGATTTTGGCTGAAGAGTTTTACATCATTCACCGAAAGAATAGCCTTACAACTGCAAGAGTGCCTGACTATAAACCAAATCCCTGAATGGTTTACAAGGGAGAGAACAACATTGATTCTTAAAGACAAAGAAAAGGGGAACACTGCTTCGAATTTTAGACCAATAACATGTTTACCATTAATGTGGAAACTGTATACTGGTATAATGGGAGATGAACTGTACAATCATTTGGAGGAGAAGAGTCTACTGCCTGAAGAACAGAAGTGTTGTAGAATAAAGTCCAGAGGCACCAAAGACCAACTACTAATTGATAAGATGGTTATTAGAAATTGCAAAAGAAGAAAAACAAGGCTTGGAGTGGCGTGGATCGACTACAAAAAGACCTATGACATGATACCACACTCGTGGATTATCAAATGCTTGCAGATGTTTGGAGCAGCAGCGAATTTAATCGCCTTATTGGAAAAAAGTATGGCACAGTGGAAAACGGAGTTAAAGGCAGGAGGACGCTCACTGGGTACTGTCAATGTAAGAAGGGGAATTTTCTAGGGGGATTGCCTATCTCCACTGTTATTTGTTGTGTCCCTTATCCCGTTATCTATGTTATTAAGGCAATTGAAGGCTGGGTATGATCTGGGAGACAGGAAGGGCCTAATCAATCATCTCCTGTTTATGGATGATTTAAAATTATATGGAAAGAATGAGAAGCAAGTAGACACCCTGCTAAATACTGTCCGAATTTTCAGCAAAGACATCGAAATGGAAATTGGAATTAGCAAATGTGCTGTGCTAATTATGAAACGGGGAAAAGCATGTGCATGCGAAAGTATTGTTTTACCACATGCCCAAGTCATCCGAGGGCTTGAGGAAAGTTATGGATATAAATATCTAGGAATCCTGGAGGCAGTTGATGTGAAGCACAGTGACATGAAACAGGCAATATCGAAAGAATGTTTGAGGAGGATCAGAAAGATTCTTAAATCAAAATTGAACGGCGGAAATGTTGTGAGCGCGATTAATTCAAGAGCAGTTTCATTGATACAATATGGCGCGGGTATCATCAGATGGAGTAAGGATGAACTAAGGGCACTGGATAGAAAAACGAGGAAGCTGTTAACAATTTATAGATCGCTTCACCCTCAAGCAGATGTAGACAGGCTATACGTCAAGAGATCACAGGGAGGCAGAGGTTTAATTAGTGTTGAAGATTGCGTCAATATCGAGGTTGGTAGTCTGTGTCAGTATGTGAGAAACAGTCCTGAAAAGGCTGCTTAAGGCAACAAAAGATGAAAATGTTTTCGATGAAGGAGCGGATAAGGAAAGTGTAAGTCGAAGAAGGCTAAGCAGTTATAAAGAAAAGACGCTGCACGGGCAGTACGCAAGCGGCACTGAAGGAATTAGAGAACCGCAGACATGGGATTGGCTGTAAAGAGGTACTTTGAAGAAAGAGACTGAAGGCCTCCTAGCTGCTGCACAAGCCAGGCCCTTCGGACTAATTACATCAAGAATAAAACTGGCAAACAAGATGTTTCACCGATGTGTCGCCTATGTGGTGAAAGGGAGGAAACCGTCAGCAATTTATCAACAGAATGTAAGAAATTAGCTCAAAAGCAGTATAAGACCTGGAGGCACGATCAAGTTGCTAAAATTCTTCATTGGAAACTCTGCCAGAATTATGACCTGCAATGCAACGAAACCTGGTACGACCATTCCCCAGAGGCAGTGATGGAAAATGACCAAGTAAAGCTACTGTGGGATTTCAGAATTCAAACAGACCACCAGTTAGGTCATAACAGGACTGATGTAGTAGTAAAGGGGATTAGTTTCTAAAGAAACTGTGGTGCTGCGTCGCTGGGGGAGTGAAACACGAAAAATTTGGTTTATCAACGGAGTTGATAATGTAAATTGACCATCGTACAGGGATTCGATTAGTTGACGTTTCGAGCGTTAGCCCTTCGTCGGAGCGAATCGAGGAATTGTGGGTTGTGTATGGTTTATATACAGAAAATGGAGCTACGCTATTGGTGGTAACATGGTAACGTGAAAAACAGGAATAAATTAATTGAATGAAAAGCGCTCGTTGATTACCGTGGCAGTTGATGATGGCCCGATTGAACTACAGAATCAGGATAGCCACGTTTCTCGAAAAAATGGCACATTTCCTCTGATTTGTTGGCAAAATCCTGATTCTGTAGTTCAATCGGGCCATCACCGCGCTCAGCAGATTGATCAACAGTCAGCACTACAGACGTCACAAAAGGAAAAGAATGACAGAATGCCATTCACCCTCACATTTCACCCGCATAATAACCCAGTTAAAGCCATCATTCTTAATAACTTTAAGATACTGCAAAATGATCCAGAAACTGCTAGAATCTTTTCGGAACCACCGCTGATTTCATTCAAACGCGACAAAAATGTAGGTAACTTTCTAGTTAAAAGCGCATTCAAAACAACTGAACAACCTGGCACTTTTAAATGCGCGCGCTCGCGATGCAAAACTTGTCCTTTCATTCAAAACACTTACAAAATATCGGGCCCTAACCGATCTGTTAAGATCACTGATCGTTTCACGTGTACCTCCGCAAATGTTATCTATTGCATAACCTGCACATTATGCAAAAAGTTATACATCGGCGAAACAGGAAGACGACTAGGTGACCGATTCCGAGAACATCTTCGTGATGTTGAGAAAGATGACAAAGACGCATCCAAACCTGTCGCTCGACATTTTAATCTCCCTAACCATTCCAAACAACACATGTCGATCTCCGGCCTTTCCCTACATCAAGGTACCACGGAAAGCCGTAAACATCTCGAGCAAAAACTGATCTTTCAAATTGGCACTCTTAATCCCCACGGTATCAACGAGCGCTTTTCATTCAATTAATTTATTCCTGTTTTTCACGTTACCATGTTACCACCAATAGCGTAGCTCCATTTTCTGTATATAAACCATACACAACCCACAATTCCTCGATTCGCTCCGACGAGGGGCTAACGCTCGAAACGTCAGCTAATCGAATCCCTGTACGGTGGTCAATTTACATTATCAACTCCGTTGATAAACCAAATTTTCTGATGTAGTAGTATTTGAGAAGGTGGGCAGAGTGTGCCACATTATCGATGTGGCGTGTCCTTTTGATACACGCATAGCAGAAAAAAAACAGGAAAAGATCAACCATTATCAGGACTTAAAAATGGAAATAAAAGATGAGGAATTGCAGAAGCGTGTTTGTTATCCCTGTTGTAGTTGGGGCACTTGGGGCAGTGACTAAAAACTTGAGGATGTGGATTGCTAAGATAGGAACACCTGGAATCTTCAACCTAATCCAGAAAGCCTGCTTGTTGGGTACAGCAGAATTTTAAGAAGAACCTTAGGCATCTAAGGCTATGGGAAATAGCCTGATGATCTAGGAATACGTGACCACCAATACAACTAACGGTGTGATAAAAAATCCTCATAATGATAATAATAATAATAATAATAATAATAATAATAATAATAATAATAATAATAATAATAATAACAATATGGATGATGCATTAGGGAAGGCACTGCCAATTAACCCTCTTTCATTATAAAGAGGCATTGATAATTTAGGAATATGTCCAAAAACTGTAAGTTTAAATCACTTATAGTGTATTACCGATTCAGTGCAAAATTACACATATAAATTGAATATGCATACTCTTTATCTCAAAGCCATCGACGCCACTTAGTCAGCAAAATAAACAATACGAAGACCAATTACAGGTCAAAGGCTGTCAATCGAGACCTTTCCAAATTGTGTGGTACTCTATAATCTTTTTATTTTCATTTTACTCTCCATACCTACAGCTGCACCTGGTGATCAATGATCAATAGCGAGAAGAAATTTTCCGCACGTTTTCTATAAGCACTAGCTATCACTTACGCCAGCGGAGAGAGTAAATATTGTCAGCAAAGCGCGGGTGTATTGTCGCCAACAGGACGGTTTACTGTCTCACCTGATGTTTTATAACGTAATTATGACAACCACAGTTTATAATGATGTGAATATCGCGAATAGTAATGGAAAATTATTTACTTTCGTGAATTGATAAATGCACTGTTTAATCGAAGACCGTCTTATAACTTCGAAATGGAAACTCGTCCGGAAGTTCTTCCTCAATTATTGGGAAACTCAGCGGCTATTTTAAAATACTGATTTTCTTTTTCAATTGTTAAAACTATTGGATCATGAACTAACCTGACTTTCTTATCGCGTGATAGTTCATAAGCATGAAAAGATCACGAACGTATATTCGCGTTAGCATAATTTTCAATAAACCTGCACCAAAATGGAAAAGTTTACTTCATTAACCCCCTTGTCCTTCACAGTAAGTGGCAAAGCCAATTCATGACAGCACGTTAGGAGATTTAAGAGAATAATCAACAGACTCGTTTGTAGTTTAGTCACGAAACGGAGCATGGTCGATTTCAATGTTTGCTCCACGAAAAAGAGAAGGACTGCTATAAGTTTAATAAAACTTATAAGGAAGATACCCGACATAAGAAAGAAAATTGCGAAATTTAATGAAGAGTTTAATAGCGGTAGCATATTTCTCGTTTACCTTCAACGCCATAGAAACACCTGCTCAGATGAATAAAAGAAAAAAAAAGCACAGAATAAATTTTTTTATACCAGCCGCTATGAAGGCTTTTATAGAACTTTTTGTGTAAAACCTACATTACTCGAGCTGGTCAGGCGATTCCTGCTGAACATCAATATCAAAATTTAACAATCTTATCTTCACTCTATAAAATACCATGCGATCGTGATGCTCTCTCTTTGCGAAGACTTCTTTAGCACTTTAATCAACATTTGTGCCTCAAAAAATTAAATTTCTGATCTAAGGAACTAATTCTTCTTTCAAAGACTGTGCCATTTATACTGTCACCTATCTATATACTTTATTAATACTCATTTCACAAACATTTTTCCTACGTTTTGAATTAAAGTTTGAGTCGATATTTCTCCGCAGAAAAACCTAATTTTATACCCACCCGAATTCCAGATATGCTAAATTTAAGGCCAGTTTTTTTAGCGGTGTTAACATTTCGGAAAAGCTGAATTTCAAAACTAAGAATTTATGAAGTTGTACTACTCGGACATGAACGGAGGGGCGAAACTAATTTATGACCTTAACTCCAAATCGTGAGTGCAAAATTTGTAGTGAGCTAGTTTTCTCCTCGTTGGCTTTCATTGCAGCGCAACTTGTCAGTTTGAAAAAGGATGGTACCTTTACCGCCTTTGTGCGGCTGAATAGGATAATAGGATAATCGGTAAATGCAAGCCTTTGTAATAATAGGGCTTTTATATGGATATGACTGTCAACCACTAAGAGAAGCATAATTCCTTTGCCATCAATTGTGGAGAGAAGATCAGTTATGTGCTTCTGGCCAGTCGTTTCTTGATTTCGATCGTTCGCTGGTTTAAGCACAATTTCAAAATGAAATAGGTATTGATTTTGAATGCAACATGAACTGTATTTATTTAGTATAATCACTGAAAAAGCGTTTTCATTTTAGCTAAAATACGGTAAACATTCAACTGGTATCCCTCCTTGTTATTCCTGCCTTCTATTTAACAATATTTCTGCTTGTTTATAAGCCTCTGTTATTCAATTCTGAGTAACTTACTGTGTTCCTTCCGTTCCCTTCATCATACACTTAGCAAATTTCCGTCTCCTTCCGAGAACATACCACCAAGAACAGAAGATATGCGGCAAATCAAAACAATAAGACGTACAAAACTCATTTCACGCTGGGCTTTTTGACATCATCATCGTCATCATTTTGAAGTGGTTCACTTTATGTCTTAAAAATTCATATCGCATAGGCAACTTACAGCTTAACACCTTTTTGCATATATTATCAAAAAAACTTGGGGGTGTTGGGTTAATGAAAGCATTTAAAAGCTGTACATAATTATCTGTCATGTTAAATTCCACCACAAAGCTCATCCTACTTGGATAAAATCATCAACGTTTTAATATTAAAATTCGACTGTCCGAGGAACTGTAAATATATTTTTTCTCAAACGTTTATGTGGTTTAAACACTGTCCAAGTTATCGACTTGCGTCCCACACAAACTCAAAAAATGTTATTTACTTTAGTTAATATATTCAAATTTAACTCTCTGTAGAATTTCGAAATTTGCTTTCAATTGATTCATCATGATCAGTGTTGTCAATATTTTACCGTGTTAAATATTTGTCTTTCAGTTCTACAGCTTCCTAATAAGATAGATCAGCAAATAGTGAATTTATATTATTAACAAAGTTTATCGACATTGGACATGTATAAAACAAAAAGTCGGAAGGGGGACTAGTCAAATTTATACTCAGTGACAGAAATTGTTTCAGTTCAATGAAGCTTCCGTCCACTGACGGAGAAAAATAATTTGATATGTATGCTTTTCAACGGGCATTATTGATCCAGTTCATAGGAAGTCTTAAGAACGAGGGAAATTAACGATAAAATAAATGTTGGCGGTCTGGCTCTTTATAGCACTAAACTATACATACTAAAGGCTTTTAGTTTACTGGTAAAAATAAAATAAAAATGCGATGTTTCCTCATATTACCCCATTAGGATAATGTTTTTGCAGCAATCAAATGACAACAACCTAAACTGCTCCAATAGCTTTATTACAGCTTCAATTTATGGCGTGTAAACACCGCTAAATTTCACTTACTCGTCACAATACATCAGACTAAGTGCTTCGTGCATTAGAAAACGTCGTCAACTTTCTGTCGATACCAGTGAAGAAAAACATTTTTTCAGAAGAAATGTCAGACACATAGTTACACGAAAATGCCTTTTAGGGGTTCTTAGATCCTAGTGCATTGTGGGAACTTCTGAATACAAACGGCTTAAATTGAAGCGTTCGTTTGATTCAGGACAAATTCTCTTGAGCAAAAACAACCAATAAAGGCGCAAAAGAAACCTCTGAGAACAACTATCAAATCTGCCAACTGTTTGCTGGATAGGTTTTTGACAGGTACGAAATTAAAGGCTCATACGTGTTTCTTCAAAACTTAACGCATGCGCTGACATGCTGCTCAAACCTCATGCCTTTCTTGTTCGGACTGCTCACACTTTCAAGTTAGCATTTCCAGTATGTTTTTGAAATAAAAGTCGTGCAATTTGAAGGTGGTAGGTAATTCGCTGATTTTAATTGTTAGTTGATCTGAATACTTTGTTGTTTGGTTTAAAAACTTTTTTCATTTTCTCATCTCTCGTTCTATTGATTTGATGGCCCTTTCCATAAAATGATTAAAGGAAATGCGACCTGCAGCTTTGAATTTGCATGATTTCAAACCGTAAAAGGTTTGGTAATTGTTGGAGAAAATGTAGTGTTCTCCGAGGAACTGAGAATCTTGTAAAACGAAAAGATATAGTGAATTGAGGTGTTGATCCCACAGCGCATTTATCAAGATGTTTGCTTACTCCTAACATTCGTGTGCGGGGGTCTCTATTTGCTGTTTATGAACTTCACTCTATTTGTCAGGACATCACCCGTTTAAACTGTTATAATTATGTCGGCGTCGACAAAATCCGGATCGGATCGGATCGGATCACGGATCGGATCGGATCACGGATGGGAAAAGAGTAATAAACAAAAAGTATCAAATGAAGAATGATCCTCGCAGTTGTGAACGCAATTTATGCAATTGCGAAAAGAAGCCCGAAGCCCTCGCAGTTGTGAACGCAATTTATGCAATTGCGAAAAGAAGCCCGAAAAAACTTCAGGAAGTCCTGAATTTTTTTCGGGCTTCTTTTCGCAATTGCATAAATTGCGTTCACAACTGCAAGGATCATTCTTCATTTGATTTCATTTCCGCAGTTCATATATGATTCAGTTCATATATCATTCTTAAACAAAAAGTATATTACAATGAACATTGGAGAAATGCTGACATACTGTGACATATTGCGTGACATATTGGAGCTTAGGCCCTACTGAAAGTGATTTCCCCCCATGGAAAGTGATTCCCGACATGTGGTCTCCTTCACGGCTGTCGCCATGGACGAAAGCAAGAAGCTTGAAGGGACGCATTATTTTATCATTCAGTTATAATTTCTTTTTTTAATATCATCTCACGTGTTTATTTACTTTTTCTATATTTGATATTATTTTAGCAAGGGCACGAGAAGAGACGAAAAATACGTGATGATTTCACAACTAGACAGCCAAAATTATTGTGCGATCTCTAACTGCTCATCACTGAGTTCCATATACTTGTGGAATTTAAGTCGTTTGGCGTGTAATAATTGCGATTTAGGTTAAGAGGAGCTGAGCGAGTTCATAGAAGACGCCAACATGGATTTAACTAAATAAATCGCTCGCGTACACTACACTTTAATCGTCACATCAAAAAACGTTACTCCCCACCTCGTTTTTCGTCTCTTCTCTTGCCCTTGCTAAAATAATATCAAATACAGAAAAAGTAAATAAACACGTGAGATGATATTAAAAAAAGAAATTATAACTGAATGATAAAATAATGCGTCCCTTCCGCTTGCTTTCGTCCATGGCGACAGCCGTGAAGGAGACTACATGTCGGGAATCACTTTCCATGGCGGGAAATCACTTTCAGTAGGGCCTAAGCTCCAATATGTCACGCAATATGTCACAATATGTCAGCATTTCTCCAATGTTCATTGTAATATACTTTTTGTTTATTACTCTTTTCCCATCCGTGATCCGATCCGATCCGATCCGATCCGATCCTGGTTTTGTCGACGCCGTAATTATGTCCACATCCTGCACATGCCATTGCGTAAACCAAGTTAGTTGAGATGCAGCTCATCGAGTGCTTTATCCGGAATGTTTCATTCGTGGCTCAGAAGGTGAATTCTTTACCCTGTTTAAATGTCGAAAACGCGTTACTGAGTGTCATGCCGAACTACATGTTACCATGTCAAAACACCAAAATAAAATGCGCATCATCAAAATGGCATAACGAAATTACAAAACTGCAGGTTTCGCTTTTGGAACTGTAAAGTACCAGAGCTCCAATACAGAACTCAGTGCATGTCTCAATAGCAAAATACCACTAGAACTCAATGACAGAACTGCATGTCTCAATAGAAAAATAACAGAACTCAATGACAGAACTGCATGTCTCAATAGCAAAATACCAGAACTCAATGACGGAACTGCATGTCTCAATAGCAAAATACCAGAACTCAATGACGGAACTGCATGTCTCAATAGCAAAATACCGGAACTCAATGACGGAACTGCATGTCTCAATAGCAAAATACCAGAACTCAATGACGGAACTGCATGTCTCAATAGCAAAATACCAGAACTCAATGACGGAACTGCATGTCTCAATAGCAAAATACCGGAACTCAATGACGGAACTGCATGTCTCAATAGCAAAATACCAGAACTCAATGACAGAACTGCATGTCTCAATAGCAAAATACCGGAACTCAATGACAGAACTGCATGTCTCAATAGCAAAATACCAGAACTCAATGACGGAACTGCATGTCTCAATAGCAAAATAACAGACCTCAATGACGGAACTGCATGTCTCAATAGCAAAATACCAGAACGCAATGACGGAACTGCATGTCTCAATAGCAAAATACCAGAACGCAATGACGGAACTGCATGTCTCAATAGCAAAATACCAGAACTCAATGACGGAACTGCATGTCTCAATAGCAAAATACCAGAACTCAATGACGGAACTGCATGTCTCAATAGCAAAATACCAGAACTCAATGACGGAACTGCATGTCTCAATAGCAAAATACCGGAACTCAATGACGGAACTGCATGTCTCAATAGCAAAATACCAGAACTCAATGACGGAACTGCATGTCTCAATAGCAAAATACCAGAACTCAATGACGGAACTGCATGTCTCAATAGCAAAATAACAGAACTCAATGACAGAACTGCATGTCTCAATAGCAAAATACCAGAACTCAATGACGGAACTGCATGTCTCAATAGCAAAATAACAGACCTCAATGACGGAACTGCATGTCTCAATAGCAAAATACCAGAACTCAATGACGGAACTGCATGTCTCAATAGCAAAATACCAGAACTCAATGACGGAACTGCATGTCTCAATAGCAAAATACCAGAACTCAATGACGGAACTGCATGTCTCAATAGAAAAATAACAGAACTCAATGACAGAACTGCATGTCTCAATAGCAAAATAACAGAACTCAATGACAGAACTGCATGTCTCAATAGCAAAATACCAGAACTCAATGACGGAACTGCATGTCTCAATAGCAAAATACCAGAACTCAATGACGGAACTGCATGTCTCAATAGCAAAATACCGGAACTCAATGACGGAACTGCATGTCTCAATAGCAAAATAACAGAACTCAATGACAGAACTGCATGTCTCAATAGCAAAATACCAGAACTCAATGACGGAACTGCATGTCTCAATAGCAAAATAACAGACCTCAATGACGGAACTGCATGTCTCAATAGCAAAATACCAGAACTCAATGACGGAACTGCATGTCTCAATAGCAAAATACCAGAACTCAATGACGGAACTGCATGTCTCAATAGCAAAATACCGGAACTCAATGACGGAACTGCATGTCTCAATAGCAAAATACCAGAACTCAATGACAGAACTGCATGTCTCAATAGCAAAATACCGGAACTCAATGACAGAACTGCATGTCTCAATAGCAAAATACCAGAACTCAATGACGGAACTGCATGTCTCAATAGCAAAATAACAGACCTCAATGACGGAACTGCATGTCTCAATAGCAAAATACCAGAACGCAATGACGGAACTGCATGTCTCAATAGCAAAATACCAGAACGCAATGACGGAACTGCATGTCTCAATAGCAAAATACCAGAACTCAATGACGGAACTGCATGTCTCAATAGCAAAATACCAGAACTCAATGACGGAACTGCATGTCTCAATAGCAAAATACCAGAACTCAATGACGGAACTGCATGTCTCAATAGCAAAATACCGGAACTCAATGACGGAACTGCATGTCTCAATAGCAAAATACCAGAACTCAATGACGGAACTGCATGTCTCAATAGCAAAATACCAGAACTCAATGACGGAACTGCATGTCTCAATAGCAAAATAACAGAACTCAATGACAGAACTGCATGTCTCAATAGCAAAATACCAGAACTCAATGACGGAACTGCATGTCTCAATAGCAAAATAACAGACCTCAATGACGGAACTGCATGTCTCAATAGCAAAATACCAGAACTCAATGACGGAACTGCATGTCTCAATAGCAAAATACCAGAACTCAATGACGGAACTGCATGTCTCAATAGCAAAATACCAGAACTCAATGACGGAACTGCATGTCTCAATAGCAAAATACCAGAACTCAATGACGGAACTGCATGTCTCAATAGCAAAATACCAGAACTCAATGACAGAACTGCATGTCTCAATAGCAAAATACCAGAACTCAATGACAGAACTGCATGTCTCAATAGCAAAATACCAGAACTCAATGACAGACCTGCATGTCTCAATAGCAAAATACCGGAACTCAATGACAGAACTGCATGTCTCAATAGCAAAATACCAGAACTCAATGACGGAACTGCATGTCTCAATAGCAAAATAACAGACCTCAATGACGGAACTGCATGTCTCAATAGCAAAATACCAGAACTCAATGACGGAACTGCATGTCTCAATAGCAAAATACCAGAACTCAATGACGGAACTGCATGTCTCAATAGCAAAATACCAGAACTCAATGACGGAACTGCATGTCTCAATAGCAAAATACCAGAACTCAATGACAGAACTGCATGTCTCAATAGCAAAATACCAGAACTCAATGACAGACCTGCATGTCTCAATAGCAAAATACCAGAACTCAATGACGGAACTGCATGTCTCAATAGCAAAATAACAGACCTCAATGACGGAACTGCATGTCTCAATAGCAAAATACCAGAACTCAATGACGGAACTGCATGTCTCAATAGCAAAATACCAGAACTCAATGACGGAACTGCATGTCTCAATAGCAAAATACCGGAACTCAATGACGGAACTGCATGTCTCAATAGCAAAATACCAGAACTCAATGACGGAACTGCATGTCTCAATAGCAAAATACCAGAACTCAATGACGGAACTGCATGTCTCAATAGCAAAATACCAGAACGCAATGACGGAACTGCATGTCTCAATAGCAAAATACCAGAACGCAATGACGGAACTGCATGTCTCAATAGCAAAATACCAGAACTCAATGACGGAACTGCATGTCTCAATAGCAAAATACCAGAACTCAATGACGGAAATGCATGTCTCAATAGCAAAATACCAGAACTCAATGACGGAACTGCATGTCTCAATAGCAAAATACCGGAACTCAATGACGGAACTGCATGTCTCAATAGCAAAATACCAGAACTCAATGACGGAACTGCATGTCTCAATAGCAAAATACCAGAACTCAATGACGGAACTGCATGTCTCAATAGCAAAATAACAGAACTCAATGACGGAACTGCATGTCTCAATAGCAAAATACCAGAACTCAATGACAGAACTGCATGTCTCAATAGCAAAATAACAGAACTCAATGACGGAACTGCATGTCTCAATAGCAAAATACCAGAACTCAATGACAGAACTGCATGTCTCAATAGCAAAATACCAGAACTCAATGACAGACCTGCATGTCTCAATAGCAAAATACCGGAACTCAATGACAGAACTGCATGTCTCAATAGCAAAATACCAGAACTCAATGACGGAACTGCATGTCTCAATAGCAAAATAACAGACCTCAATGACGGAACTGCATGTCTCAATAGCAAAATACCAGAACTCAATGACGGAACTGCATGTCTCAATAGCAAAATACCAGAACTCAATGACGGAACTGCATGTCTCAATAGCAAAATACCAGAACTCAATGACAGAACTGCATGTCTCAATAGCAAAATACCGGAACTCAATGACAGAACTGCATGTCTCAATAGCAAAATACCAGAACTCAATGACGGAACTGCATGTCTCAATAGCAAAATAACAGACCTCAATGACGGAACTGCATGTCTCAATAGCAAAATACCAGAACGCAATGACGGAACTGCATGTCTCAATAGCAAAATACCAGAACTCAATGACGGAACTGCATGTCTCAATAGCAAAATACCAGAACTCAATGACGGAACTGCATGTCTCAATAGCAAAATACCAGAACTCAATGACGGAACTGCATGTCTCAATAGCAAAATACCAGAACTCAATGACGGAACTGCATGTCTCAATAGCAAAATAACAGAACTCAATGACAGAACTGCATGTCTCAATAGCAAAATACCAGAACTCAACGACAGAACTGCATGTCTCAATAGCAAAATACCAGAACTCAATGACATAACTGCATGTCTCAATAGCAAAATACCGGAACTCAATGACGGAACTGCATGTCTCAATAGCAAAATACCAGAACGCAATGACGGAACTGCATGTCTCAATAGCAAAATACCAGAACTCAATGACGGAACTGCATGTCTCAATAGCAAAATAACAGAACTCAATGACGGAACTGCATGTCTCAATAGCAAAATACCAGAACTCAATGACGGAACTGCATGTCTCAATAGCAAAATACCAGAACTCAATGACGGAACTGCATGTCTCAATAGCAAAATACCAGAACTCAATGACGGAACTGCATGTCTCAATAGCAAAATACCAGAACTCAATGACAGAACTGCATGTCTCAATAGCAAAATACCAGAACTCAATGACAGACCTGCATGTCTCAATAGCAAAATACCAGAACTCAATGACGGAACTGCATGTCTCAATAGCAAAATACCGGAACTCAATGACAGAACTGCATGTCTCAATAGCAAAATACCAGAACTCAATGACGGAACTGCATGTCTCAATAGCAAAATACCAGAACTCAATGACATAACTGCATGTCTCAATAGCAAAATACGAAGTATTAATTTTGACGGTAACACACCCTATACCTTTCGTGTACCCCACGGTGGAACAAATATTAAGAAAACTTCTGTCTTTTTCCAAGGAAATCGTCAACTCAAGTTCCATTCGCTTTCATGTAATCTTTTATCCTTTTGTTTCTTTTCCCACCGACTCTATGCCACGTGATTTGTCTTGCCACGGAATTAATTGTATTCATACTATTATCATGCTTAGACAGCTTAGTTTGAGGAGGCCTAATCACAAAGAAGCTTTAATTTCTTGTGCCTTTAGGTCACCTCGCCACTTTATCTTGACTTTCTAGTATACATAATTGTATGATATATCTTGTGTTGTACTTTATTTTAAGTGCCGAAAATAAATAAATTAATTAATAAATAAACAAATAAATAAATAAAAAAATTGTGGTCTTAAGATCGATTATTTTTTAGGCTCTAACATGTTCGTATTTTCGGAATTGAACTGGATTTAGCATGACGTGCATGGAGACTCTTGAGGGGGAATACATTTCCATACGAAAAGATTCCCCCGTTTAAGCAAGCTAGTTCCAGCCGTGTGTAAGCTAGTTCCAGCTATTGGTCTATTGGTGCATATTTATGTTATATTTTACTTCAGAAATCCCGACGTTTTTTCATTAAGCAAGCAACTCGATCTAGTTAAGAGCGAAGCCGGAAATTATGCCCTTCGAAAATTTTGCGCAAGATTGTCTATAGAATATCCAGACTAAACATAACGTTTTAAGTCGTGGAGCATAAGTTTCTTCATGTTGTACTGACATGGAAACGTGGCACTTAAGAAGAAAATGGCATAAGTTAAGATCAACAGAATCATTGACATAAGAAAGAAACAAAGCGTTTGCGACTTTAATAACAGTTTTATTGCATCCACCTCAGGGGATGAACGTGATGTACATGTATTATTTCCCGCCACAGACATAGCCATACTTGGATAAAATAAGAAAATCCGACTTTTCTTAATAAGAGGCAAATCTAATACTAACTTAGATGCTCTACGACTGAACTATAGGATACTCGTGGAAGCAATCTTGAAAAAAAATCTAATCATGTTTCTGTAATTTCCTTAGGGGCCAATGTTTACGTATAATTTGCTTTTGAACATGTGACAAAATTCCGATTTATTAATAATTTGGGAAACTTTTTAAAAATGTTTTAAAAATAAGAAGTTATTAACGCTGGTTGTGTGATGCTGAAGGGGCAGCAAGAAGTTGTCGTTCTGATTCATCGACCGTGATAACATAAAAAGAAAACAAGTATTCAACGTGTTTTTATCCAGATCTGTTAGACTCTGGGCTTCATGGAAATGCAAACTTTCGACTGAACAGTTTGTTTACGAGGTGAGTTCTCATAGCCTGATGCGTAGAAATGGCGCATGCCCGTCATTTTGTGAAAGATTCCTTTTGAAAGTTGTGGAATTGTGCTCGTGCATGGTTAAAAGTTTCTAAACAAAGAAGAGGTAGAAATGTACACAAGATGATTTTCGATAACAATATCAAATACTTACGAGCTTTATAATAAATGTAAAGGCTCGGATTACGGAACCTTCTTCAGTGCCTTCTTCAGTGCAAGCGCTGTAAGATGCAATTCAGAATATAAATAGTAGGTGTTAATGAATACAACACTGGCACTAGCTGAAGAAGGCAGACATTTCTGCCGAAACATGTCTGCAGTTAAGGTAACTACAGAAGCGGGCGAATCCTCGATATTTTCATTGATGGTGGCCTATTGCATATTCAGTATGTATAGCTGACCAAGTGAAGTGATGGAAACAAAGTCAGGTTCGACCAGAGATATACGGACATCCGTAAATCAGGGACAAGGAATTATTCTCAATAGAAAAGCAAAATTTTCTCTGTGATTTTGCCACGCCTAGAGAGAAATTGCACGCGCACATGCAACTCTAAACGAAAGCAATTTTGTCCGTGGAGTAAGGCAGTTTAGTGCCAGTCTCCCTTGGACCGCGGGAAAACAGCTAAATTATCAAACTAACATGCCAAAAACTGACCTCAGAGGAACCGAACCATCATCATTGAGCTTTGTGTAAGCTTCCTCTACAAGTCCTCTGAAACTGAAATTGCTGTTTTGACTGCGGTTACTCGACGCTGAAAATGCGTTGAACATTCAAAACATCGTGCCACGTTCCTTTGTTACATTATGGAAAACGAAGCGGTTACTTAATGAATCTCCCTTGTAGAAGTTAGTGATATCTTATGATTGGTGTAGATTTCGCGCGGGAGAAAAGGAATTAGTGACAATGCATCTTCATCTAAAACCTAAAACTCCTCAAGATGAAGGACCTTCGAGTGCCTATTTAAATGCTCCAATGTAATTACGTGTGTAAAAGAAAGCCTGCGATAACTAGATATTATAATTAGTTTTATTACATATTTATCATGCATGTATCCTAGAACACAAAAAACCTCTCCTCATAAATCCCTTGTTCCTTTTCCATCACTCAATTTCACCTTTGCCTTGCCGTATGTCTCCGTTGTGGTTACACTGATTTTAGACGTGGTTTAAATTTTTTTACCTAAACTAATTATCGTACATTACAATACCCAAATACTGTTTGTATTTTTCTAGTCACAAATGTGATAAACAGCTTCACCGTGAGTTGACAAATTTTGACAACTTTATAACAAAGAAATGCCACGCTGTGCTTATTTACATAAAACAATTCTCTATGTCGATGGTGTGTTAGTCTTGTTGTATAGGTAGATCTTAGGAAGAAGAGATCTTGGTAGAAAACAAAATGACGCCGTTTAGAGTTCCTTTTAAGAAAACAATAAGCTTATGGTTTGCGCCCAAACCTGACAAAAGTGGTATCAAATAAATCATCCACGCCTGCTATCAAATTCGTTAATTGCGTTCACGATATTTTTCCAGCAGAAGTTACGAAATGGAAACCTCATGGAATTTTTGTCGAGTCTGTTTCACATTTTTACCATTAGGAGAAACCTTAAAATATATCTAAAAAAAAAAAAAAACGAAATAAAATAAATATGAGCTCAAATGAGTTAGGAAATTAAAGCGTGAATCGGCGTGATCGATATCAATGCAGGACGTTTCAAATAAATTAAGAATATGAACCGGTATGAACTATGTACAAGCGTATGCAAAGTACAAGTTATCGCTGCGGTTGTGTTTGTTTGTCGGTGTTTATCTTAATATTCTGGGAACTTCCTTGTTCTTATTCAAGCTCCTCTTTTGTTCATTAATATTTGTGCTTCTCTTCCCTCTGAGTAAAAGCGAAATTTATGCGCATACACTCGACTAAAACTGGTTGCATTTTAGACGCTATTCAGTCCAGCCGATGACACCTGCACGTTATTAAAAAAAAGTTGTCAAAAACCATGAAAATGCAAGTTGACAAGCTTTCGTTACGTTGCCTAAAAAAACGTATCGCCTTTACAAGTTACCTGTTTAGTTGCAAATTAGTTTTCTTGTTTTGGTTTTATTTCTCGATCGAAAGGTTGACAAGAAATTGATCTGAAATGCGAATTTTTCTATGTTAATTCTTAATTGCTTGGCTTTGGTAATGTTGGCAATTCATGGCCCGCCAAGATACCAAGGCGACTGACCCAAGGCTGACTAACCATTCCACCAAAATTTGTCATTTGCCCCTTTGATTTTTATCGGGTATTGCTGTCTGAAATCTAAAGGGACAGCTATAAAAGCGGTTTACATGTTCTAGTGGCCTTGGTTATTAATTAATTTGTAAAATTATTAGAAAAAAATTGAAAACTCAAGCGCGCTCTTTTAATACAACTCATATAACAGAAAAAAAAAACGTTTTTTTTTTCAGGTAGCAACATCCGATCCTTTAATGGTTTGGATAAAAAATAATATCAATGATAATAATAAACTGTATTGTTTTTAAAAATTGTGAAAACAAATGTTTAAGTTCGTGACCCTTCGGAAATCGTTAAACCAAAGGCACTCGGTATGCAAGCGCCAACATCGAGAAGAAGCTTCGCAGCGTATAACTTATAACGTATAAGTTTAAAACATGATAAGTATATGGTGGATGTAAGTCGGTTAAATACCTTTTAGATCGAAGAACAAAGTGTGGACATCGAAGAAACCCTTAAGTGTACTGAGTGGCTGAGTGTACCGTCTTGGCAAAGAATGGCACGGAGGAGAGAAAGCTGGGCGCTAATTACTTTAAATCCCCGACTTTGCGGGACAATTGTTTAACCTGGCAAATAACCAAAATTAAGCCCCTACGAGTTTGGTTTCTTAGGCCGTAAATTTGCCGTTGGAAAAGGAGCAGGTGAGCCTTTGTCACCTTTTAGTAAACACATTCATAGTAGAATACATTTGCAAGTTCACCAGCGCCTATTTAACCCTTATATCTATATTTAGACGGGTTTAAGTTTGATATTCACTCCATACATTATTTTCCTGTTTGAATGTGAAATTTTAGATTGTACGTGCACACCTGACGTGCACAGTAGCCTGCGTGCAGACGTCCCCTATTTCCTTTGTTGCACGCGGAAAAGGGACGTCTGCGAAACAGCGTCCCTAATCGTGTTCCAGTATCCTGTTGTTTGGTTTTAAATTTCGCATAAATAAAGAAACATTATCCACCGCTGTGGAAGTCGGGCCATATGTACCCCGACACAATATTTTCCCCAAGCTTTCCAGCTATTCAGTCAGCCTGTTACTCGGCCACTGAACCTTGACTTGCACCAGTCTTATGTTCATTTTCAGACTCTTCAGCTACTCGCTTATTGATTATTGATTGCAGGCCTAACAGGAGAATTTGGAATTACGCGTGTAGATTGCGATGGGAAGACCTTTACCAGTGTTGAAGATAGCGTTAGCGGGGAGCCATGATCGTTCCGGCGGCGAAGAGGAACCAGATTCGTCTAAGATAATTCGTTTCTCAGGAGAAGGCGAGGCTCCTGCTTTAAAAGATTTGCGACGGTAATCTTCGAAAATCTCCTCGTCGATTTTTCCCAAGTCGTTGCGAAGTCTATGTCGCTTTTGTAGTTTCGTGACACTGTTTACACTGAAATATAAGCTTATGTTGGATGCACAGTGAACTGAACAGAAGGAATTTCTTCGTTAACATCAACTTTTCGATGGCTTAAAAACACAGTTAACACTGATTGTATGTTTTGATCCGTTTTAAAAGGAAAACGCCGCTAAATTTGGGCGGCATAATGCATGCATACATTATGAGATCTGTTTTAGATAAAGACCAATCAGAATTTGCTCGAACAAAGACCACTATCTGGCTACCAATCACAGTTCTTTTGACCGCCGACCGGTTAGCTCGACCGCCGACCGGTTAGCTCAGTGGTAGAGCACCGGACTAGCGTGCGGGAGGTCGGTGGTTCAAACCCCGGTCGGACCAACACTCAGGGTCTTTAAATAATTGAGGAGATAGTGCTGCCTTTGTAATAACATCTGCAAATGGTTAGACTTTCTAGTCTTCTCGGATAAGGACGATAAACCGTAGGACCCGTCTCACAAGTCTTCATAATTGATTCTGTGGGACGTAAAAGAACCCACACACTGTTCGAAAAGAGTAGGGGACGTACTTCCTGGTGTGATGGTCTATCTCTCATCTGACGGGTTAAATGCTCGGAGATATTAGCTGCACAAGCTACTCTAAAATCCGAGGGTAAATAATGTGATGATGATGATGATGATGATGAAGATCCTGAGAAAACAGCAGGATACTGGAACACGATTAGCGACGCTGTTTCGCAGACGTCCCTTTCCGCGTGAAACAAAGGAAATAGGAGACGTCTGTACGCAGGCTAGTGCACAGGTCTTTGAAAGGCTGTGGGCGCCAATGATATTGACCTGCCTGCTGAGGGTGTAAATTTACAAGCATACAGATGTGGTCACTGCATGCACAGCTTGAAAGAGGCTTTTATCGCAAACTTTAAGCACAATAGCTCTATTGGGGAACGTCAATAAGAAGAGACCACGTGGTACTTGTTTCTGTTGAAGGAAATCAGTCGGCTGTTGAAAAAACTGTGCGTTAATCATGTCGTTTTGGTGTAATTAGCAAAAGTCCCATGTTTGTTGAAAGATTAAAAAAAATGTCTTTGTTATCGCTATAAACGTAAGGTTGCCCTTCACTCGTGGGCGGTAGAACACGGAGATGATTGCCATTTTAACCAGCATGACGGATAGCCCTCCCCCACTGTCACCAATCAAGTCACCAAAACGAGCACGTGACCATGACAGTACAGTCAAAGAGATTCCAAACCCAAAACCAGCCCTCAAAAGACAACGAACTGAACATCCAGAGGGTTCGAAATCCACCCGGAATCGCCTAACTGTACTCTGGAAACCAGACGAGCCAAGTGCAAGCGGTCGCTACAAGTCCTAAAAGAACACGCGAAGAACTCCACGTGTCCCTACGGACTTCAGTACAGGCCTAAATCACACATCAGGTTCGACAAAGCATTCCAGACCGCCCTGGACCAGATCTGTCACAGAGCCTAAGCGGACCTCTTAGCGCTGATGATTAAACAGCAGGAAAAGAATTTAACTGCAGACAACCAGGCCATTTCAACCCAGCAGCAGCTACTACAAGACCTGCAACCAGACCAGCAGAGTTCCCAGGCAGCCAGAAACCACGCCAACAACAGAGCCAGACCTAGGCCTAGGCCTAAGACTAAGACTGGACCAAACAAACTAGTTCAACAAAACTGTAACCTCGCTTCTGTGCAGGCTCAACTATCTGAACCGATCTACAAAAATTGTTCTGTCAATTGAGTGAGGCAGTGAATGTAAATAAAAGCAGAGTTGAACGTTATACTGGTGTCTCTTTCTCTGACTCTAAGTGTTCCACACGAAACATTATTAAGGGTCATAAGAAAAGCTATCTCAGACGAACCAGCCTCAAAACTGTTTTAACCTATACAACTAGAGCAAAGAACGAGAAATACATCAAACATTTCTCACAAAAAGCTCTTTCAAATGATGAGGTTAAACTCCTTTCTAGAGGTCTCAAATGCATACCAACTCCTCCTGTTCCTTGCTCTAAGAAATCCTTACTAAACGCTTTTGATAATTTTGCTAGAACAACGCGTTTGAGATATATGTTCGCAAACGAAAGGAAAAGGACTGCTCATCCCTTCCATGTCAAATCCACATGGCAACCACCAATTCAAAACTCAGTTGCCCTTGAAAACTACTTGGAAGAGACCAAACTCGAATTAGCTTCGACAGTTTTCCGACCTCAAAATGACAACATTTCAGCGAACGAAAGAAAAGCTATTAGCTCACTTAAGCGCAATAGGAAAATTAATCTCAAAAAAGCCGACAAAGGAACAACAACAGTCATTATGGACACCGCACAAAAAATACAAGAAGGCTCACAACAATTATCTGACGATAAATTTTACACTCCTCTCATTGTGCTTGACACTGCCCGAAAAGTCAACGAAATAGTTAACAAACTATTCCGCTCGGGTAATATCGATAAAATGACTCACAAATGGTTGACAATCGGTCTAAAACAACCGCGAATACCAGAATTTTACAGGCTGACTAAAATCCATAAGAAAACACTAGTCGGCAGACCAATTGTTTCTGGTAGTAGCGGCCCTAAAGAACGTATTCAGTCCAGTTTCGTGGACTCACTATTACAACCCATCGCTATCAAACAAGAGTCATATTTAAAAGACACCACTGATTTTATCAATTTCATCGAAAATACGCAAATTCCAAACGATGTTATTTTAGCCACTCTAGCTTGACGTTAGTTCTCTCTACACTAACATTCCTCAAACAGAAGGAATTGATGTTATCTGCCGCCACTACGAGGACCACTATGAGCATAATCTGCCAATTCCCACCAACGATTTACGGGAACTCATGCAGCTCATACTAGAAGAAAATTCTTTCCAATTCAACGGAAAGCATTTAGTAAGTAAACCCACGGCATTGCTATGGGAACTAAAATGGCGGTCGCTTTCTCTGTCATTTTTATGGCAGATCTCGAAAAACGACTACTAATGGCTAGTCCACATAAACCTCTCGTTTGGGAAAGATATATTGATGACATATTTTCATTGTGGAACATTCATATTACGGAAGTTTCTGATTTCGTAAACTTCTCTAATTCCTTTCACCACACAATCAAGTTCACTTGTGAAATGTCATCAGAACGCGCTGTTTTCCTCGACACTGAGGTTTTCAAAGGACCTCGACTTTCAACTCTCAAAATCCTTGATTTACAAACACACTTTAAGCCCACAGAAACTTTTCAGTACACGCACTTCTCATCCTGCCACCCTTTTAACTCCAAAAAGGGTTTTATCAAAAGAGAAGCACCACGTCTCTTAAGAACTAACTGTATTCAGTCAAAGAAATCTTTTAAAACAACAAGCGAGACCTCGAACAAAGACTCTGTAAAAGAGGCTACCCTCTGACACTCTTTAAAAAAAATCCTGACTGAAGTTAAGTTCACCAACAGAAAAGAAGCTCTCCGCAACAGAACAAAACAAACAAAAGAGATTCTACCATTTGTTACCACTTACAACCCAGCCTTACCGAATCTTAAAAAGATTCTCATGAAACACTGGCACACTATTGAACAACAACCTAAACTCAAACGCATCTTTAACCAGCCACCGATTGTTTCTTACAAGAAGGAAAAATCACTAAAGGACATTCTTGTCCGCCCAAAACTTCCTTCAATCACACAACAATCGAAAAATCAACGAAGCGTTTAGTTACAAACTTGAGGGAAATCTATATACTATCACCTAAGGCCCGGTTCAAACGTCGAACTTCTCATGTACCTAATCTAATGCAAATGAGAAAAATCTATTGTTTTCGCTCATTTGCATTAGATTCGGCACATGAGAAGTTCGACGTTTGAACCGGGCCTAAACTGACTCCAAACTATAATCGCGCATTTTTAGCGATCACATCAGAACCGAGTCTACGAACTAAAACCTGATCACCTACGTTCTTAAACTGATTCCTTATAACGAACGTAGAAGCAGAGGACTTGTAGACTTTAATAAACAACCGGTATGAACTATGTACAAGCGTATGCAAAGTACAAGTTATCGCTGCGGTTGTGTTTGTTCGGTCGGTGTTTATCTTAATATTCTGGGAACTTCCTTGTTCTTATTCAAGCTACTCTTTTGCTCATTAATATTTGTGCTTCTCTTCTCTCCGAGTAAAAGCGAAATTTATGCGCATACACTCGACTAAAACTGGTTGCATTTTAGACGCTATTCAGTCCAGCCGATGATACCCGCACGTTGTTAAAAAAAAAGTTGTCAAAAATTATGAAAATGCAAGTTGACAAGCTTTCGTTATGTTGCCTAAAATAAGAAAACGTTCGCCTTTACAAGTTACCTGTTTAGTTGCAAATTAGTTTTCTTGTTTTGGTTTTATTTCTCGATCGAAAGGTTGACAAGAAATTGATCTGAAATGTGAATTTTTCTATGTTAATTCTTAATTGCTTGGCTTTGGTAATGTTGGCAATTCATGGCCCGCCAAGATACCAAGGCGACTGACCCAAGGCTGACTAACCAGTCCACCAAAATGTCATTTGCCCCTTTGATTTTTATCGGGTATTGCTGTCTGAAATCTGAAGGGACAGCTATAAAAGCGGTTTACATGGTGCAAGGTGCAGATGAAATCCATGACATCTGTTTAAACGCGTTTTAGTGGCCATGGTTATTAATTAATTTGTAAAATTATTAGAAAAAAAATAGAAAACTCAAGCGTGCTCTTTTAATACAACTCATATAACAGAAAAAAAAAAACGTTTTTTCAGGTAGCAACATCCGATCCTTTAATGGTTTGGATAAAAAATAATATCAATGATAATAATAAACTGTATTGTTTTTAAAAATTGTGAAAACAAATGTTTAAGTTCGTGACCCTTCGGAAATCGTTAAACCAAAGGCACTCGGTATGCAAGCGCCAACATCGAGAAGAAGCTTCGCAGCGTATAACTTATAACGTTTAAGTTTAAAACATGATAAGTATATGGTGGATGTAAGTCGGTTAAATACCTTATAGATCGAAGAACAAAGTGTGGACATCGAAGAAACCCTTAAGTGTACTGAGTGGCTGAGTGTACCGTCTTGGCAAAGAATGGCACGGGGGAGAGAAAGCTGGGCGCTAATTACTTTGAATCCCCGACTTTGCGGGACAATTGTTTAACCTGGCAAATAACCAAAATGAAGCCCCTGCGAGTTTGGTTTCTTAGGCCGTAAATTCGCCGTTGGAAAGGAGCAGGTGAGCCTTTGCCACCTTTTAGTAAACACATTCATAGTAGAATACATTTGCAAGTTCACCAGCGCCTATTTAACCCTTATATCTATTTTTAGACGGTTTTAAGTTTGATGTTTACTCCATGCATTATTTTCCTGTTTGAATGTGAAATTTTAGATTTGAAAATTAAGGCTGTGGGCGCCAATGATATTGACCTGCCTGTTGAGGGTGTCACTGCATGCACAGATTAAAAGAGGCTTTTATCGCAAACTATAAGCACAATAGCTCTATTGCGCAACATCAATAAGAAGAGACCGCGTGGCACTTGTTTCTGTTGAAGGAAATCAGTCAGCTGTTGAAAAAACTGTGCGTTTTCCGTGGTGCTTGGTTTAGTCAGTGAATAAAAGATTATTGAACAAGCACACCGTCCGAATTTTAATCATGTCGTTTTGGTGTAATTAGCGAAAGTCCCATGTTTGTTGAAAGATTAAAAAAGATGTCTTTGTTATCGATAGAAACGTAAGGGTGCCCTTCACTCGTGGGCGTAGAACCCTGACCTGTCTATCGCACGCACAATATCGTGGCGTTTCTGACCGCTTGATAAGATGAATTGTATTCCTTTATTTTCATCGTCAATTTATATTTTAATTGTTTCATATGCTTTATCTAATTAATATTTAATATTGTTCCAAGTTCTGAAGCTATAAACAGCCATTTCAATTAACGTTTAAAGCGTACGCGACAAGACCGAAAGGTGACATGGGAAGCTATTCGGCCACATTTTTGCGTTTGGGGCAGAAAAGGATGGATGGAACACTCATAAACGTTTGCCTATGTGATTTTATATCTGTAGGGGTGAGTCAAGCTGAATTTGGAACATTTATAGATAAAATACCCATATCACCATACGAGCTCATTGCGTTGGTCCTCCGACAACGTTAATCGAAGTAGCTGTAAGTGATTCCTGTTCTAGACACAGAAAAAACTTATTGTCCAGCCATATATAGTTGAATAATAAAAAGGTTCTTTTGCAAAGAATAATGGCCGGAGTTCTGGGAGCAACAGCGCGTAATATAACACACTTCTGAACAGCCAGTGAAATTTTGAATTCAAACGTCATCTGAATACCACAAATGCTTTTAACTTGTTAATGACCTTACCGAGGTTGTCGGAAGTTCTTTACGTCTGGGCTTATTTAATGAGTTCACAAGTTGGATAGCATTTAAGAATTGAAAGTTTAAGTTTTTATTTGCACAAACAGTTCGATATGAATTTTAAAGAGCAGACAACTTAATTAGGCGGTGTACTCCCTGGAGGAACTTGAGATAAAAATTAATTATTTATAACTTTAAATGCTTTGATCAGCCAACTCACTCAAAAATATATTGCAATACATCCTCTACAAAATGCCTTAATTTATGCAAAGACTAATAAAAATCTAATTTGGCTTCGAAATACGAATTTTAAAGGTATTTAATATATGACCCACAGCACTATCTTCAAAACGCCGACATAAATAAAGGGGCTTCCGCAATCTTGATCTGCTGATCGTCATAGGAACACAGTGACAAGGAGCATTTCAGCAAATTTGTCCAATGTGGTAAAGAAAGAACAAAAAGATTAAAGTAAGTTACTATACGGTTAAAATGAAATAACAGCTGCTCATCAACACTGAAAAATATCATTTAGGATGGTGACTGAAATGTCAATAATCGGATCTGCTTCAGTTTACTTTGTTCGAAAATGGACAATACAGTGTGATGTTGTGTGTTAAGCTGAATTCATGTCGTGTTGTTTCTTCCGTCGTTCTATGTCCTCGATTTTAGTGTAGTTCATGTTAAATGGATGTTTTTCTTTGTAGTTGAACAATCACTTCTACGTTTATATCCTTATTATTCGGAAAGCTTACTTTCACGAATTTCCTAATTTGCATTCAGAAAATACAAACAATTAAACAATCTCTTGGATAAGAGCAAGAACATCCTTTGCTCTATTAAGATCCGCACTAATCTGCCTTAGAGGATCGAGAGTTAGACGAAAAGCCTTTTGTGATTTAAGAACATTGATATTGACATTTAAATCAAAGGAGCCATAATGTAATTTTTAAGAAGATTATGCCAAAACAATCTCTTAGATAAGAGCAGGGACATCCTTTGCTTTATTACGATCCGCACTAATCTGCTTTAGAGGATCGAAAGAAAAGCCTTTTGTGATTTTTAAGAACATTGATATTGACATTGAAATCCAAGAAGGAGCCATAATGTAATTATTAAGAGCCGTTGTCTGTAACTTTCGAGTATCCGGCGACAGAAGCGAAAATTCGAATTTCTTTTTATTTGCCCCAAAATACCCTTTCAGTGAACTAATTTAAAAAACACTATGCAAAAGTTCCAGCGATTTTTTATTTTCGTGAAAATTAGGAAAGTTCGAAATCGGCCTCAAAGCGGCCGAAAGCCCCAAGAATTTTATCCAAATTAGTCCATTTTCAAAACGCTCGTACAAGACGAGCAAACCTTGTCTTCGATTGATGTTTTCGCAATTAATTTTACTTGCCTTGGAGTTTCTTTTAAGCTATACTTCATCTCCAATTAAGTTTTCTTTGATTTCTATCCACCCGCGTAAAGAATACAATGTTTGTTGCTCTGCTTATACGCTGAATTTTGCCATATTTCAGAAGGTCATAACATCGGGGGTATACGAAATTACAGGACATAAGATAGCTCTCATCAGCGGGAAATTTTTCTTGTTTATCATACTAAAAGGGTTAGTACGTTTGGCCCGCTAATAGCAAGCACGCTACGCGAAGATATGTGGCATGTACTTTCAAGGTTTCGCCATTTTCTACATTGTACTCCTATTGTAAGTCGCGCATTACATTAAGAGAAAACTCAACGTCTTTGGTCTCTAATAGTGCTTTTAATTGTTCATTTAAACAGATGAATCTCATTTAGGCACCTTTCTACCTTGTTACGTTTGCGAAAGACTCTTAACGTGAAGTTTTTTTTCAGTTTAACTTCCTTGAGTGCTGAGTTAACAAGCCGCGGACATGACATGGAAAAGCGATGGAAGATATCTTCTGTGGACGATCAAGTGTTTCCTATTCCTGAAATTGTCCTGTCGCCTATTTTAGTATTTTCCAATCTCGGCTACCGCCGGTCCTGTAAGGCAAATAGAATATACCGTAAATGAATGTTGTTTTATAAAATACATTCGCGAGCTTAAACTTATGAAAGCACACAAATATTAGACGGTTGGTGTAATGTATTGCACACACACTCCGCCATCATGTTAAAACCTCGTGTTATATTTTACCCATCATGCCTTAGTGTACAATATTTCATGATAGCATACATGACATCTCCCTTTTTTTAAAACACAAACTTGACTATGTTGCAAGCTCTTAAGGCTTTTAACAAACGAAAACAATAGCATTAAAGAAAAAAAAAAAAACAAGTGACTGTTCAGAGTTCTGAAAGTAAATCATTGTCTATAATCTTTGAGACAAGTCACTGTTCGTAGTCCTTGAGGTAGGTGGGCTGTTTCACTAGTCGACCAGAGCGGGTACGTATTGCTGGATTTAGTGAAAGTTCAGACTGTGTCTTTGTTTCACGGTACCTGCCATGAAGGTTGGTTAGGTCACGTGTAGGAGAACTGGCTTGACTTTCTTGTGAAGTTTTAACAGTCTCATTGTTTAGTGCTTGCAATACACGGCTCTTGTTCAGGTGTCTACGATTTCTCCCATACTTCTGACCTTCAGGCGTCTGAACAATGTATGACCTAGGCGTGTGATGCTTTTCAAACACTGTAGCTTGGACCCACTTGTTGAACCTTCTGGTGGAATTTGTACCTTGCAAACACTTTGTTTGATTTGGGCTTCACATATGCCTCGTACTTTGCATAATACGTGTCGAGTTTCTTTCCTTCATCGGCAGTGAGTTCCCACGTATTGTATATGTCACGACCTTTGTCTCCAATCGAAATCATCAGGTAATTGCATTTTCCTTCTTCACTTTTCCGCTTAAGGGGTCCTCCAAATGTGAACTCACAGTGTTGTTTGAATGCTTTCCACGCGGTCGGCAAATCTCCGCTCGTCCAATCCATCTTTGGAGTGCTGCCTGCAGAATTTCCGTCCATTTCGTCGCTTTCTTCTTTTGAGATGTAAAGCGAATCTTCACGGAAGCTCGGTGGCTTTCTTTACGGCGGTATTTCTTTTACTTTCTGAGACCATGTAATGTATTGCACACACACTCCGCCATCATGTTAAAACCTCGTGTTATATTTTACCCATCATGCCTTAGTGTACAATATATCATGATAGCATACATGACAGTTGGCACCTGCTGACCTGTCATGTACGATCAGTAATCTTGCAAATCAACAGGCTACGTGTGGCGTTTTAACTTTGCTTTCATAAATCTCTAATAACATAACAGTAGTTATTATAGAATTGTTTGGCAGTCCTCTTACCAAAACCAATACTTACATTGGACAACCGATGACGGTTTGGATGAAATTTTTTCTTGAAAGATCCCTTTGCACTGACAGCCGCGATCAATCCTATCATTCAATTTATCACCATACAGAGAAATCATTCCTTCGAAGGGAATTACAGAAATATGTTCTTACCGGTTTGAAATTCGTGTTATCGTTGACGAAGAGGATATCTGGACACCAGACTTCGTTTTCATAAGAGTTGTCATATTGCGTGACAGATGAAATGTGATACACTAATGCCCGAAAAAGGTCAAGAAAAAGAGAAGACTAAAATTAATAAAACGACCGTTTGAACGAATGAACATTTTTGTCAGAAGGAAAAAGCAAACAAACAAACAAATAATAAAATAATAGGGAAAGAAGGAGGGAAAAAATGACCAGGCCCGATAACTTATTGTGAAAAGCAAAGCATCGCTTTTCCATTTTTTTTTTCACGGCCGGAATACTTAAGGACCAAGTTTTTGTTTTCTTTTCCTTATGACTACGAGGCGAAGGAATTTTTTAGTAGTTCTTCTTTAACGTTGATGCTAGGCATAATTACGCTACAACGAAGCGTAGAGGGGCAACTTTTATTGACGGTCCGAAAACAGATTCTAAAGTAGTTAGAGTATTATTTTCTTACTTCTGTGGAGGCTGTTGTCATGAGAGTTGTCCAAAACACCCAAATCGAGTCGATTCATCTATGTTAGCAGACGAATCGTGTTCCGGAAGTCGATATCGCGAAAGTCTTAGACAGAATACCGTTGAAAGGCAACGGGGAGGGTGGAATACGTTGTCGATTCGACTTGATTCGATCGAATCGTCGAATCGTCTCACCGGAAGTCGATTCTCGAGAGTCTTAGACTCAATACCGCTGCAAGGCAACAGGGAGGGTGGAATACATTGTCGATTCGACTCGATTCGATCGAATCGATCGATTCGTCTGTGTGGCCGTCGAATCGTTTCCCCGGAAGTTGATTCGCGAGAGTCTTAGACACAAATCCACATCCATATCTTTAATCTTTAATCTTATTCTTTATAATTTTTAATACCATAAAAAGTGAAACATAAGTTGGGCCAAAGCCAGAGGTTTAAATGGCTTTTGGTCTGAGACAAAGACTATTTTACAAAGAACAGCAGACTAAGCTAGGTAATAAACTTAAATAAAGAAGATAGGTACTTGTAGACCAATAGAAATACAAAACTAATGACAACAATCCAGGTATAATATCAGAAGTCAGTTCAGTATCATATTCACAATTGGTGCAAGGCAACAGGTAGGGTGGAATACGTTGTCGATTTGAGTCGATTCGATCGACCCGTTTGTCTAGCAATTTACTTCGGGGAATGACTCAGCCACAGTCTTCACTCTCGCGCACACGCTTTATGAACGAGGAAGGTGCATTCATTCATCATTATTATTTCATGTCATTATCACACGTTGCCATGTAATTTGTTTTTGCGCATTACTCTTTACTCCGAGCCGCGACCTGATTTCCGGTGATTCGAATCGACTTCCCTGTAGACGAGTCGATGGACTCGAGTCGAATCGATCGATTCGTCAACATTTGTCAGCACCTTTGCGCTCAACCTCGTTCCCATTGTCCGCTCCTTCCCGTCCCCCTGGGGACGAGGTTGCTTTGCGCTTTTTTCACAACGGTTTAAACCCGCGATCTGACTTCCGGTGAGTCGAATCGTCTGTGCTTGCTGACGTTTCGACTCGATTCGGGTGTATTAGACATGGATGATTTTTATTAGCTTCACCAGAGAACTGACAGTAACACTACAACAGCTTGCACGAGTGGTATACCAAGGATTACTTTTTCAAAAGCATCTCAGCGGGCCGGAATATCCTTAATCCTTGAATTTGGTTGGTTAATAACTTGCGCGTAGCCATCCAGCTTTTTACTATCTGGACCGGGTTAGCATGTGATAGACAATAAATAGGCACATACAATCCGCGAGGTGTTGGTGTGTTTGGTTTTTATTTGATATGACATGGTAAAAAATGATCATCTACAGTCGAACCCGCCTGTGCGACCAGCTCTCGTATAAAGCGACCACGTTTCTGAAATACCAAACGTTTCCCAGTCAAACCACTGTAATTCGAACCTCTCGTAAGCGATCACCCCTGGTAAGCAATCCTGACAACTTTTTAGAGTACACGACGGCCATGTTGGTGTCCCAAACTAAACCTCTGGGAATTGAACTCTAGTAGTGTATTTACTTTGTAATACCGACAATACTTCCGCAGCCAAAACCTTCATGAAATCGAAGCAATTCACAATTGAAGCAAATCGGTTGCACATGTGAACAGTCCATTGGTTCTTCTTTTGGTCCAAGTCCTATCCAAGGCTTGCGATCTTTATCATTTTCATCCAAGTTTATTAATGTTTTGTTGTCTCCAGATAACGGAGTACGGAGTATGCCTCGGGTATGATTAACAAATGAGGGATTACTCAAACGTAGATGTTATGTTTCTGAATTTTATCCTTGGTTTAAATTTTTTGTTCCTTTGTTTTTGGGTATGGCAATGTATGGTAATGTATGATAAAATCTTCAAAACAAAGCCGGGAAGAAAACAATGAAACAAAGTATATAATTGAACAACAATAAAGATCTCCTCCCTTCCCTTCTAGCGAGACAATTTCTACTGGTCCGAAAACAGGAACTTAATTACTTAGAGTGTTATTTTCTTACTGTTGTAGAGGCTGTTGCCTTAAGGAAAAGAAAAGAAAACAAAAAACTTGGAAGTATATTCTCAACCTCGTTCCCAGGGGTCTCTGCTCTTCCCTTCCCCGAGAGCGAGAGAGAGGCGGAGTGGGGGGAAGGGGGGGGGGGGGGGGGGAGGAGAATAGAGACCCTGGGAACGAGGTTAGTATATCTCGGAAAACACCTAAAAGAAGCTTGGGAGAAATAAAAAATGGAAGAGCGCTGCTAAGTTATCGCACTAAGTTATCGAAAACCACTTCGGGGCCGAAAAGTATGTTTAAAGTCGGTTTTATATCGCTTGGTACTAGCTTTTCGAACAAACTATCCTAATGAATTTCTCAATTTTACAGCGTGCTTTCTTAAAAGATCATTTAAAAACAATTATAAATCGAATGTCCGGTGATGAACCTACAGCTATTGTATATCGAAACGTTTTCTGAAGTTTCGAAAAACGCGCGCCGTTCTTTCCTTTAATCCTTCTTTCTCTACTGTTCTGTTTGTTTGTTTGCTTTTCTTTGTGATAAAAACGTTCATTCGATAAACGCTCATTTTATTAAATTTTTCTTCTATCTGTTAACAAAAACTGCTATAAATTTGCAATCTGGCCACATCTTTTCTTGACCTTTTTCGGGCATTAGTGTATCACATTTCATCTGTCACGCAATATAACAACTCTTATGAAAACGAAATCCTCCCATCTGGTCTGGTCTCCAGATATCATCTTCGTCAACGATAACACGAATTTCAAACCGGTAAGAACATATTTCTGTAAATCCCTTTGAAGGAATGATTTCTCAGTATGGTGATAAATTGAATGATGGGATTGATCGCGGCTGTCAGTGCAAAGGGATC
The DNA here is from genome assembly GCA_016490735.1 of Pachyseris speciosa. Lineage (NCBI taxonomy): Eukaryota > Metazoa > Cnidaria > Anthozoa > Scleractinia > Pachyseridae > Pachyseris > Pachyseris speciosa. The sequence continues at coordinate 1,680,443 of JAEMWC010000015.1, read as the reverse complement.
TTTCAAGAAAAAAATCGACCGTCATCGGTTGTCCAATGTAAGTATTGGTTTTGGTAAGAGGACTGCCAAACAATTCTATATTAACTACAGTTATGTTATTAGAGATTTATGAAAGCAAAGTTAAAACATCACACGCAGCCTGTTGATTTGCAAGATTACTGATCGTACATGACAGGTCAGCAGGTGCCAACCGGCTAATATTTGTGTGCTTTCATAAGTTTAAGCTCGCGAATGTAAAACAACATTCATTTACGGTATGTTCTACTTGCCTCACAGGACCGGCGGTAGCCGAGATTGGAAAATACTAAAATAGGCGACAGGACAATTTCAGGAATAGGTAAACACTTGATCGTCCACAGAAGATATCTTCCATCGCTTTTCCATATGATGTCCGCGGCTTGTTAACTCAGCACTCAAGGAAGTTATACTGAAAAAAACCCTTCACGTTAAGAGTCTTTCGCAAACGTAACAAGGTAGAAAGGTGCCTAAATGAGATTCATCTGTTTAAATGAACAATCAGTGAAAACCACTATTAGAGACCAAAGACGTTGAGTTTTCCCTTAACGTAATGCGTGGCTTACAAAAGGAGTACAATGTAGAAAATGGCGAAACCTTGAAAGTACATGCCACATATCTTCGCGTAGCGTGCTTGCTATTAGCGGGCCAAACGTACTAACCCTTTTAGTATGATAAACAAGAAGAATTTCCCGTTGATAAGAGCTATCTTATGTCCTGTAATTTCGTATACCCCCGATGTTATGACCTTCTGAAATATGGCAAAATTCAGCGTATAAGCAGAGCAGCAAGCATTGCATTCTTTACGCGGGTGGATAGAAATCAAAGAAAGCTTAGTTGGAGATGAAGTATAGCTTAAAAAGAAACTCCAAGGCAAGTAAAATTAATTGCGAAAACATTAATCGAAGACAAGGTTTGCTCGTCTTGTACGAGCGTTTTGAAAATGGACTAATTGGCATAAAATTCTTGGGGCTTTCGGCCCGCTTTGAGGCCGATTTCGAACTTTCCAAATTTCCGCGAAAATAAAAAATCGCTGGAACTTTTGCATAGTGTTTATTAAATTAGTTCACTGAAAGGGTATTTTGGGGCAAATAAAAAGAAATTCGAATTTTCGCTTCTGTCACCGGATACTCGAAACTTACAGACAACGGCTCTTAAGAATACTTTATTGCCGTCACCTTGTAAATACAAACGTTTTACATAATTTTTTTAATGAAGTTTTTAGTAATACTTTTACAACATTTATACGGATTATAATAATGAATATTTTTAGCATTCTAGTAAATCAATAATTGTAAATTTAAGATTTAAAAAGAAAAAAAAAGTTAACTGGACATTGAACATATTTTCAACAACGCAGTATATCTCTTCAGTTGACTTGAAAATATACCATCTTTAAGCTTTCGTCTTTTTCAGAAACGTTGATACCGTATTAAACTGAAAGGCCTTTAAATAAGCAAAGCTTGTGAATTGAAAGCCTGAGGAAGCCTTTGAATCTTGTAGAAAAGGAGCTCTATAAATATACTATTATTATTATTATTATTATTATTATTATTATCCAAATGTGGTAATTAACTGGGTCGATATCAAAACTTAGAATAATGTTCTCTGTTTTAGGCATTTCTTCGTTTAAAAGTGAGTGTATGACTCATTGGTCTCGTTTGCCGAAATTTTAATCCTATGCAGACGGGAATGGGAGAGACTGGATTCTGCTGCGGAGACTTTGAACGCTTAGAACTATTTTATATGCTAGCAAATGCAATAAAACCCACTGCATTTGTAGAAAATAGGTATGCAAAGGGTGCATGTGTGGGATACACTGTCCATTGCTATACTGAACAACTCATTTGCATTAACGGACATACAACCCGAAGTCAATTGCGTGGGATGCCATACACACAAAAATTTATCTGGCAGCGTTTAAGGACGTTCGCGCAAAATCTTCCCACAGTGGAAATTTTTCACTTCTCGCCTAGGGTTACAACATGAGTTACTTATTCCAAAATAAAAAAAAAAAAATAAATGGGGGTCACCGACTTTGTTTCGGAGTAAAGGGCACTGGAAAAATACCCTATTTGGTATAAACTGGCCATAATAACGAAGTGTAGCTTCATCGAATTAGCCATCAAAAATCATAGAATTAAACTGGTTGAGTGAAGATTTCTTTGTGTAAGTCATAAGGAGTGGATATTTTTAATAATTTCACGCCATTAGGGATGTCGTAAACATTGAATCTAATCCTCAACGAGCGTCCTCATAAGCGCTACCGTTTCGGAATTTGATGGCACAACGGAAGAAAATTAAACAAAAACTTCTTACAGTAAGATTTTTTTCATTTCATCAGTTTTGGTAGAGAATAAGTAGATTAAATGGTTCTTGTTCAAAAACGTAGGGGTCACCGACGATCTAAACGAGTAAAATTGGTGTGAAGTTTACGGCGCCATGTTTGTTTAGTTGGGAGCAAGTCAAATACGTGACAAAATACTGTTGCGTTACCTGCGCAGTTTAGATGCGCATAAACAATTAGCGCGAACGTCCTTAACGTGGTATAGGTCAGTCGTCATTGAAGTTAATGTTTCCATGGCAACCAAACTTTGACAGGCCGGTTCTTGCACAAACTGGAACATTTCAGTTTTTTATAAACAAAAAATTAATTTTTTTGTAACGTATAGTAATGTAACGTCGAAGTTCTGTAAGGCAAAATTTAGGCTAAATTGTCGTGATCAGAAGCGACGCGTTTCGGTGATAATACAAATGTGTTCATCTCAAAAATCTGGATTTAAGTTCAGGGAATATTTGTGGTCTACCCGTGTTGTTTAAAAATCGAGGCGAAGCCGAGAGTTTTTACACCTGATAATACACTGCTACGAGATTTTTTGGACAGCCTCCAAAACGTGCGTTCAAAAACGTGTCCCATCGGAATTAAAACAATCGCACTTTTGTGCAAAGAGGAAATTAGCAATAAACTGCATGCAAGAAAAACGAGTGGATTTCAAAAACAGTAAGGTAATTTTAAAAGTAGGCTTTTTCCCTTCGATCTCCGTTGTTCGTTGTCGAGGGTCAAAGAAGGTATATAAGTTACAGACGCCCCCTAAGAGAAAGTTAACAAAGTTGTCCTGAAATTTGCGATGAAGATAATTAAGATCTCGTGTGATCTTTATAAAAAGATCGTTTCATTAGATTTTCAGCGCTAATTTCATTGTTTGCACATTCAGCCCCGCACTCCCCAGTGCATGACTGAAATGAAAAGCCCTCACCAGGTCTTTCAGAATGATCGTATAATACCAGGTATAAAAGGTTTACACAGGTGATCGATTTGCGTCATGTGGCGGGCTGACATATCATGAATTATTACTGAGCTTTTGAAGGAGAAATTTCAACCAAAATTTTAATTTCAGAAGACAGGGAAAGTATTTCCTTCGTTGTTTGCACATTTTTATCATTAATGTTCGTACAAAGAAATACCCATAGACCTACTAAAGTGTTGTGCGTGTTTGCACAGAAGTACGGGTTATAGAAAGAAACAATTCTCAATTTTTTCTTCAGACATTAATAAAAGTTAGACAAAACATTTTCTTATCAATCACACGCCTATAAGCCACTCGTCTTAATTGTAATGCTTTCTACAATTTGATGATTACACTACAAAATATTCCTCTTTTAGGTAAACATCTGCAAACTGATAGTTATAACATTAGTGAGATACTTTCGTGCGAATATTGGAAATTTGTTTGCGAAATATTGCGTTCTTACTCAAAAATTTGCCAAAGAGCCAGTTCCATAATGCTGGTGTGTTGGCCACCACCCAAAAAGCTTTCTTCCTCATCAAGCACTGTAAGGTTACAAGTTTCACCGAGGTGTTGTCGAGATACTGCTGTTTGGTAAGTGAAATATTCCGTTTCTTTCCCCAGTGTGGTAAAAATTGAGAACTTTTCCTCAATAATTTGCGATTTTATAGTCTTTATGGCCCAGTCGATACGTCTCATTTCACCACAGTTCAATCAGAATATCAGTTTTACAAAATTACAGATACGCTTGATTTTGTACGGGGTCAGTTGACGAGACTTATAGCCCATACACCTTATCGTGCCTGTCATTTTATTGGATTGATCACACCGACGTGGATTTTGCCTTTCTGCTAGCGCTAGGGTTTAAGTTACATTCGAAACCACTACAGGGGCGAGGTATACAATTAAGCGAGACCGATCTGGCGTTTCAATATTTTTCAAACATGGCTACTTGACCATAGTTTTTCTGTTCTAGGCGATGGGTCGAGGGGGTCCAAAACGTCTCTCAGGCGGCTCTCGTTAAGCCACATTCATGCTTTCTGCCACGAATTAGAACAGAAGGCTTTAAAAGCTCGCATTCAAAAAGATGCCTTTTTCAATTTCTGTAACTTTGATATAGCCATAGCCTTATTTTATTATTTCAATTATTGTTACAGGTTTACATGTTTGATGTTTTATTTACTCACTCATTCATTCATACCGCTGGCGATGCGCAAGTCCAATACTTTGTCATAAAAAAATCAAATTATAGACTTCATTGCGGCTGATTTCTTGTGGTTTATTTGCAGTTTCATTGTCTATGCGAGCGTGGCTACACATCTGTGTAATTTTTATTGGGCTTTGTGGACGCAATATTTCCCAAAACATTCGTTTTTGTCTGAGAGCGAAAAACCGCTTGCGTGGACACAGCCTTGGCAAATATTATTAGGCAAGTTTCCAGATTCTGCAGTACCCATATTACAAACTAATGCATATAAAACGGGCACCAAAATGGCACCGCAATATTAGAGTTTATTTTTTGCGATGGTCGCACGTCACGCATTACATGTAATCCAAAAAAGCGTATTTGTCAAGAGGAGAGAGGAGTGCACCTTACGGCAACAGAACTTCGCTATTTCGAGCCCCTTTTGTCAAATGTTCCCTCAATACCTCATCAACTGAAACAATCGTTTTCCTTTAGTTGCTTCCAATTTTCCAATTTTGCGGAGTTGTCCCGCATTTCGTGCTACGTGTGACTTCCACTAACCTTCAAATTATACAACTACCGTAAATAAACATGATGTCACTTAAAAACTCAGCGGGTAACAATATGTATCATTCGGGGTCGTAAAATTTCAAGACAGGAAAGCTCGTTTTGAAAATACAGCGAACTCCTTCAATATGGACAATTTTGTAAGGCGGACAACTCTCAAAGGCGGACGCCTTCGCCTGGCCCCGCTGAATTGACCTATTCTGTATACTTTGTAACGAAACTCCCTCCAAGGCGGGCACCTCTCTAAGGCGGACACTAAGATCTGGTCCGAGAAGTGTCTTCCTTAGAGGAAGTTCAATGTATTTGTTTACAGGAGTAGCTTATGACAGACGTTCAGAGGTTCGGTGATTTAGAAAGCAACCAAAGAAAGCCCTATATTACACTGGACAGGCGCTATTAGCCAATAAAAACAGTTCAACACTTAAACCAAATGAAGAATGATCCTCGCAGTTGTGAACGCAATTTATGCAATTGCAAAAAGCCTGAAAAAAAATTCAGGACTTCAGCGGGGTTTGAACCCGTGACCTCGCGATACCGTTGCGATGCCCTGCCAACTGAGCTACGAAGCCACTGACGTTGGGAGCAGGTCAATTGTGGATTCATATGTTCCCGTGAAAGAAATGAGTGTGAATGATATATGAAATAAATCATATATAAACTGCGGAAATGAAATCAAATGAATAATGATTTCGCAGTTGTGAACGCAATTTATGCAATTGCGAAAATTTTTTCAGGCTTCTTTTCGCAATTGCTTAAATTGCGCTCACAACTGCGAGGATCATTCTTTATTTGATTTCATATCCGCAGTTCATATGATTCATTTCATATACATCATTCAGATCAACATTTGCTGATCAACAAATTTTGTAACTGCCTTTCAATAAATGTTAATCCGTGTATCATGCCATGTTGAAAATCGAATACGGCATTGGATATGTTGAACAGAATAGAGCTAGGTTCCATTCTGTTCAACAACGATTACAATATGCGAGAATGAATATATGAGAATCACATACAGTCAAACCCCGCAACTAAGAACCTGGATTTTTCCAAGTTAGCCTAAACGAGTTCTTATTTAAATGGTAGTTAGCACACGTTAAGACTATTTATTTTCTTAAATAGGTTCTTATTTTCTGAAGAAAAAATACAATATAGCTAAGAGTATTTAGTGTTTCAACTTATTCCTCATATAAAATACGCACACCAAATTAGAAGTTATGTAAAAATTACCACAAAAAGAAGAATTAAATCGTTGACTTCAAGAATTTTGAGGTCAACTTCAGAACATTTATTGTAATTCCTTGTCATATTACTATTGGCCACATTTGCATTGCAGTTGGAGTGATAAGGCACCTATTTATAGTAATTCATGTTCCTGTCCTATTACAATTTGCATTTATATTGCAGTTGGAATGATAAGGCACCTATGTCTCCGTCCCAGAGGAATCTGAAATGTTGACTTATCTTATTTGCCCAAGTGTACAGAATTTTTTTCATAGATTTTAGAAATAAGAACCTATTTCAAATTTTAGTCTAAACAGGTTCTTATATAGAGGGGGCTTAACTGGCACATTTTAGCCTAACAGGTTCATAAAATCCAGGTTCTTAGTTGCGGGGTGTTAATGTCTTTGAACTGCGGATTAAAGAATGAACACTGCACCGGTATCACAGAGGTCGTGGGTTCGACTCCTGTACAAGCCTGAATTTTTTTCAGGCTTTATTTTCACTACTGCTTAAGTAGCGTTCATAACTGAGATGATAATTCACATATTCAAGGCTGAATGGCGCCAGCAAGTCACAGCGCACTTCAACATTTGTCAACAAAATTAATGCTGCACAATTTTGACTTCCGTACACCCGCTTCAAGGAGCATTTTTACAATTTTGTCTCGCCTAATTTTAGCCTAATTTTATATTTTTCACAACGATTGCAGCAACACAAACTATGCGACACATGTTTATCCCGCGTGCGTTACATTGGGCACGTTTTCGTGGGACTTGTGTGTCAAAAAACGTTTCGATGCTCTGTTTCTCGCACAAGCGCCTTGGGGCACGTTTTCCAATTACTTTTGCCTGTTCTGTATCAATAGATAAGATGTAACCTTAAACAATTAATAGCCTATCTTTAGAACATTTCTACGTTTTTTTTTGTGAGCCGTGATATATTAGCAAGACATGGTATAATTCATGGTATCATTTATTTTTTTGGTTTCAATTTTTACCTTTTAGAAGAAATGTCAGTCGTACTTTTCCTTTGGTTTTCATAGTATTATTTATGTATTTCAAATATGTATTTCAAATATTAACGTACACGCCATATTATTTACCTTACGTTTTGGCTTATAAATAACTATAGCATCATATTATATTCGAGACTTATTTTAAATTGTAACTTCATTTTGCCTTAGAGTCTGCAACATCCTCATGAAGGAAGGCTGTGCCTCCCGAAATGTTGGTTTTAAAAATGCATCTATATATATACTTAGCGGTGTTACCAGCCTTACTTTTTAACATTGTAATGTCAATAACGCTGCGTGGATGCTTAATGGGCCAAATAGGACATCCAATCAAAGTCCTGAACTCTCAAACTGATCCATATTATCATTAAAATTTTGTTTCAAAGAATGCACAAATAAATGTCAAAATGTGAAACTTATTCGACCCGCTGGCAGGCGATACACGTAATCAGTGATACAGGAGCTCCACGCCTTACTGACAGATCCTCGTAATGCTTGTTACCACTGAACATTGAACAGTTTTGGTTGAGGTATGTAGGAGACCAGTGTCAGCAGCTATCACAATCCATATCCGTAGACTTTCTTCTTCCACAGTCCGCTTAATTAATAGTGGTAATGATAATAGAATACTACTCTACTTTGCTTCGAGAGGTTTTTCTCCGGGTACTCCGGTTTTCCCCTCTCCTCAAAAACCAACATCTCCCCCACACGGCCCCACAAGCTAGCAGCTTTAAATTGTAACCATTCGGTCTGTAAACATACCAGTGATAAACAAAATCGGCCGTATTAATACAGTCCGAATTTGACGACAGAAAGTTCTACTGACAACTAGTCACATTTTAAACAAAATTCAATTACAGATAAGAACGTCACGTATAAGGAAGGATAGACACGCAAACCGTTGCTTCTTAGCTCACTGACTTTCGACAGAAAATCTGCGAGGAGAGGACTAAGAAGCTAAGTAGCCACCTTTCGCAGTAACCTTCGCTTTCAAGAGGAAATAGTTCAGAAAATAAACGATCAAGAGCAAATGGAAGTATTCGCCTGTCATGACAGATTGGCTGCTTGAACCAAACGCACCAACAACAGGCAGGCCGATAGAAAGGTCAGCCCAACTGTGTTCAATTTAACTTGTGTCCTTCCCAAGTTCTTCATAATCGCAATTGCAATCCGAATTGGCCATGTTCTAAACGAGTAAGGGCCTGGGAACGAATCCAAACTTCATTGAAAATCAATGACATTGACCTAAATCGATTGTCATATGAAAGGGTATCTCAAAATAAGTACTTTCAGCAAGTTTGACTACGTTTGGTTGAAAAGTCGCCAGTTGACATGCATTTAGATATTTAAAAAATCCCATACAAATGTCTCTATTTCGGAAAGTGTGTCCCTCCAAACCATACAAAGTCTCTAATTTTCACAATTTTCAAAAGCGTTTGTTTCAGCTCCAATTCAACTGAACAGCGTCAAAGTTGGCAAGTTGACCATTTTTGAGATGCTCTTTCATGCAGTGTCAACAATTTCTTTTCCAATCGATAAATTTTAAAACTCATTCCCAGGCCCTCACTCGCTTAGAACATGGCCAATTACTGGTCGAAATATGCAAATGTATTTAAAGTCGAGGAAAATCATTTTCTTTTTGAAGAAAGAAATATAATGAAATACTTATTCGTGCAAATTATAACAAGTTCTACGCCTCTGGAAGATAGAATTGCGAGTTTTGTTCTGGGCCATATATTTTGCCACCCTTTTCATTTTATTAGCAAATCGTGTAAACACACAAATGTACTATGCCTTTTTTAATGTTTACGACAATGAGTAGAAAGAAAGTGAAAGGATAAAATATATCACTTCTCGTTCTTAAGTGCGATTTACAGAGCTTTAAATACGGGAATATCAGACCTGAAAACGGCAAAGTGGACCTGCTAGCCGGGGTTTAAAGGACGGGGGATGGGGCTCATTCCTCCCCCAAACCCCACCGCTCAAAACATTCCGCATCCCCCACCTCGTGTCGGCGACCCACTAGTAAAAGTAAACATACTTAGTTTGCCAACATGCTGTCAAGCGCATCATGTGTGATTCGGTGTCGTTCAGGCTAAAAAGACTTAAAACCAATACTAATACCAAAGAGCGAGCTCAGTTCTTCTTAAAGTTCAATGCTTTTAAGGTTGGTGGTTGAACCTTTCTTTAACTTGGAGCGAATGTGGGCTGTTTCACACAATCTATGTTCTCGATTTCCGCCATTTATCACAATGTTGAGCGGAAAAGCCAGCAGCATTTTGCTCAAATTAATTGCCACAAGGTCCTACTTACGCAGAAAGTGTTAATTATCGTGAATAGCATTCATAAGTAACGTTGCGAACTGTAGTTGTAATAGCAGTGCTAGTCGATCATAATTTGCTAGACGTTTCGTGAATTGTAATTATTGTATTGTGCAATAACTTGCCCATCTCAAATAAGTAATATTTACATAAAATAGAATGGGAAATGCCAAGAATCATAATAACCAGTTTTTCATGCAAAATGTGTTAGTCATCTGTCAGTTAATTTTGTCACACAAACAGGTGACCGTCTCGAAATCTTAGTTTTTATTATAAGCTTGAGAATGGGCTTTACCTGAGTTCGTTATATAAACCTTGGAGTATAGGGTGCGAGTGATTTACGTCGTGAAATATGAGCACGAACATGAATTGCGGGAACGAAATTGAAAGACCTGGAAACGATGAATCGTATGCAGTTTTGTCATCTTGTAAAGGCTCGTGTAAAACTTTCATGCCTTAAGGGAAATCATTTCACAAATGAATTTGAGAAATGAAACACAAACACAAAGGGATATGCAAATGATGTTCATTTGTTTAATTTTATGTGAGTTTTGGTCTTATGCAAAAGTTTATGAACATTTTAGTAACATAACAAGGTAGCATATTGGAAGTGTTGCTTGGGAGACTGGTAACACTAAGTACGACTGCGAACCTCAAAATGGAGATCTAGTGTTAAAAATTTTAAACGAAGGTACTTTTGAAATCAATCTTAAATAAATAAATTCTTACGCAATCATTCATGCGAGAAAATTTTAAAGCATTTTTGAATAATTTCATTTTATAAAATTATATTATTAGTTCTAGTTTCTTCGATGTAGTACATAGTTTTCTGTTTTAATCATTATTGTTACCATTATTATCACTGTTCTTTTCAAGTTTTATTTACTTTGAGGGCCGTGAGTTTATCAGTTTAATTGCTTGTTTTATTGATATGTGGGTACTTGAGCCTGAGCATTAGCTATGCCATGCTGATGAGGCCTAACAAGGTCGAAACAGCTGTCCATGGCTGCTAATGCTTGGGCTCAATCTTTGCTTTGGTAGATTTAAGGGGTAATGCCCGCTACCTTGTGGCCTTAAGTAGTGCCCTTAGAGTGGCTTCAGCTTGTTTGATCACATTAATTTGTGAAGTATCCATGTCACTCCAGCCACATCCCACAAGCTTTACGTTTTCAGAATAAATTAATACTCATATTCATTGAAAATTGGGAGTTTTGGTCATTTTACGGAGTGATAAAGTCTAAACAACTGTAGATTTTCGACCGACATTTGGTAAACTTCGTCAGCAAGGGGTTAATATCTAAATGTCACAAAACTCAAACAGAAATTAAATTCCTTGAATTGTGTATATGATTTAGTATAGGGATGTAAAGGAATATTCTCAAATTATTTAAATTTACATTAAAATTTAATTTTGATTTATGTGGAATACCTGTAAAATAGCTTGGTGTGCCATTTTATTATGTAATGTCACACCTGAATAGCTAAGCGTATGACACAATAAACTCGTATCGTATCGTATCGTATTTTACCTTACAGATTGTTGTGTTTGTCGTTTGGTAAACAATGTTAGTCCAAACCTAAATGTCGATATGGTAGAATTTAGATTTGCACTTCTAGCAATGTGGAATCGTATCTAATGATTTCATTTGGAACGATGGATACAAAACTTATATTCCAGTTGGGAGGCAACTAAATGAGTAAAACTTCAATTGCGTCGTCTTTTCTCGTCCAGTGCCACTGCAAAGAGCGACTGAACTCTCCCGCCCATCAATTGGAGGGAGAAAGGTGTGCTCAGATCGCTATTTGTCTACCAGCGCATCGAACTCTGTTGTAATTGTAATTATTTAAATGAGATCTCAAATTATTCAAAGTATTAACGAGTTTCGACTCTGATCTACCTTTAGATTATTATCGCACCATCAACACCTAACCAAACATGAACAACAGCTCCACAGCAACTGCTGCAGATTTGCTCCAGCAACCCAACCAGGGATTAGAAGAGATGGCCAAATTGCTTCCTATTGCCATCGCTATAGTTTTGACAAACGGACTCGTTTTTGTCTTGTTTTACAAGCGAAAAAGCCTCCGCACCTCATCCAATATCCTTCTGCTTGGACTCGCGGTGTGCGACTTCATAACAGGGGCAGTGAACATTCCTTACTTCATCGTGTTTTCTTTCGGAGTTGTATCAATGATTTCTCCCATCTACAAGGACTTCGTTTACTGGATGTTTATTCTTCACACGCTAATGGCCATCTCCGCTGCTTACCACATCCTCGTTATCACAGCTGAAAAATATCTGGCGATAATTCGACCACTAAAGCACTACCTCGTGACCAAGAAAACGGTGATCAAAGTTTTGGCGGGAATTTGGTTGGTATCCGGCTTCGTTGCCACGATTCCATTCTCTTGGCGCGAAGCGAAATCCCCGCTCTGTTTGCTCATCTACTCTGTGACTTGCCTCGTTATCGTGTTCTTGGTCCCGTATGTATTCATGTTGTATGCATACATGGTCATGTTCAAAGCGGTCAGCGGAAGAACGATGCCATCGACATGCAAGGACAAAGTAAAATTGCAAATGAAGAATAAAACTGACCGAAAGTGCATCTTGGTATTTGTAACGATGGCTGCGATATACTTACTTTGTTGGCTGCCGTATTTCACCATTATGCTCACATACAACGTCAAGTTCTACATCAAATCGTACGATTTAAGTGCAGTTGAGAAAGCCATGCAGCCGATCGCGATAACAAGATACGTAACATCAGCTATTAATCCTTTGCTTTACACGTTTTTCAAACGCGACTTTTGGATGGCCTTACTAAGTGTTTTTGGGAATAAGGGGAAAGCTAGCTTTTCAAGCAGTTACCCTGCGACGTCGAGTACTTCATCTCTAACACACATGTTATTTAAAAACCGCTGGAGGAAATTAGGCAGTGAGAGATCGACTAACAGGGCCCAGGCTACTCGCCTCTCCGTGACAGCAGAAAGTCCTTGCATAGACTCCGAAGAAATTGAAGAAACAGTCGAAAACTACGCGGATATGGTATCTTCTGTGTGACCAGCCAACCAACCATTGAACCAACTGACCCACCGACCGAGACTAATCGACTGACTGACTTACTCACTTAAAGGGAAGCTCCACTCTAACAACAAACTGACGCTAAATTGTAGGCAATAAGCACTAGATTTCAAATTTTGTTTTAAAACGTGGATATAACATTTAAGTGTACAAAAAACGGATATTATCATCGCCTATTTTCGCTTTTAAATTTCCTGGGCGCGGCCATTTTGGATTTGATGACGTGCAATGGTTGCCCTATTGTTTAACACAAAGAATTTTCTGCTTCATTTGCTTCCTGACAAAAGCTGCAACCATTACGCGTCGTCAAATCCAACTGAAATGGCCGCGCCCGGGAAATTTGAAAGCGAAGATAGGCGATAATGATATCGATTTTTTTGCACACTTAAATGTTAACAATTTAGCGTGAATTTTTTGTTTCACGTTTCGCCAACATCAAAAAGTAGTCGTAACGCATCACCGTGATTAAAATTCCATGTTCACGTTTCACGGAAATTACCGCGAAGCAAAAACGTTCACAGTTCACGGACTCTATTTTCTATTTTCACTAGTCACGAAAATTTAAACACATTTAGTCCCCTACCAACAACACTTTATTTCATCCCAGAAGTTGAAACAAGAAGACGAATTTACGTTATTATAATTATACCAAATGGTAGGGGAGCTGGCTACCTGAAATAACGCGAGAGCTACCTATTGTTAAATTCTGAGACGTAAATGTGCAAGTCCATTACTATAGATGTATCTCAGCCGTCAGTGAGCGGTCTCACTATTCAAGGAGCCTCAAGTATTCTGGTTCTCTTCATTGTTTCCAATATGGCGGGGATGTACTCTTGTAATGCGCAGCAAAGGCATTATTAAACGATGCACTCCTCTACGGATACCTCTATTCCTGCCATAGTTTAACAGGGGATTAAGCAGTCCATTAAGGGTGACAAACACATGGTAGAGAGGTCTGAAAGGAATCAGTTCCTCGTCTGATAATCCCACTACTAATAGCAGAGCAAGCGGCGCAATGAGAGCGGGTATAAAAGTGAAACAGAGTACTATTAAGATCAAACCAACTGTGTTTGCTAAATTCTTCTCGCGTCTCAACGTGGCGAGCGTCTGACCTCCGTGTTGATTCATGGTGTTCCTGTGGCGTATATTTGCGATCAATATTCCAATATAATAGCAGATTATAGCGACAATAAATACCACATAAAGAAAACTACCAATAGCTCGTGGTAGAAAAGTTATAAATGGGAAAAAATCTCCGACAAACTCTAGTCCTGAAAGTATCAAACCCAAACCCCAGACCACTGATGTTTGCTTGATGACACTTGATCGTGTCACGTGATTACGGTACCACCAAGGTTTGCTTACCGCCAGAAACCGGTCTCTGCTAATAATTGCCAGGTTACCAAGAGTTGAAAACATACAGAGAATGGCAAATCCCAGTCCTATCCCGGCCAGCCCTTCAGGACAGAAATGATCAAGCGTAAAGGTCACCATGTTTTTGACAATGGAGAATATTGCCCACAACACGTCAGTTATTGACAGACTACCCAGAAGCAGTAGCGAGGGATGCTGAAGCGATGGAATGCGGACAATAGCCGTCAGAACAATAGAGTTACACGTGATTGACAGCAAAGCCAACAACATGTCGAGAGGAAGGACCACAATGTTGGTGACGTCACGCACGGTGTGCTGTACATCTTTAGGAATGTTTGGAATGAGGCATCGCTGATAAGGAAGCAGTTCTGAGTTTGCGCTTTGATTGAAAGAGGATAACGTCGCCTGCAGTTAATAATTTAACAATAATTACGACAATATCTACAACAGAAATTACATTTAATTTGTATTCGCATTTCAGGTTTTGTTAGAATGTAGGAAGACATTTTTGCAGCAACGTGCAACTCAACATTGTATATATGGGTTATTGGCCAAGCGTGAAGTCACGATGGCGGGATATTGGCCACGTTCTGTGTGTGTGTGTGTTTATGGACCGAGACGAAGTCGAGGTCCATAAACACGCAAAAAAAGAACAAGCTTGGTCAATAAAGGATTTATGACTCAAAGGACGCTATTACAGACAGTGAAACGCGGGACGAACGGGCTATCCCGAGCGGTCAAGATGGCTCCATCTTGACCTCGCAGGTAGCCAATCACAGCAGGAGAATTGATTCATCTTGACCGCTGAAAGAGCCAGTCATATAATAATCCAAGTTACAGATCGAATACAGAGTCACATGCTGCAATGCATCTTGCAAAAAGTGGGAGATTTGTCCATTCTTCTTGAAAATTGCAATGCAGCTACTTTCTACGAGAAACTCTGATCAACACAAAGGTTGGTCGCTCCATCCAACGGCTTTTTGTTCCATAGTGCAAGAAAATTGTTATCAAGTGCAAGAAACAACATAGGAAATGTCACAAGACAAATTACCTTTTTGCCTTTCAAAAATGAAAAATGAAAGTGACATCTATTAAAGTGCCTATGAAGCGAAATTTGTTTCCCGCTAATTTTAAAGTTTAATCCACAAAACTCAACATTCCAAAATTTGAGGTGCTCTTGATTAAAATTGGCGATTTCACAAGCGTTTGAAGTTGGGCTATTTTGCTCTCAAAAATGGCATTTGAATCGCGCGGCCAAAACGACATGTGACAGTAGCTGTGACGTAATTTTGGGGACAAGTATTCCAACTATTTCACTATATTTCTTAAGCGCAAACACATTTTTGTACCCAAAATGACGTCACGTCATAGAATTTCGCGAATAAAATCGACCCAGACCCCTGCCATTTTTAAAGGCAAAATAGCCCAACTTCAAAAGCTCGTAAAATCGCCAATTTTAATCACGAGCACCTCAAATTTTGAGATTCTTGCGTTTTTAGGGGTAAACTTTAAAATTAGCAAGAAACAAATTTCGCTTCATAGGCACTTTAAAGAATGAATATGTGAATGATCATCGCAGTTATGAACACTACTTAAGAAGTAGTGAAAATTAAGCTTGAAATAGATTCAGGCTTGTACGGGACTCGACCCCACGACCTCTGCGATACCGGTGCAGTGCTCTACCAACTGAGCTAACAAGCCAACTGGGAGCTGGTAATTTCGTTCAAATATATGATTTCCATATATTCATTCTCATGGGTACATTATGAAGCAACAAAATGACCAGCTCTCAGTTGGTAGAGCCCTGCACCGCTATCGCAGAGGTCGTGGGTTCCAGTCCCGTACAAGCTTGTTTTTTGTTTTTTATTTGTTTTTTTTTTTCAGGCTTTATTTTCACTACTGCTTAAGTAGTGTTCATACCTGCGATGATCATCCACATATTCAATATTAATATTATAAAAAGACAGACAAGCGATAAGCGAGGATTTATCTCCTCACACTGGGCAAAAGTTAAAAGTAAAGAACTGCACCGATATTTGACTCTGGGTGGCAGATAACGGCTTATAACACTTGATATTTTACTTGCCGTTCATTGCACAAAGGATGTCTCTGCCTTTTTTCCAAAAACGTGATTTTTGTTTTCTCATATTCTTATCTGTTACCATGAATTGAATGGTATTCAGCCTCTGGTAACGTTGTAGACTGCAATTCGCTTGAAACTGCAGATAATTTGTGAAGTCTTAATTAGAAATAATATCTTAAATGAATATAAAACCACGGGAAAGAAACCAATAAGATCTATTACTGTTACCGGAAAACCGTCATGATAAGAAATAAAACTTACCATAAATACGTTTCGCAAACCCTCCTCTCTTTCTAAGGTGAAAGAAGGCGAAATATTTCTCTGCAGGAGGGCGCTTAAAATGAACCGAGTCTGAAAAGGTCTGCGTTTTGTGTACTTTCTACATGAACCTCTTTATATCCTTGCTTTTATCATGTTAATATTTTTGTTTTTTTAATCAGTATATCATGGTCAGTGTTATCGCTGGTTGCACAATACCCCGATACACGCAATACAGTACAAATTGCACCTTATTCTCAGGTTATTGGTTTAGTTGTTTATACAGCGCCATGATTGGAATTTGATCGATTGTTTCAATGCTACCGAAGAAATTTATGAATGTCCGTGACTTAAAAAAATATAATTTTTATTCGAGCGAAATACTGTGTGACCTGAAATAAGATTATCCAGATGCTTGAATACTTAGCTTGAATACAAGCTTTTGTGCGAAGCGTTGGCTTTGAGTTTCCTGGAAGAGCACAAATTGAATGAAGAGTCTATTGTTTAAACGTGTAAAATCCAAGGATTGTTAGTAGCTATTTGGAAATTGTCTGAAAACCTGAAGAAGCTCAAAATTGCACCATCTCTAGATGATTCCCTCGAAGCAGAAAATTTAAAAATGTATTTTCATTTTGAGAGAAACAAAACAAGGCAATAACGGAAAAATAAAACCTCTGAATTTTGGGCATTCATTTCCATGCATGATTTTTCCTTTCAAGTACTCAATGCTTACGTCATAAAATACTAGATTTGGCTTTATTCATCCACTTTGAATCATAGTGCTGAATACATATGTAGCACTAAAGAGCTTTCGTATTGTTATGAAAAATTCCCCAAAACGCAGTGACTTCATTAGAAAACGACACTTACTTTCAGACAAAGGAATAACTTATTTTATGTCGAATTTTATTCTTGTTTTCATCTGCGATTAAAGTAAAATGCGCAAAAAGCATTTTTTTGTTATCTAAGAACATGTAAAATATATACTTTAACTAAACTACCAACTTAATTTGGTCCAAGCAAGTTTTAAAAATTATTGAACTAACCTTTTAAACTCACGTACTGAAAAAAAACTTCATTTGACCAGACATCGATTGTAGATATAACACAAGACTTGGCTTCATATTCAGTCCTAATTCAAGATGTGTCATATTGTTAAGTTACAGGGTTTTTTCTTTTCATGTTGGTGATGGTATCATGGGGGATACGAAAAGTGTCTTGACAAGTGTATATTTAAACAAAAGAAAAAACACGTACCACCCAGGAGTAAAAAACATGAAACAGATATTGATGGAACACTGGAGATTTATACAAAATCAGCCACTGCTTAGAACGATCTATCCTAAATAATAATAATAATAATAATAATGATATTTATCCAGGGAACGCACTCGCCTTGGCGGTTTTCAGTGGGGCCCTGCAAATTATAATTTACAAAAATAGAAATTAATATTACAATAAAAAACTGATTAAAAAGCTAAAAACAATAACTAAATAGGTCATTATTTACCAAGTTATGAACTTTTAAGTTTGGCCTTAAAAAAGGACATCGATTCGCTACTTTTAACATTATTGTCTAAGTTGTTCCAGTCTTTAGAGGCTTGAAATATGAACGTTTGTCTGCCCCAGTTGGTACGCACGCGAGGGAGGTGTAAATCATTACTTCCGCGAGTTTGATAAGAATGAAAGCTACTATTGCGTCTGATGTTAAAATTAAAATCAACTTCCCCCGACAGATATTTATGCATCATAACACAGCGATGGAAGTGTCGTCTCTTTGAGAGGGTCTTAAGGTTCAAACGATCTAGTGCCTCAGTAGATGAACTTCTTGGTGGTAAATTAAGCAGGACCTTGGCTGCCTTGTTTTGAAGAACTTGCAGCTGGCCCATAAGTGTGTCGTTATTTTTGTCACCCCACACTGTGTCTCCATAGTCAAAGAGTGGGATGATTAAGCAGTTGTATAATGTTAACTTAGCATGTAGAGGCAAAAGATGTCGTATTCTCTTTATCATTCCAATCCTTTGATTGGATCCGAGAATATCATATCCGAGAATATCATATCCGAGAATATCATACAAAAGAGGTAAAACTCTTAAAGACACACTCGTCAGAGCAAAAATAGACTTTTTAGGCTCTAACGCGAGGCAACCGCAAAAACCACACTGAAGGAGTCCCCGCAGGCCTGTCATTTATGTGCCATCATGTTGATATTTTCAAGACAGGCCCCGTCCTTTTGTGGAACCACTCTTGCGTGTATAATTTGTTCATGTCCACATGAACAAGACGCAAAATAACATTTTTAAAACAATATTTGAAACCTTCACTTACGAAGGATGAATTGACACAATAACGTAACACCGTTGCGTTTTATTATCATAAGCCTCAGTAGCCGTTTTGGGTGAAATATGCAGCAAAGAGAGCCATCTAAGAAACACAAACTGACCTTCACATCGAGTAGGATCGAAATTACTTGCACCTCATTGGCTATTTCAACATGATAAAAAACCAATAGGAATAATGCATTTCCGATCCTCAGCCGGTAAGGTCAGGTATAAAAGCGGTCGCAAAACAACATTTTAGGGGAACGGAATTGAGATAACTCCTCTACCTTTCCCTCAAACAATTTGCAACACCACATTCAAACAACAGCTGAAGAGACTCGCGAAGAGTCGAAACCGCTGGTACTGTTGTAGCCTCTTATAACAGTTGCAGCATGTCTCACGTTCACGACTCATTGGCGCAATACCTTGAACCAAGTTCTCGTGAAAACATTGAAAGCAACTTTTCACCACCACCTACGCCAGAGTTTCGTTACGACACGGGCAACGTCAATTTTAATGACCACAATATGCTCTACATTCCGTTCGACGGAAAAAATGATACGGAGAACAGCCCTCCACCATCACAACCAAGACCACGGTACAATGGGATTCAAAAACGAATCCATCCAAGACATTAAAACTCACCTCAAGCCGACTGAAACCTTTCAATATACACACTTCATTTAATGCCACCCCCCCCCCCCCCCAAGGCGTGAAAAATTGTTTCATTACAGGCGAAGCAATAAGATGCTTAGAACTAACTCTTCGAAAACAACATTTGAAGAGAGCCTTGTGAAATTCAAACAACGCCTGAGAGCGCGCGGCCTTCCAAAAAATATAATAGAAAGGTGTCTGTCAGGGGTCAACTTTGCCTCTAGATCATCGGCTCTAAAACAAAAGAAAAAACACGTACCACCCAGGAGTAAAAAACCTGAAACAGATATTGATGGAACACTGGAGATTTATACAAAATCAGCCACTGCTTAGAACGATCTATCCTAAATAATAATAATAATAATAATAATGATATTTATCCAGGGAACGCACTCGCCTTGGCGGTTTTCAGTGGGGCCCTGCAAATTATAATTTACAAAAATAGAAATTAATATTACAATAAAAAACTGATTAAAAAGCTAAAAACAATAACTAAATAGGTCATTATTTACCAAGTTATGAACTTTTAAGTTTGGCCTTAAAAAAGGACATCGATTCGCTACTTTTAACATTATTGTCTAAGTTGTTCCAGTCTTTAGAGGCTTGAAATATGAACGTTTGTCTGCCCCAGTTGGTACGCACGCGAGGGAGGTGTAAATCATTACTTCCGCGAGTTTGATAAGAATGAAAGCTACTATTGCGTCTGATGTTAAAATTAAAATCAACTTCCCCCGACAGATATTTATGCATCATAACACAGCGATGGAAGTGTCGTCTCTTTGAGAGGGTCTTAAGGTTCAAACGATCTAGTGCCTCAGTAGATGAACTTCTTGGTGGTAAATTAAGCAGGACCTTGGCTGCCTTGTTTTGAAGAACTTGCAGCTGGCCCATAAGTGTGTCGTTATTTTTGTCACCCCACACTGTGTCTCCATAGTCAAAGAGTGGGATGATTAAGCAGTTGTATAATGTTAACTTAGCATGTAGAGGCAAAAGATGTCGTATTCTCTTTATCATTCCAATCCTTTGATTGGATCCGAGAATATCATATCCGAGAATATCATATCCGAGAATATCATACAAAAGAGGTAAAACTCTTAAAGACACACTCGTCAGAGCAAAAATAGACTTTTTAGGCTCTAACGCGAGGCAACCGCAAAAACCACACTGAAGGAGTCCCCGCAGGCCTGTCATTTATGTGCCATCATGTTGATATTTTCAAGACAGGCCCCGTCCTTTTGTGGAACCACTCTTGCGTGTATAATTTGTTCATGTCCACATGAACAAGACGCAAAATAACATTTTTAAAACAATATTTGAAACCTTCACTTACGAAGGATGAATTGACACAATAACGTAACACCGTTGCGTTTTATTATCATAAGCCTCAGTAGCCGTTTTGGGTGAAATATGCAGCAAAGAGAGCCATCTAAGAAACACAAACTGACCTTCACATCGAGTAGGATCGAAATTACTTGCACCTCATTGGCTATTTCAACATGATAAAAAACCAATAGGAATAATGCATTTCCGATCCTCAGCCGGTAAGGTCAGGTATAAAAGCGGTCGCAAAACAACATTTTAGGGGAACGGAATTGAGATAACTCCTCTACCTTTCCCTCAAACAATTTGCAACACCACATTCAAACAACAGCTGAAGAGACTCGCGAAGAGTCGAAACCGCTGGTACTGTTGTAGCCTCTTATAACAGTTGCAGCATGTCTCACGTTCACGACTCATTGGCGCAATACCTTGAACCAAGTTCTCGTGAAAACATTGAAAGCAACTTTTCACCACCACCTACGCCAGAGTTTCGTTACGACACGGGCAACGTCAATTTTAATGACCACAATATGCTCTACATTCCGTTCGACGGAAAAAATGATACGGAGAACAGCCCTCCACCATCACAACCAAGACCACGGTACAATGGGATTCAAAAACGAATCCATCCAAGACATTAAAACTCACCTCAAGCCGACTGAAACCTTTCAATATACACACTTCATTTAATGCCACCCCCCCCCCCCCCAAGGCGTGAAAAATTGTTTCATTACAGGCGAAGCAATAAGATGCTTAGAACTAACTCTTCGAAAACAACATTTGAAGAGAGCCTTGTGAAATTCAAACAACGCCTGAGAGCGCGCGGCCTTCCAAAAAATATAATAGAAAGGTGTCTGTCAGGGGTCAACTTTGCCTCTAGATCATCGGCTCTAAAACAAAAGAAAAAACACGTACCACCCAGGAGTAAAAAACCTGAAACAGATATTGATGGAACACTGGAGATTTATACAAAATCAGCCACTGCTTAGAACGATCTATCCTAAATAATAATAATAATAATAATAATGATATTTATCCAGGGAACGCACTCGCCTTGGCGGTTTTCAGTGGGGCCCTGCAAATTATAATTTACAAAAATAGAAATTAATATTACAATAAAAAACTGATTAAAAAGCTAAAAACAATAACTAAATAGGTCATTATTTACCAAGTTATGAACTTTTAAGTTTGGCCTTAAAAAAGGACATCGATTCGCTACTTTTAACATTATTGTCTAAGTTGTTCCAGTCTTTAGAGGCTTGAAATATGAACGTTTGTCTGCCCCAGTTGGTACGCACGCGAGGGAGGTGTAAATCATTACTTCCGCGAGTTTGATAAGAATGAAAGCTACTATTGCGTCTGATGTTAAAATTAAAATCAACTTCCCCCGACAGATATTTATGCATCATAACACAGCGATGGAAGTGTCGTCTCTTTGAGAGGGTCTTAAGGTTCAAACGATCTAGTGCCTCAGTAGATGAACTTCTTGGTGGTAAATTAAGCAGGACCTTGGCTGCCTTGTTTTGAAGAACTTGCAGCTGGCCCATAAGTGTGTCGTTATTTTTGTCACCCCACACTGTGTCTCCATAGTCAAAGAGTGGGATGATTAAGCAGTTGTATAATGTTAACTTAGCATGTAGAGGCAAAAGATGTCGTATTCTCTTTATCATTCCAATCCTTTGATTGGATCCGAGAATATCATATCCGAGAATATCATATCCGAGAATATCATACAAAAGAGGTAAAACTCTTAAAGACACACTCGTCAGAGCAAAAATAGACTTTTTAGGCTCTAACGCGAGGCAACCGCAAAAACCACACTGAAGGAGTCCCCGCAGGCCTGTCATTTATGTGCCATCATGTTGATATTTTCAAGACAGGCCCCGTCCTTTTGTGGAACCACTCTTGCGTGTATAATTTGTTCATGTCCACATGAACAAGACGCAAAATAACATTTTTAAAACAATATTTGAAACCTTCACTTACGAAGGATGAATTGACACAATAACGTAACACCGTTGCGTTTTATTATCATAAGCCTCAGTAGCCGTTTTGGGTGAAATATGCAGCAAAGAGAGCCATCTAAGAAACACAAACTGACCTTCACATCGAGTAGGATCGAAATTACTTGCACCTCATTGGCTATTTCAACATGATAAAAAACCAATAGGAATAATGCATTTCCGATCCTCAGCCGGTAAGGTCAGGTATAAAAGCGGTCGCAAAACAACATTTTAGGGGAACGGAATTGAGATAACTCCTCTACCTTTCCCTCAAACAATTTGCAACACCACATTCAAACAACAGCTGAAGAGACTCGCGAAGAGTCGAAACCGCTGGTACTGTTGTAGCCTCTTATAACAGTTGCAGCATGTCTCACGTTCACGACTCATTGGCGCAATACCTTGAACCAAGTTCTCGTGAAAACATTGAAAGCAACTTTTCACCACCACCTACGCCAGAGTTTCGTTACGACACGGGCAACGTCAATTTTAATGACCACAATATGCTCTACATTCCGTTCGACGGAAAAAATGATACGGAGAACAGCCCTCCACCATCACAACCAAGACCACGGTACAATGGGATTCAAAAACGAATCCATCCAAGACATTAAAACTCACCTCAAGCCGACTGAAACCTTTCAATATACACACTTCATTTAATGCCACCCCCCCCCCCCCCAAGGCGTGAAAAATTGTTTCATTACAGGCGAAGCAATAAGATGCTTAGAACTAACTCTTCGAAAACAACATTTGAAGAGAGCCTTGTGAAATTCAAACAACGCCTGAGAGCGCGCGGCCTTCCAAAAAATATAATAGAAAGGTGTCTGTCAGGGGTCAACTTTGCCTCTAGATCATCGGCTCTAAAACAAAAGAAAAAACACGTACCACCCAGGAGTAAAAAACCTGAAACAGATATTGATGGAACACTGGAGATTTATACAAAATCAGCCACTGCTTAGAACGATCTATCCTAAAACTCCGAGAATATCATACAAAAGAGGTAAAACTCTTAAAGACACACTCGTCAGAGCAAAACTAGACTTTTTAGGCTCTAACGCGAGGCAACCGCAAAAACCACACTGAAGGAGTCCGCGCAGGCCTGTCATTTATTTGCCACTTCGTTGAAGTATTAAAGGAGGTAAACAAAACTTCACTTGAATTATTTGGAGATCGCTTAAGCTCTGGCTAAACGAGGCAACAATGTTGTGGCAGCAACTTGAGCTCGCGCATGTTTCCACGATTTTTCCTCGTTTAGCCACCCGAGGAAACATTGTTGCTGCAGCAGGAAATGTTTCTGAGAGTTAAGAAACATTTTTTGTTGCCGCAACAATGTTTCGTCGGGTGGCTAAACGAGGAAAAATCGTGGAAACATGCGCGAGCTCAAGTTGTTGCCACAACAAATGTGAAAGAGAGGATTGCCCAGTGTGTAGGGGAGATGGGAAAGGGCCATGTGATAGACAGAGCGTGACTTATGAAATAGAGTGTGCGGAGTGTAACAACGTTTACGTGGGAGAAACATCACGGAGCGCGTATACAAGAGGGAAACAACACATGAAGCCACTCAGCAAAAAGGAGGAACAGTCGACTCTGTGGAAACATTGCAAAGAGAAACACGGCAATGAGATACAGAAATTTAAAATGAATGTTACTGGTTCTTATACCGATGACGTCATGCTAAGACAAATATCTGAGGGTGTCCGGATCGACAAAGTACCAGAAGGCTCACTGATTAACTCTAAGAATGAATGGAATTATTTCCAAGTCCCACGCGCGATCGTCGCATATGACAGCGTACTCTCTACGAGATAAGTTCTCTTGTGTTAGCTTACATGACGCCAGAAAGTTCTCAAACAGTTTTAATGTATCTTACATGGACTATTAAGCGTATTGACTGAAGAGGCTCGAAGAGCGAAACATATTTCAAACTTTTAGTTTTTATTTCACAGTTTTTACAATTTTTAGTGCGTCGAATGTGTGAAAAGACGTGATGTCTTCTTCTAGTTCGATTTAGACAAACAAGAACCTAAACACAGTGTCAACGAAAAAAAAAGACAATCAACACCACACGCACAAAACTTGAACAAAATTTTCATTTGCGGAAACTAATGGCTGGTAGTTAGAAACTAAATGTAAATTACAGATTAAATGCTGGAGAGCATTGTCTTGCTATCCTGCAGTTTTCTCATACAAACCCTTCCAATTGTTGAAAATTTCAAATTATCATAGACGCTCACTCCGGAGGTCTCAATCTTGGTAACTTCCGATTGTAGTAATGTTTATGCTTATGGCAACATAATAATAATGATATGATAATTAAGTTATATATCCCCAGCTCTTTCGTCGTGTTTAAATAAAGGATATGTATGTATGTATGTAGCTCCATAGGGCTTATGAAAATAAAAGCGTGAAGAGTCACCGAAGTACCGAAATAAGGGCATGCAACCTACGAAAATACGAATACGAATCGATATCCCTGATATATATACTTTTTTAATAAACAGAAAGATTTATTTAAGAATATCATGAAGAACATATTACATATTACTTTTTTCTTAAATATCTAGTATTTTGTTAAGATCCTGTAAATAAAAAAATATCTCTAAGATATCAAGAGATTTGTATCTAGGCCGGCGAAATATGATGCTGTGATTCAACCATTGTTTTTATTAAATTTAGATTAATCATAAATTGTAAATTTACTAGATTGTAATTTAAAAAAAGTGTACACCGACA
>JAEMWC010000015.1:1570000-1652500 GCA_016490735.1 Pachyseris speciosa | reverse complement strand
TCAAAATAACAGAATGGTTAGAGAGTCCAAAGACACTGTATCTTTTAAGCGGGCTCTTAATATACATATGACTTGAAGAGCGTTTTAAATTTTTAAATTTTTTAAATTTTGTACATAGATTAATTACTAGTTAGTATTTAGGTAGTGTTTATTAATTAATTGATTAATTTTATCCTTTTACATTTGGTGCAATTTTATTCTTTTACATTTGGTGCAATTTTAGTCTTTTACATTAGTGCACACGTACACGTTTTAACGAGCTCTTAGGAGCTCCTTGGTGTTACGTGATCCTCACGTGATTCAATCAGAAAAGCCAGAGAGTCATTTCTTATAGATTTCGCGGGGACTTTAGAGCCCCATGGTTTAAATAGACGTGATGAACTGTAATTTAGAAAGGTTTTAAAATCGTGTTTTACTTTAATTAATTAATTAATATAATCAGTTTTAATTGTTTTTTGCATCATCATGTAAACGTCATTTCGCCCCTCCCATGTATTGCCACATCCTCCAAAATATAATATTGTTATTTCATTTTTATAATTTAGTAACATTTAAACCTGAAGAAGGCTGGTTTGGCCAGCCGAAATATTGTTCTCAAATATATTACGTTGTATCAACCTTGCAGTAGTCTTTGGACTTCTAATCGTCTACGATAGCGGTGACAGTAACGATAGTGGTAACGGTAACGATAACGGTAACGATAGTGGTTACGGTAACGATAACGATAACGATAGTGGTAACGGTAACGATATCGCTGACGGTAACGATAACAGTAAAGATAGTGGTAACGAAAACGAAAACGGTAACGATAATGATAATGTAAAGGTAATGGTAACGTCAGTGATAACGATAACGGAAAAGAATGTTGTAGCGGTAATGGCAACGACAGCAATAGCGGTAGTAGTAACGGTAAGGATACTGAACCGTAACGATAACGATTATGATAGCGATAATGGTAACGATAGGGATAACGGTAACGACAACGAAAGCGGTAACAAAATCGGTAACGATAACAAAAGCTATAACGGTAACAATAGCGTGTGAATAGCGCTGAATAGCGATGGCAATAACGAGAACGATAAAAATAACGGTAACGATAACGATAGCGGTAACGACAGCGCCGGATAACGACAACGATAACGGCCATCATAACATAAAGATAGTGATGACAATAACGATAACGACAGCGGTAACGAAATCCATAACGATAGCAGTCAGGCGATAACGAACAGAGAACGGCAAAAATAATGGTCATGATAATGGTAACAACGACAACGGATAGCAGTAATGATAACAATAGTGACAAAGGTAACGGTTACAGTAACGGTAACGAGAGGTGCAGCGATAACGATAGCGGTAACGAAAACGAAAACGGTAACCATAACGATAACGATAACGATAACGCCGGTAACGGTAACGATGACTGTTACGATAGCGGTAACGTAACCATAGCAGTAACAGTAACGATGACTGTTACGATAGCGGTAACGTAACGATAGCAGTAACGGTAACGATGACTGTTACGATAGCGGTAACGTAACGATAGCAGTAACGGTAACGATGACTGTTACGATAGCGGTAACGTAACGATAGCAGTAACGGTAACGATGACTGTTACGATAGCGGTAACGTAACGATAGCGTTGACAATAACGATAGCAGTAACGGTAACGGTACATGTAACTATATCAGTAACATTAACGGTAACGATAACGATAAAGGTTACTATAACGGTAACCTTAACGATAGTGGTAACGGTAACGGCAACGATAACGGTAACGGTTACGATAGCGGTAACAGTAACAATAACGGTAACGATAATGATAACGCACATGATTATGATAACTGTAACGATAGCCGTAACGATTAAGATAATGATAAGGACAACGGTATCGATCGTGGTGGAGGTTACGGTAGCGGTAACGATGGGGCAACAATAGCGGTAACGCTAACAGTAACGGTAGCGGCAATGATGGGGATAATAATAACGGTAACGCTAACAATAACGGTAGCGGTAACGATGGGGATAACAATAGCGATAACACTAACAATAACGGTAGCGGTAACGATGGGGATAACAATAGCGGTAACGCTAACAATAACGGTAGCGGTAACGATGGGGATAACAATAGCGGTAACGCTAACAAAAACGGTAGCAGTAACGATGGGGATAACAATAGCGATAACGCTAACAAAAACGGTAGCGGTAACGATGGGGATAACAATAGCGATAACGCTAACAATAACGGTAGCGGTAACGATGGGGATAACAATAGCGGTAACGCTAACAAAAACGGTAGCAGTAACGATGGGGATAACAATAGCGATAACGCTAACAATAACGGTAGCAGTAACGATGAGGATAACAATAGCGGTAACGCTAACAATAACGGTAGCGGTAACGATGGGGATAACAATAGCGGTAACGCTAACAATAACGGTAGCGGTAACGATGGGGATAACAATAGCGATAACGCTAACAATAACGGTAGCAGTAACGATGGGGATAACAATAGCGGTAACGCTAACAATAACGGTAGCGGTAACGATGGGGATAACAATAGCGATAACGCTAACAATAACGGTAGCGGTAACGATGTGGTAACAATAGCGGTAATGGCAGCGGTTAGGATAGCGTTGACGGTAACGGTGACGATAGCGTTTGTGGTAACGGTAGTGGTGACAAAACAGTAAAGTAACGATAGAAATACACTGATGGAAATGTGAACGATAACAATGGAGTTGCAATTGTGAGTGA
Organism: Pachyseris speciosa; assembly: GCA_016490735.1. Taxonomy (NCBI): domain Eukaryota; kingdom Metazoa; phylum Cnidaria; class Anthozoa; order Scleractinia; family Pachyseridae; genus Pachyseris; species Pachyseris speciosa. The sequence goes on along the minus strand of JAEMWC010000015.1, from coordinate 1,649,743 downwards.
TCACAATAACGCACAAATTCTATACAAATGTTACCAAAATCGCATGAAAAACTTCATAAAGCGCATAAAAATGCCATCTCTGTGAAAAGTAAGAAGTAAAAAGATAAAAATGTTGTCTGAATAAGACCCCTATGAAGGCTAAAATCAGTCATTAAAATACAACAAGCATGCCAGGACCTTAGAAAATTAAATGCTTAAACCCATTAAAATTGCCTCATTACGACCTTCAGCAGAAAGCTCGCTGATTAGGAACATACTACCTAGCACAAGAGGTTAGGATTTCACTACTTCTGTGATAGTCAGTTTAGACTTTAGAATAATAAGGAGGATTTACCGTTTTGGTGCAATATTATTTAATTTAATGAGACGTCGTAATTATTACCTAATTCTCTCTCGATGTCTATGCATAAATTTATTTCTTTTGCAGCCTGTGCCCTCAGAAACTATAACGTATTAAAACGCTAGAGTTGAATCTAGTTTTCGGAAATTACAGAAAAACATCAGCATGATTTTGGAGTCTCTTGTTCCTGATGGTAAAAAGAGAACGTATCTCACAAAATTAGTATAACTTGTCATCAACTTTTACTGCATAATAATACCATGGCAGGTGTTTTATAATAAAAAGTCATTTTGGCAACTGTGAAAAAATCATGACTTGCAAAGTAATTTCTTTACCCATCGGCGCAAAGAGGAAAATTTTCTGCGCCAGTCGATTTCCTGTCACGAACGTGGAGTGAATGTTAACTTGACTTGATATTTCTATCGCAAAAAAAATTTGGAATTTGGAGTTTCAAAATTTCATGTTATTTCTCGTCGTGCCTATGACGTCATCAGTTTAAAATATAACTTCATCTTGTTACTGTAACTGTTTATCCTTGGTTTCAGTTTTTCTCCGTCTGTTTTGAGCCAGCTATCATAAATTACCATGCATCACCGGAATTTAAACCAAGGATAAATTTGAACCACAACATAACCACTTCGCGATGATTCCAACTCTTTTAACCTGTACAAAAGTTGGCAAGCTATCCAGAATCTAATCGCAAAACGGCGTTGAGTTAAAGAAAAAGAAAGGGAAGATCTCCTGGCGAATGGGATTTTTTTTGTTTTTCCCCAGTCTTTTCTTGTGAGAGGAATATATATAGTTTGCAAAGGGTGTCATACTGTTAGGTAGTGATAACGTTTTGTAATCGAACAAAGCACGTCATGTTTGCGTGCCAGGCAAGGGCCAGGGGGCTATACGCATTTCAATTAATTGAGCCCCCTCTCTAGTGTTGCAGTTTAGTGTCTGCGGCATCGCTAGCACGTGGTCATTCGTGAAGTTACCCTCGCCGACCGAACATCTTTTCTTTGCTCTCCTCCTCTTCTTGCCCTGTCTGCTCTTGGTCCTGGTTTAGTACTCTACTTTGGCGCTTTTTGTGGCGCTCGCCTTCATTATGCATTTTATGTTTCAGATTTTAAGATGTGTTTAATTAATTCCAAAGAAATTAATAATTAAAACGCCTTTTGGCCATCGCCATCTCCATTGCCATCACTCTTGTATGTGCACGTGTGTTTTATCATTGCCCAGTTAACAAGCGCGTAAACTGCAGCCTGGTACGGTGTTAAATAATGTGATTATAGCCGGGGGACTTGCCGCTCACTTGCGCATTCACCGAAAAAACCTCGAATATGGTCATTCTACGTCGATGTTTTGCGGAGTACAACTAAGAACTGTACTAAAATGTCTACAACACACGTGCAGAACGATGCATTTTTAAATCCTCAGTAAAGGGGCACTGTTCCGTAAGTTGGATAAACCCAAAGATGTGTGTTTTAAAACATTTCACAGTTTTCTTGCCTAATAGTTGTTTTGTGCGTTGAAATCATTTGCAGTAGTCGTATGGCCACGTATAACGAGGAGAAAATGGATCTCAACTTTAGGCCATCAAACTTGGTTCACGTGGCAAACATCTTGCATATATTTTAAAACATAAAAAAATATAAAAAATATTCCTGTACTCAGAGCACAATTAAAAGACTTAAAAAAGTAGAATATTTCGTTCGGATCAACCGAACTTCGTCAGCCACAATGTAAATTTGAAAGTTAAGAAGGGTTATATAATGGACCCGAGGGAGCTAAGATGGTGTCATAGATTCTGGCTAATTCGAACCCATTAGGGCCATTTATACGGGAGAAAATAAGACGCGTCTTATTGTAAGACGCGACTTAAATAAGACGCGAACTGATCGTATAAATGGTACAAAATAAGCGTTCGCGTCTTATTTAAGTCGCGTCTTACATAAGACGCGTCTTATCTTAGAACGGGGTTTTCAGCTGTTCTTATTTTGTCCGCGTCTTAATTAAGACGTGAACTTCCTCGTATAAATGGTTTCGCGTCCTAAATAAGACGTGAACTGCAAGTGCGCTTGCATAAAAACAGCAGCAACATGAGCTTGTCTTATGATTAGATAGCGTAATTGGTTGCAAAGCTTTGCAAAAGATGGCCGGGAGAGCCAAAAGTGAATTCAGCACCTTCCTTCTTTAACCTGCCATCAGTCGCACCAATCCGTATATCGCTTTCTTCCGACTCTTCTCGGATTTCTGTTGATTTCTTTGTATGCTACAGCGTGGTCTTCATAAGAAAAAAATCTCTGAGAAAGTCTCTTCTTAAAATAACAGGACAGCACGCTTTTGTTTCTTGCTACAGCGCTCCATCTTGGCGGGTAAGCGAGGCTGTATCAAAAATAAGACGCGAACCATTTATACGAGATCTTCGCGTCTTATGTAGGACGCGAAGGTATAAACGGTACAGTTCGTGTCCTATTTAAGTCGCGTCTTAGATAAGACGCGCCTTATTTCCTCCCGTATAAATGGCCCTAATGTCTCTGTTCAAGGAGGGCTTACGTAATCTTATCTCAATTGCCTCCCTTATGCGGCGTTTGAAAGTGTTACTTTTCGTGGCAAGAACTTTTGTTTTACTGGAATCCCCCGAATGACCTGTGAGGTGGCAATGGTCACTTTTTTAAGTCTTTTAATTGTGCTCTGAGTACAGGAAAAGTTTTTATACTATTTTATGTTTTAAAATCATGATTCCAGAGCAGGAAAACAATATTTTTGATTCTATCTTGCATATAGTTTGTGAGATACCATGTAACGTTACACAACATATTCCTCTCTTAAATTTGTACCGGTTCCTTCATTTTATCTAAAAGATTAAGCAATTACGATAGCACCGCCAACGCAAACTTGACGAAATTCCCGATATTGTAACTTCTTGGCGGTTAGTCCAACTCAACCAAGTTGTTTCTGTGGGCGAAATATGAGGACCTACTCTCCGGGAGGGAGTAATTAATAAATTAATAAAGTTAAGAAAGGATATGAATCCCTCATACGCTCATTTTCTACAAAAAAGAGTTTAATTTGGTCATTTCAAGTTGTTGTGATGCGGAGAACGGCTAAGAAATGCACAAACCTCCATAGCACATGCGCAGAGCGATAGTATCACACTCATTAACATAGCTATTATTTTGCAGCGTTGTCGAATGCCCATATGCAACAAATTTCTGTCAAATGTATATTAGGCCCGTTTCAAACGTCGTGCTACTGCCGTGTCGAACTCAATTAATCGAATTAAATTCGACTCAAGCACGACGTTTGAAACCAAGTCGTGCTACTGCCGTGTAGCACGGCAAGCCTTGCCGTGCTACACGGCAGTAGCACGACTTGGTTTCAAACGTCGTGCTACTGCCGTGTCGAACTCAATTCATTTTGGATTTGCTTCGTACAACGGCTGCTCAGTGTTTTGATTACGGCACCCGACGACTCTGAGTAAGAGATTGGGCAACAGCTTTTTATTCCACGGAATTAAATTCGACGTCTGAAACGAAGTCGTTCTGGAGTCGTGCGACAGTCGAGCCAGCTTAGCACGGCAGTAGCACGACGTTTGAAACAGGCCTTACCCTACTGTTGAATACATCGGTGAGATTTTTTAATAAGTTTCGATATAGGATTCTCTGTTTGCAAACTTGGCACTTGTCATAAATTGCTGTTTAGAATATTGGAGCTCGGCCAGACTTCCTCGATCTGATGTTTGTAAAATGTCCAATTTTGCTAACATATTGTCGAGATAATGCTGTTATTTGGCGAGTGAAATGTTTCCCATTTCCTAAAAAACACTGCAAACCGAAACTTTTATTAAATGGCACGCCAACTCTATGACTAAGTTTATATGTTGCATCTCTTTTCTGTTGAATGCTGTTGAAATTATAAATGTAAATAAATTCACCGATTCGGGTTCATTCAGTTAGTGCGGGTTTTACAACCGGGTTTGCTCTGTCTGGAATTACATTAAAGGCCATTTTGGGGGCAATTTTGTCTCCAAATTGATCCGAGAAGAACTAATTGATGACCGTAAATATCCAGGGCCTACATCGAACTAGTTTTAATCAAGAATTTCCAATTATTTCTCGAGCTATGGAGAATATTCATAAAATTTAATCATATTATATTACAATCATCCGAGATCAGCGACACTTTAATTGAAGGTCCAAAAAGAAACGGAAGGACCTATAAAACAGTAACTAACCAAGGACAGATGAATATTCATAGGTCATCAGGTATTACTATATCATGGCAGACGTCAGAAATACGCACATCTCAAAAATTCTCCTCAAATTTCACAAGTCACTAATTCTCTATTTTTCCTCTTTTACTAACCCATCTCGGAATATCAATTTCCTTTTCAAGGTCATGGTTGGAAAGGAACTTTATAAATTCGTACAAATGATATGTGACGACAACAGTACGTTCTGGTGGTCAACAGTTCCGCTGAAGGTAATTGTTTACGGGCTAAAATTAGCTTCTTTTCCGACGGTTTTGTTCCATTGTGCCAATATCTTCAACAAGCGCTCTGGGCGTTTATCTCAATTTCTGAGGATTTGCCTTTTCAGCAGTAAAATAAAACCTCATCAGAGCTAACAATAAACAAACGACATTTCAGGGACTGGTTCTAATTTCATTCCATTGGTGAGTGGTTCAGGGTGGTTATGTCAGTTTTGGTGTCAATAAAAGGTGTCCGGGGTTGGTGCCTGATAAAGGAAATAGAGTATTCCAATATTCAATTAATATCATGCGTTCTAGAACTAAACAAAATCGACTTAAAATCTTCTGGAAAAGATTTGAATAAAGAAGCTAAACAAATTAAAGCCTCTTGTAAAGCACTAAGTAGTTTCGTGAATCAAGAGCAAAAACTCTATTTTTATAACCTCTGTATAACCAGAGTGACGACTTTAAAGCACTCGCTTTCATTAACTCGAAATCCCGGGGGGAGGTGACTCGTCAAAACGTTCAGGGAGGAGGGTGGGGACAGTGCAACCTAGCTCGTATTTTTAGATTAAAATATTTCAGACCCGTAGCTGTTTCTAGAAAGACCCGTTATCACACCGAACCTGCTGATAAGTAATTTTTGCCAAATTCGTTTTTATCAGTTGTCGTTAATAGTTAGTTTAAGCTTCCTAATGTGTTTGATGATGGAAACGTTTTAACGTCGCTTAACGTGATTGCAAATTGAATCCCAGCTCAGCAGTAACGCGCACCCAAAGCATTTTCGGGCCTGGTATGTAATTTATCGTTAAATGTTTCCTCTTTTCTCTCTTCGACTTGAAGCCAGAATTCCAAACTTTTGTGTATTAACAAACAGCAGACAAATTAAAGTTCCCACTTCTACACTGAAAAGATTCAAAGCTGTACCAGTAGGTATAGAAAACCAATATGATTCCTGGTAGCCAGGTGTGGTAATACAACTAGTGTAAATGTAAAACCCCGTACTCAACTCCCCGGCTCCCCCCATCCCCCCTCCCCCCCCTCAACCGCCCGATGAGACTTCAGACTTCCGCTATTCTGAGCTGGCTTCCAACTTCCATTATTTTTGGAAGATTTGACATTTCTTTACATAACGAGAGAGTTCGGAGATGCGTGGGATCCATTGTTTTCGCGTGTGGTTGACGGAACCAAATACGATCTGACGTAACCGGCTACAGATTGTCCTCATTCGTCTCCAAAACAAAATCTAATTAAGAATGTTTGCGCGGATGTATTTGACAAAATTAAAGGAAAAAACAATCAAGTCATCAATCATTTTCGATTAGAATTCCTAGTGCAAAATTATATTAAGTCCGCTAGGAGACAAGGCACACCGCCTTTGGCTTGGGTGATAGCAGTCATAGAAACAAGTAGCTAGTGTCTACATGATTGTTATTCACAACAGCTTTCACGAGGAAGTGGTTTTGAACCGATTTCAAGCGACTTATCAGGTTTGATAGCAATTTCTGTCTATTTGGACAAATTCATAGCGTGGAAAAAGTATAAATGAAAGCAGGTGTAATGATAGATTCATTGTTAAATGTACCTTTTTGAAATTGTCTTACAGCAATGAAATTGCGTGAGAAGAGCTACGAGAATTTGCACGAAACGTTAGCTAGGAAATGGGCCAAAATGTTGAGTAGCTACCTTTTAACAATGACCACAGTTTTGAAGCAGAATTAAGGGTTTGATGGTAATTTTCGGCTGGCAAGTCAGATTTTCTGCACGAACCAAACATCCATTCACCGAAAATTGGTAGTCTATTGAGCGAGGAACTGCATAGATTCAGCTTACCGTGTTGCTCTAAAAATTGTCAATAACCGCAAACGTGAATCAATTACCAATCGATAAATATGAGCAAAAAAGGTGGAAATTAAAGCTGAGTGTCAGCCTTTTTTGATTGGAACCTTAGCAAATATTTATGAGCGCGAATTCGATGACAGCTCGAAGATGTGGAACGGGGAAGAATTAGTTTTTTACGCTATATGATTAAGGCTTTTGAGCTTTATTTTTTGGGGAGCACAAATTTGTTGTCTTTCTTTGAAGCTGGACCCGATTTTTGAGGAAATTGTGTCAGGACGCACAAAAATTTATCACAGATACCCATTTCTGTCTTCAAACTAAGACGGGCCGGGGTAAGTGAAACAATCAACTATATAATTCGTTCGTATTGTATGCAGTTACAGCGCTTGAAATGCGTAAACAACAGATGGTCAGTCCCCCCCCCCGACGAAAAATCTTACCCTCTCCACCCTTGTCGTGGACGTACGAGTTAACAGACTTGTTCTTGCTAAATAGCTAACAAGGGCCTCTCGACTTGGCTTTGTCAACTCAAAACACATCCCTGGGGCAAAACTATAACGAATACTGATGATAGAATTTAAACAAATCGTAGGTTAGTTTGCTCGAACCGAATAAGCTTCCTAAACAATTAATTGCAGCAAATTAATCATTCGTCAACTTAACAACAACAACAACAATTTATTGACAAAATTCAAATAGGTATAAGAAGCTCGTCCCGCAAATAGCCGCAAAGCTAGTCGAGGCGGGACATGACGAGCACGAGAACATATCAGAAAAGACAAATAACAATGAATTACAAACATGCAACGGAAAACTTAACTTAACATAATAATGCGGGTTGATCAAGCTATGCAACAAAATTAAAATAAATTACAGGTAATTTTATTATCATTAATATTGCAATCAAAAAGAGATGAAGAGGGAAAAGGAGAATCAGATTATACTAGCAAAACAGAAGGACAAAAGAGGATCAGTTTTTCATTAGGTCAATTATCGTTTCTACTTCAATATAGGAGTCTGCTTTTTCGGCTGCGAATTTTTAAACATAGAGGATATGCAACCAGTCTCCAGAGATTCGAAAGATAATGGGTTGGCGGCCATGTTGGTGGAAAATAACAAAAGAAGCTAGCGACAACTCTTTTGTTCACGGTACACCAACATGGCGGTGATGACGTAACGTGCATACGCCTTATACAATTAGTAAAATCATTAGTGATATAGCTTTAGTTACGCTGTCAATTTCTCTAGCGTGATATAAATAATTGCACATTCGGTCACGATTCGTCAATTGAAATTATGAAACCCCTGACGCATTTATAACTAACAAATTCATCGCAAATATGATGGTTATAATACGCTGACGTCAATTGGAATAGTCATAACTGTCGTGAATTGTATTATAAAATTCATTAATAATTCATAAGACTAACGACCAATCTACGGGTAGAATTTAAGTCATATGTATACCTCTAAAGTATACCTCTAAAGTAAGCAGTGTAATGAGCCAATCAGAATACGAAGCAATTACATGTAGCCGGCGCAAAGCGCGGGAAAATACGCGCGTGCAAGTCCCCGGCGATTGGTTTTGGTTTTGCTTCTCATTGGTTGAGAAAGTGGCGCGAGTTTTCCTGGCCAATCACAGAGCGAAGCAATGCAAAACCAAAGCAAAACCATAATTACTTTCGACACTCAATTGAAAACCGCTCTACGACACTCAATTGAAAAGCGCTCTAATTGTTATTCGTGGTCACTTTTCATTCAGCTAAAACTTCAGTTCGGTTAAAACTTTCCCTTTTTGTACAGAAAGGCATTTTTTTTCATCTGGGCGAAGAATTTTGCTCTCATTTCCAAACTTGAGCAGCTGGAAAGGTAATTTCCGTTGAAATCGGTTGGCAAAGCAGAAAGTGAAGTACCGCCGAGGACAACTTGGTCCCCTTAACCACTGAAGCAATAGTCTCTTAATAAAGCTCTCTTAATAAAACAGATTTCAAGATTTAGGTTGTGAAACGAAAATGAAAAAATAATTTATAATAACAATTAACTTTATTTACTCACTCATGGAACATAGTAGACTTCAACAAAGCTGCTTTTTAGGTAAGCCGTACCAAAACTCTAAAAATAAAGCTTTGGGAGCAGTGGCGTCATAGCTCAGTTGGTTAGAACATCACACCGTCATCGCTAGGTCACGGGTTCAAACCCCGTTGAAGTCCTGAATTTTTTCAGGCTTCTTTTCGCAATTGCATAACTGCGAGGATCATTATTCATTTGATTTCATTTCCGCAGTTCATATATGATTTATTTCATATACACCATTCACACTCAATTATTATTATAATTATCATCTTTATCCTATATTTATCGTACAACTTGGCCTATTAGAATAAAGGGGGTTAGTTTCTAAAGAAATTGTGGCGCTGCGTCGGTGGGGAAGTGGTAGACGAAAAGTTAGGTCTTATCAACTGCGCTAGCCCATCGCCTTGGATTCGCTGTGACGAAGGGCTAGCTTTCGAAACGTCGGCTTGTGAATCTCTTTACGGTGGCCAATTTACATTAACAACGCAGTTGATAAAACCAAATCTAAGTGAGAATAAGCAACTGAATTGTACGTGTCTTCGGCAAACGTTTTCTCATCTTAACCAGTGATTAAAGGAATTTGGATAATTATAAGCAACGGGTTAAAGATTGAGCCTTGAGGTACGCCACAAGTAATGCTTTGTCTATAAAATAGGAACCATTAACAAAGTAAGATTACAAACGGTCTGATAAACAGGACTCAAACTGAGTTAATTCATCAAAATGCAAAAGCGGAAAATCCCCATGAAAGCACATGCATGATGATGTGATGATGATGTGTGATGATTATTCCAATCTTATTTGGTATAGACTTTTCTCAGCCATGAAAAAAAAAATGAAATAAAATTACCAGCTTACTAAATGTCACTGTGATGAAATATCCGTCGAATGATGGAGGTAAAAAGAGTAGTTTTAGTTTGCAACAATAATAGCTATAACAATTATCAGAATGATGACCGTAGTAGAAGTGGTGGGGGTGCTGATAATGATAATGTAATGATAATTATGATAATGGTAATAATTATGACAATGATAATTACTGATGATACTAAAGTTCCAACATGTCGAGAATGATGACTGTAGTAGAAGTGGTGGGGCTGCTGATAATGATAATGTAATGATAATTATGATAATGGTAATAAATAGGCCAATGATAATTAATGATGATAATAAGTACCAACATGTCGAGAATGATGACTGTAGTAGAAGTGGTGGGGCTGCTGATAATGATAATGTCATGATAATTATGATAATAGTAATAATTATGACAATGATGATTAATGATGATAATAAGTACCAACATGTCGAGAATGATGACTGTAGTAGAAGTGGTGGGGCTGCTGATAATGGTAATGTAATGATAATTATGATAATTATTATAATTATGACAATGATAATGATGATGATAAGTACCAACATGTCGAGCTACAACAGCGAATAAGGAAACTCTATCGATTTCCGCAGGTTTATTGCATATACTTGAAATTCATCAGAAATCGCCACCTAGCGCGCAAAGAAGTCTCCCAGAAAGTTCTTAACGAACAAACAACAAACCACTAGGTTTCGGCAACAGAGGTGGTCTTGTGCTGATGTTTTTTCTCTCGTTTGCTCAGTTCTTGAAACAACTATATTTGGTAACGGGGAATCTTTCTATAACAAGTAAATTTTAGTGGAAACATGTTTGCATATGTTTCTATGCTATCGGTCTTTTTGCAGACGCAGTCTTGTGAGATTCGCTGTATGAATACAAAAACAACTCGAACTCTGAAGGGAAATGAAAAACTGTTCGAGTTAGCGGGGTTTCGAGTTATCGGGTCAATTAAAATATTCAATTTTCCAGGTTAATAATTAGTAATTAATTGATTTTCAGCACTTCGGTATACAATACAGTGCAAATCGAACTTATTTCACGAGAAACTAATGCATTTTGTAACAACTGTAACGATTATGCATTCTTACGACAATGCCATACTGATTATGATCGGTAAATAACTGTCAAATACGTGATCTGTTCGTTGCACTAATCAAAATCAAATTGCTCCAGTCTTTGTTCTGGTGTTAGAATTCGATCACACGATCAGAAAAGCTAATGAGATATCTCAATGGGCATCCGTGGCGAGTTATAAGGACCAGAAATTCGAGTTATCGGGGTAAATTTTGATTTTAGTTCGAGTTAGTGGGGTTTTTGAGTTATCCGAGTTCGAGTTAACCGAGTAAAAATGACTGAAAAGCGGGGGAGTTCGAGTTATCCGAGTTCGAGCTACCGGGGCTCTACTGTATCTTGATTAGAATAATTTTGTTAGCGAAACTACTTTTTCATGTGATTACGTTTCGTGGGATTAACGTTTTTACACGGATTAAAAAGTCTTCTTTTGAGGAAATATTTGGCGCAGAATAACTTTTCGTTGGTGATCAATGCTAGCATTCGGAAAGTGTGGAATAATAGGTTCTTACAATAAATTGAAATGTTGCAGAAAATTTTATAGCCCGTAGTTACTTTTTGAAGGTTAAATACTATGGCAGATGTTAAAGGTGAAGTCAATTTTGGACAAAATATTTGTGTTGCATACTGAAAATGAATTACGGCAATGCTCTATTCGTCTGCGGTGAAATATAGAAGGTAAATAGATCAGTTTGGCCGTAAAAGGTGACAAGCGATCGAAAAATATTTGCAAGAGTTCCGTTTAAACTTTGCCTTTATAATTAATATACATAATGATGTATTCAGCTGCTTTCATGTTATTTATTTATAATATACACAGTCAAGTGAATGCAGAACGATAAGGAATCGAGGTATTGTTAAATTTGACAACATCCTGATTGCTAGTCTCATTCTAACAACGCGTTGTGAGAATTTCATCTAGATCTTATGAAACGATGGTGAAAAAGTTCTTACTGCCAATTGGTATTTTTCGGTAGCTGTATTTGTACACCTTGAGGTTTCTTGTTTTTCCTAGTCTGATAAAGGTCATCCCATCCCTCGACAAACATGAATTATCTGCCATCACCTAAACGGCAGGAAACATCGCTAAAATCTTTATCAGACTACCTTAATAACACAGCATGCGGTAACTTTTAATTACTGAAAATCATAAATGAGTTCCACCCTAATTCATTTTTGGCTTGTTGTGTTGCAATCTACAGCTGATCTGACGAGACATGGAGAACATCTCAAGCGCTTCTCCGGCAAATCTAACCCAACTAAGGCACAAACTTGGAATGGAAGACATGTGCAGCAAACTGCTTCCTATTGCTATCGCTATAGTCATGACAAACGGACTCGTGTTTGTCTTGTTTTACAAGCGAAAAAGCCTCCGCACCTCATCCAATATCCTTCTGCTTGGACTCGCGATGTGCGACTTCATAACAGGGGCAGTGAACATTCCTTACTTCATCGTGTTTTCTTTCGGAGTTGTATCAATGATTTCTCCCATCTACAAGGACTTCGTTTACTGGATGTTTATTCTTCACACGCTAATGGCCATCTCCGCTGCTTACCACATCCTCTTTATCACAGCTGAAAAATACCTCGCCATAATTCAACCACTGAAGCACTACCTCGTTACCAAGACAACGGTGTTTAAAGTTTTGGCGGGAATTTGGGTGGTGTCCTTTTGCATTGCAATCATCCCATTACTTTGGCGGGAAGCGAACACCAACATTTGGTTGGTTATCTACTCTGCAACCTGCCTCGTTATCGTGTTCTTTATCCCGTATGGATATATGTTGTATGCATACGCAGCCATGTTTAAAGCGGTTAGCGGAAGAAACAGGCCTTCACGATACAAGGAGGGAAGACGATTACAAGAGAAGAGCAGTACCGACCGAAAGTGCATCTTGGTATTTGCAATCATGGCCGTGGTATATATATGTTGTTGGTTGCCGCACTTCACTATCAAGCTGATAATCAATATCCATGTTTATACCAAATCGTCTTATGATGCCGCCGTTTATAAAGCTTCGGAGATAATAGGGATCACTAGGTTCTTAACATCAGCCATCAACCCTTTGCTTTATACCTTATTCAAACGCGACTTTTGGATGGCTTTACGTAATTTTTTTGAAACTAAAAGGGAATCACGGTTTCCGCAAAAAACTAATTCGTCTCTACTGAGAAGTTTTACGACAACATACTCGAAGAGCACCAGAAGCACAAGGCCGATTAATGGCAACCGAGGCACTCGCCTTTCTGAGCCAGTAGTGAGTCCACGCGAGGAAATGGAGGAAAAATACCTAGTTCTTGTATCGTCTGTTTAACCCTGTATCGGTAGCTGTCAAAACTAGAAAAAACAAACAAACAATTAGACAAAACAGGGGCAATGTTTTGAGTCACAAAATAATAGAATTTTAATGAAAATATCGCAGTCTTTGTGGCGCTGTTTTTAAATCTGGAGAAAGTGGTTCTAACGTTTGAGTCTGTTGATGAAATCCGCTCGATTGTGACGCTATGTCTACACTATGCCGGATAGCATTTTATGCCGTTGTGAAAAATACTACGGCGTGGTGTGAACGGCAGTGGCCGAAAACCGCCGCTATCTTTCCACTAGAATCCAAATTTTGCTCCTCGTTGTTGATTTCCGTTTCGGTTCGAGTCTCTGTTCACACTACTCCAGAAAGTGTCACGAAAACCTATCCGATATGTGACGATTCACTTTCAAGACCGCAGCGGCCCAGCATCGCTCCCACGCAAAAATCGTGTCGAAATCATCGTTTTGAATTTGAACAAAAGCCCTATCCGGTATGGTTTTCGTGCCGGCACAAGAGCTATCCGGTACAGTGTAGACATAGCCTCGGTGGTCAAATGAAAGCCACTGAAAAGTAAGTTTGCTGATTGTGGCTTCTTTTAAGCTGAAAGCTCATCAGAAAAGATAAGAAATTTTCCATCAACTGTCTCTAGCTTTACAAGAGGAGAACAATACTGAGATATAAGGCTTTCAGTTTAAGGTACCTTCAGCTTCAAAAACATTGAGGGGAATAAACCTATTTTATCACTTTATCATCAGGCATTTAAACAGCTGAGAAACTGTCCCCCGTCTGAATTTCCGGTAACCTTTACATATCGCAGTTTCGGAAGGGCCACATGTCGCTGTCGGAATTTCATGCAGTGACACTGAACGGAATGTTTCTGAGGTCGGTTCTTCAACAAAAAATGCATTGTCGTAATTCAGGGCTCGTAACTCAGTGTGTTTCCACACAGAAGACACTTTTTGAAAATACAAACTCGTCAGTTCTCGACATTCTCACCTGCCCGAATGCCTTCAAATCGCTGTCTTATTTCAAATTTTGCTGTCCATTTTACTTTTTTCTTTTTAAAGATGGATCAAGCTGGGCTGCGCGATGCATCCTATTTGATTGGCATGATGTGTCAAAGTAAAACTGTAGTTGCGTACTATTTATGTATGTTCGATTCACCAGTAAAGGACAAAGATATTTTTAGATTTTCTTTCTTTCCCAGAACAATAGCTGAATGGAACAAACTTCCGGAAGGAGCTGTTACCAGTCAATCCTTCTCCACCTTTAATAGCAAACTCATGTAGTTTTAGCTTTTACTATTATCTTGTATATTTTTAGTGTAGTTTTATTTTATTATTATTTTAGAGTTGGCGTGATGTCCTTCGTGGATGCCGCCGACAAAACAATATTTAGATTTAGATTTAGATAAATTATTTAACGGCACAGCGGCATTAAAGACGTTATATTAGCAACATTTGTTTATCTATAGGTGGTTTGCAGCCAATCTCAAGAGACACAGATAACAATGGTGAAACGAACAAATGCTGGTGGACGAACAAAAGGAGCTAATGAGAGATGTATTGTTTACGTCCACCAGCATGGCGGCGATGACGTAACGTGCAAACCACCTATAAGCTAATTAATAAAATCTTAACATGATTCTACCATATAATGACACCTTTGTGCAGCAGATCGCGTGCGCACTATTATGAATAAAAACCATCTAAACTTTGGACTTTAAGAATAACAGAAATATGTACAATAAATATCTACTTACTTGTCTGGAACTTACCTTCGGTCATCTTTCCGAAATTTCTTTAATTCCACACAGCACACACATTCCATTCTGAACACCTTCCACGTTTACATGTCCCACGTCAGAATTAAGCAAACGACTGGTCTGGTTGATTCTTCTAATTCATTTTCCTTTCTTTTGTCATTTCCCGGTTGCTTTTCCTCAGAAAAAATTATTCTGGCTCGAGGACAAAAGACTGAATTTGAGCCATGAAAATAGAGTCAGAGCTTAAGCAATGACGACGGCAACGGCAACGAAAACGTCATTTCAAAATGTAAGTTCTCGTTATTGTAACTCTTTCGCGTTTTTTCCAACTTGTTTAAATTGTAATATGCTGGCGACCTGTCCTGGAGCTAAATTAGTAAAAACGGCATTGAAGTTGGGAAAAAGAAAGAAGAGTTCACCGTCATGCGCTCACGATCTCACAATACCTAAAAATTGGTCATTTCACGTTGCTGTTTTGCTGAGGACGGCAAAGAAATGTACCAAAATGTAAAACGCACGTGCAGGGCGATTGTCTTTGCTCATTAAGCCTATTGTCTTGTGGCGTTCTCGTTGCCGTCGCCGTTGCTTAAGCTCTCTAAAGCCCCGGCCAAACGCTCGCAACATTTCAAAGCAACATTGTTGGGCACAGCATGTTCCACACGTTTGGCCACCGTGTTGCAATATGTTGCAACATGTTGGATGGTGTTGGCTCAAATTTGAAAACGGTCAAATTTCTCGTGCAACATTTTGGATGTTGCATGATGTTGTACTCGTTTGGCCACATACACGCAACATTGTTGCACCAGGGCATGCGCGCCAAGTCGATTTGCTATTTCAAAGCACCAGAACACAACATGTTGCACACTTTTGGCCACCCTGTTGCGATATGTTGCAACATGTTGGATGGTGTTGCAACGTAAACATCGACAACCCGTAAAAAGTTGGGTTGAAATGTTGCGTGCGTTTGGCCGTCTCCTTCACAACATCGTCACAACATGATGCAACAATGTTGCAAGATGTTGCGTTGAAATGTTGCGAGCGTTTGGCCGGGGCCTAACATCAAAACAACACGGAACCTCGTCGGCATCTTGAAAGCAGAGATAGTCCTGGGAATGAGGTTGCGCGGACACAGTTGGCGATGAAAAGTTATCAATCCCATAAATCACTGCATTTTCCAAGATGGCGGCCACTGTTCACGCAAAAGGGAAAATCTCTCAATTTCAACTCTAGAGGTTGGCTTAAATTGCTCTAAATCTAAAACAGAACACGCGAATTGGAGGTCAACTTCTTTGAAATTTTCTTGCCATTTATATAATTCTGTGTTAGATTTAGAGCAATTTAAGCCAACCTCTAGAGTTGGAATTGAGAGATTTTCCTTTTTGCGTCAACAGTGGCCGCCATCTTGGAAAACGAAAAGTGAATCAATAAAATGTCTGGCCAAAAAATGCAGAGGTTCTTTTCGATACAAGCTCGAACTCAGAGTCAAAGTTAATTTTTTCCATTCGTTCTTTATTTGCCACAACTTTGCTATCTACCGCGAAGAAAGTGACCCAGTAGGCAACAAGAAGTTAGCTATAAACTTGACACATAAAGAAACCGCTTCCCATCAGCAGAATTGTTACCCCAAAACTGGTTACCACTCTATGCATTACGTTTGGGCGATACCCCTTTTTCAAATTCCATACGATACAGCTACGATATGGTCTTTTTAAGGCGATACCAATTCGACAGGAATGCTATGGCAAGGGTGATGGACAAGAATTTTAGCCCAATTAATTAACCTGAATCCCCGTTATTGAAAAACTCAATCCTTGATATCCCTAGACTTTTTATATCCAGCATCCATTACCCCCTATTCCTAAGGCTTTTTCTTTCCCCGTTAAGGAGGGGAGGGGGGAGGGGGGATGGAGGGCTCAGTAACAGGGATGAAGTGGCACTGGAATGAGAGTCATACAGGTTTAACCAGTTTGCGCACGGGTCATACTGGTATGTAGGCTGATCATGCAAGTGAGCGAGACAATCGTTTGCTGTGTATTATGCGCAGATGATTAACGTCAGGACGAGCTGGACACGTGACGTCAACGTGCAATTTACGTGAGACGAAAATGCTAGGAAATGTGAATATCGATGTCCTTAGGTTCCCATGGTATACTTCATAGGACTAACGACCAATCTAGGATAGTATGAGTCACATGTATACCTCTCTAAACCCCAATAAAAATCATTAACTTTCATAAAAGTGTCCTGCTCCGCTAATTAACAGATTGATACAGATCTCTACTGATTAACATTACAAACACGACAAACACAATCTATTGTTTCATTTCACAAGTAACATCAAATATGGGCTTTAAAACGGCTCGCTTGCTGCTCGCCGTTTTAAATGCCCATAAAGGTCTCCCGCTCATATTTTATGTATTACATAAAGGTCTCCCGCTCATATTTTATGTATTACATAGAAATTTCCAGTCTTGTGATATAAGCTTTAACAACGATCTATTATCTGCCACTTTATTTCTGACAAACAAACTGGTGGCAGCGTGTCGTAAAACAAAAACAATTCGCTGCCTGCCAACATTTATTCATCTTTTCCGCTCCAGTAATATTTACATACGTTTTTGGCAATGCTGATGCGAAGAAGCCTACCAGCAACACAACGACACGAGGTAACGTCTTGGATAACTGCAATGATTGAATTCTTCATCTGTTTGTCATTTGACTTTGGGGTAGTTTCTAGGTCCAGTTACCCTTCATGTTGGAAAAGGTTTTCGGGGGCTATCATGACTGAATGCGACGATGTTAATAAGGTTTTTCACGTTAAAGCGAAAGCAAGGGCAAAACATGTAATTAATTAGAAAAGACCAGAGATAGAGCGGTTTTCAATTGAGTGTCGAAAGTAATTATGGTTTTGCTTTGCTCTGTGATTAGCCAAGAAAACTCGCGCCACTTTCTCAACCAATGAGAAGTAAAACCAAAACCAATTGTGATTTGCACGCGAGTATTTTCCCGTGCTTTACGCCGGTTACATGTAATTGCTTCGTATTCTGATTGGCTCATTGCACTACTTACTTCTGTTGTGATTGGTCAGAGTAATTGCTTTGGTTTTAGTTTTAGAGCGCTTTTCAATTGAGTGTCGGAAAACCAAAACCAAAGCAATTACTCTGACCAATCACAACAGAAGTAAGCAGTGTAATGAGCCAATCAGAATACGAAGCAATTACATGTAGCCGGCGCAAAGCGCGGGAAAATACGCGCGTGCAAGTCCCGATTGGTTTTGGTTTTGCTTCTCATTGGTTGAGAAAGTGGCGCGAGTTTTCCTGGCCAATCACAGAGCGAAGCAATGCAAAACCAAAGCAAAACCATAATTACTTTCGACACTCAATTGAAAACCGCTCTACGACACTCAATTGAAAAGCGCTCTAATTGTTATTCGTGGTCACTTTTCATTCAGCTAAAATTTCAGTTCGGTTAAAACTTTCCCTTTTTGTACAGAAAGGCATTTTTTTTCATCTGGGCGAAGAATTTCGCTGTCATTTACAAACTTGAGCAGCTGGAAAGGTAATTTCCGTTGAAATCGGTTGGCAAAGCAGAAAGTGAAGTACCGCCGAGGACAACTTGGTCCCCTTAACCGCTGAAGCAATAGTCTCTTAATAAAGCTCTCTTAATAAAACAGATTTCAAGATTTAGGTTGTGAAACGAACATGAAAAAATAATTTATAATGACAATTAACTTTATTTACTCACTCATGGAACATAGTAGACTTCAATAAAGCTGCTTTTTAGGTAAGCCGTACCAAAACTCTAAAAATAAAGCTTGGGAGCAGTGGCGTCATAGCTCAGTTGGTTAGAACATCACACCGTCATCGCTAGGTCACGGGTTCAAACCCCGTTGAAGTCCTAAATTTTTTTCAGGCTTCTTTTCGCAATTGCATAAGTTGCGTTCACAACTGCGAGGATCATTATTCATTTGATTTCATTTCCGCAGTTCATATATGATTTATTTCATATACACCATTCACACTCAATTATTATTATAATTATCATCTTTATCCTATATTTATCGTACAACTTGGCCTATTAGAATAAAGGGGGTTAGTTTCTAAAGAAATTGTGGCGCTGCGTCGGTGGGGAAGTGGTAGACGAAAAGTTAGGTCTTATCAACTGCGCTAGCCCATCGCCTTGGATTCGCTGTGACGAAGGGCTAGCTTTCGAAACGTCGGCTTGTGAATCTCTTTACGGTGGCCAATTTACATTAACAACGCAGTTGATAAAACCAAATCTAAGTGAGAATAAGCAACTGAATTGTACGTGTCTTCGGCAAACGTTTTCTCATCTTAACCAGTGATTAAAGGAATTTGGATAATTATAAGCAATGGGTTAAAGATTGAGCCTTGAGGTACGCCACAAGTAATGCTTTGTCTATAAAATAGGAACCATTAACAAAGCAAGATTACAAACGGTCTGATAAACAGGATAAACAGGACTCAAACTGAGTTAATTCATCAAAATGCAAAAGCGGAAAAATCCCCTTGAAAGCACATGCATTCCAGAGCACACTCATTCCCCTGCTCGCAAAATAATGAATTTCTAGTCGTCTTTTGCATCTTAAGAGGCCCCTTTTTTTAAAAACGGTTTTAACAGTTGCGTCAGCATTCGTTCAACATTTGTTGAACACAATTCTTACAAATCAAGTTTAGGCAGGCTGTCGAAACTCAACTGAAGCTGAGAGAATCCTTCCAAATGTAGTACAGAAAGATTTAAAATATTTACCACAAAAGTACTTCAAAGTACTTACGCAAAACAGTGATCCCACAAAAGGTAATTTAAGACGAAAATATTCCCGCAAATGTTCTTTAGAAGGGATATATGATTATTCCAATCTTATTTGGTATAGACTTTTCTCAGCCATGAAAAAAAAAAAGAAATAAAATTCCCAGCTTACTAAATGTCACTGTGATGAAACATCCGTCGAATGATGGAGGTAAAAAGAGTAGTTTTAGTTTGCAACAATAATAGCTATAACAATTATCAGAATGATGACCGTAGTAGAAGTGGTGGGGGTGCTGATAATGATACTGTAATGATAATTATGATAATGGTAATAATTACGACAATGATAATTAATGATGATAATAATTACCAACATGTCGAGAATGATGACTGTAGTAGAAGTGGTGGGGGTGCTGATAAGGATAATAATGTAATGATAATTATGATAATGGTAATAAATATGACAACGATAATTAATGATGATAATAAGTACCAACATGTCGAGAATGATGACTGTAGTAGAAGTGGTGGGGGTGCTGATAATGATAATGTAATGATAATTATGATAATGGTAATAATTATGACAATGATAATTAATGATGATAATAAGTACCAACATGTCGAGAATGATGACTGTAGTAGAAGTGGTGGGGGTGCTGATAATGATAATGTAATGATAATTATGATAATGGTAATAATTATGACAATGATAATTAATGATGATAATAAGTACCAACATGTCGAGAATGATGACTGTAGTAGAAGTGGTGGGGCTGCTGATAATGATAATGTAATGATAATTATGATAATTATTATAATTATGACAATGATAATGATGATGGTAAGTACCAACATGTCGAGCTACAACAGCGAATAAGGAAACTCAATCGATTTCCGCAGGTTTATTGCATATACTTGAAATTCATCAGAAATCGCCACCTAGCGCGCAAAGAAGTCTCCCAGAAAGTTCTTAACGAACAAACAACAAACCACTAGGTTTCGGCAACAGAGGTGGTCTTGTGCTGATGTTTTTTCTCTCTTTTGCTCAGTTCTTGAAACAACTACATTTGGTAAGAGTTGCGGGAATCTTTCTATAACAAGTAAATTTTAGTGGAAACATGTTTGCATATGTTTCTATGCTATCGGTCTTTTTGCAGACGCAGTCTTGTAAGATTCGCTGTATGAATACAAAAACAGTAGAACCCCTGTAACTCGAACTCTGAAGGGAAATGAAAAACTGTTCGAGTTAGCGGGGTCAATTAAAAATTTCAATTTTCCAGGTTAATAATTAGTAATTAATTGATTTTCAGCACTTCGGTATACAATACAGTGAAAATCGAACTTATTTCACGAGAAACTAATGCATTTTGTAACAACTGTAACGATTATGCATTCTTTCGACAATGCCATACTGATTATGATCGGTAAATAACTGTCAAATACGTCATCTGTTCGTTGCACTAATCAAAATCAAATTGCTCCAGTCTTTGTTCTGGTGTTAGAATTCGATCACACGATAAGAAAAGCTAATTGGATATCTCAATGGGCATCCGTGGTGAGTTATAAGGACCAGAAATTCGAGTTATCGGGGTAAATTTTGATTTTAGTTCGAGTTAGTGGGGTTTTTGAGTTACCCGAGTTCGAGTTAACCGAGTAAAAATGACTGAAAAGCGGGGGAGTTCGAGTTATCCGAGTTCGAGCTACCGGGGCTCCACTGTATCTTGATTAGAATAATTTTGTTAGCGAAACTACTTTTTCAGGTGATTACGTTTCGTGGGATTAACGTTTTTACACGGATTAAAAAGTCTTCTTTTGAGGAAATATTTGGCACAGAATAACTTTTCGTTGGTGATCAATGGTAGCATTTGGAAAGTGTGGAAAAATAAGTTCTTACAATAAATTGAAATTTTGCAGAAAATGTTATAGCCCGTAGTTACTTTTTGAAGGTTAAATACTATGGAAGATGGTAAAAGTGAAGTCAATTTTGGGGAAAATATTTGTGTTGCATACGGAAAATGAGTTACGGCAAAGCTCTATTCGTCTGCGGTGAAATATAGAAGTGTAAATAGATCAGTTTGGCCGTAAAAGGTGACAAGCGATCGAAAAATATCTCCAAGAGTTCCGTTTAAACTTTGCCTTTATAATTAATTACATAATGTTGTATTCAGCTGCTTTCATGTTATGTATTTATAATATACACAGTCAAGTGAATGCAGAGCGATAAGGAATCGAGGTATTGTTAAATTTGACATCCTGATTGCTGGTCTCATCGAGTTCCACTAATCCTAACAACGCGTTGTGAGAATTTCATCTAGATCTTATGAAACAATGGTGAATAAGTTCTTACTGCCAACTGGTATTTGTCGGTAGCTGTATTTGCACACCTTGAGGTTTCTTGTTTTTCCTAGTCTGATAAAGATCATCCCACGCTCTGTACTTCCCTCGACAAACATGAATTATCTGCCATCACCTAAACGGCAGGAAACATCGCTAAAATCTTTATCAGACTACCTTAATAACACAGCATGCGGTAACTTTTAATTACTGAAAATCATAAATGAGTTCCACCCTAATTCATTTTTGGCTTGTTGTGTTGCAATCTACAGCTGATCTGACGAGACATGGAGAACATCTCAAGCGCTTCTCCGGCAAATCTAACCCAACTAAGGCACAAACTTGGAATGGAAGACATGTGCAGCAAACTGCTTCCCATTGCTATCGCTATAGTCATGACAAACGGACTCGTGTTTGTCTTGTTTTCCAAGCGAAAAAGCCTCCGCACCTCATCCAATATCCTTCTGCTTGGACTCGCGGTGTGCGACTTCATAACAGGGGCAGTGAACATTCCTTACTTCATCGTGTATTCTTTCGGAGTTGTATCAATGATTTCTCCCATCTACAATGACTTCGTTTACTGGATGTTTATTCTTCACACGCTAATGGCCATCTCCGCTGCTTATCACATCCTCGTTATCACAGCTGAAAAATACCTCGCCATAATTCAACCACTGAAGCACTACCTCGTTACCAAGACAACGGTGTTTAAAGTTTTGGCGGGGATTTGGGTGGTGTCCTTTTGCATTGCAATCATCCCATTAGTTGCGCGGGAAGCGAACACCAACATTTGGTTGGTTATCTACTCTGCAACCTGCCTCGTTATCGTGTTCTTGGTCCCGTATGGATATATGTTGTATGCATACGCAGCCATGTTTAAAGCGGTCAGCGGAAGAAAAAGGCCTTCACGATACAGGGAGGGAAGACGATTACAAGAGAAGAGCAGTACCAACCGAAAGTGCATCTTGGTATTTGCAATCATGGCCGTGGTATATATATGTTGTTGGTTGCCGCACTTCACTATCAAGCTGATAATCAATATCCATGTTTATACCAAATCGTCTTATGATGCCGCCCTTCATAAAGGTTCGGAGATAATAGGGATCACTAGGTTCTTAACATCAGCCATCAACCCTTTGCTTTATACCTTATTCAAACGCGACTTTTGGATGGCTTTACGTAATTTTTTTGAAACTAAAAGGGAATCACGTTTTCCGCAAAAAACTAATTCGTCTCTACTGAGAAGTTTTACGACAACATACTTGAAGAGCACCAGAAGCACAAGGCCGATTAATGGCAACCGAGTCACTCGCCTTTCTGAGCCAGTAGTGAGTCCACGCGAGGATATGGAGGAAAAATACCTAGTTCTTGTATCGTCTGTTTAACCCTGTATCGGTAGCTGTCAAAACTAGAAAAACAAACAAACAATTAGACAAAACAGGGGCAATGTTTTGAGTCACAAAATAATAGAATTTTAATGAAAATATCGCAGTCTTTGTGGCGCTGTTTTTAAATCTGGAGAAAGTGGTTCTAACGTTTGAGTCTGTTGATGAAATCCGCTCGATTGTGAGTGGTCAAATGAAAGCCACTGAAAAGCAGGTTTGCTGATTGTGGCTTCTTTTAAGCCGAAAGCTCATCAGAAAAGATAAGAAATTTTCCATCAACTGTCTCTAGCTTTACAAGACGAGAACAACACTGAGATATAAGGCTTTCAGTTTAAGGTACCTTCAGCTTCAAAAACATTGAGGGGAATAAACCTATTTTATCACTTTATCGTCAGGCATTTAAACAGCTGAGAAACTGTCCCCCGTCTGAATTTCCGGAAACCTTTACATATCGCAGTTTCGGAAGGGCCACATGTCGCTGTCGGAATTTCATGCAGTGACACTGAACGGAATGTTTCTGAGGTCGGTTCTTCAACAAAAAATGCATTGTCGTAATTCAGGGGTCGTAACTCAGTGTGTTTCCACACAGAAGACACTTTTTGAAAATACAAACTCGTCAGTTCTCGACATTCTCACCTGCCCGAATGCCTTCAAATCGCTGTCTTATTTAAAATTTTGCTGTCCATTTTGCTTTTTTTCTTTTTAAAGATGGATCAAGCTGGGCTGCGCGATGCATCCTATTTGATTGGCATGATGTGTCAAAGTAAAACTGTAGTTGCGTAGTATTTATGTATGTTCGATTCACCAGTAAAGGACAAAGATATTTTTAGATTTTCTTTCTTTCCCAGAACAACAGCTGAATGGAACAAACTTCCGGAAGGAGCTGTTACCAGTCAATCCTTCTCCACCTTTAATAGCAAACTCATGTAGTTTTAGCTTTTACTATTATCTTATATATTTTTAGTGGTTTTATTTTATTATTATTTTAGAGTTGGCGTGATGTCCTTCGTGGATGCCGCCGACAAAACAATATTTAGATTTAGATTTAGATAAATTATTTAACGGCACAGCGGCATTAAAGACGTTATATTAGCAACATTTGTTTATCTATAGGTGGTTTGCAGCCAATCTCAAGAGACACAGATAACAATGGTGAAACGAACAAATGCTGGTGGACGAACAAAAGGAGCTAATGAGAGATGTATTGTTTACGTCCACCAGCATGGCGGCGATGACGTAACGTGCAAACCACCTATAAGCTAATTAATAAAATCTTAACATGATTCTACCATATAATGACACCTTTGTGCAGCAGATCGCGTTCGCACTATTATGAATAAAAACCATCTAAACTTTGGACTTTAAGAATAACAGAAATATGTACAATAAATATCTACTTACTTGTCTGGAACTTACCTTCGGTCATCTTTCCGAAATTTCTTTAATTCCACACAGCACACACATTCCATTCTGAACACCTTCCACGTTTATATGTCCCACGTCAGAATCAAGCAAACGACTGGTCTGGTTGATTCTTCTAATTCATTTTCCTTTCTTTTGTCATTTCCCGGTTGCTTTTCCTCAGAAAAAATTATTCTGGCTCGAGGACAAAAGACTGAATTTGAGCCATGACAATAGAGTCAGTGCTTGAGCAATGACGACGGCAACGGCAACGAAAACGTCATTTCAAAATGTAAGTTCTCGTTATTGTAACTCTTTCGCGTTTTTTCCAACTTGTTTAAATTGTAATATGCTGGCGACCTGTCCTGGAGCTAAATTAGTAAAAACGGCATTGAAGTTGGGAAAAAGAAAGAAGAGTTCACCGTCATGCGCTCACGATCTCACAATACCTAAAAATTGGTCATTTCACGTTGCTGTTTTGCTGAGGACGGCAAAGAAATGTACCAAAATGTAAAACGCACGTGCAGGGCGATTGTCTTTGCTCATTAAGCCTATTGTTTTGTGGCGTTCTCGTTGCCGTCGCCGTTGCTTAAGCTCTCTAAAGCCCCGGCCAAACGCTCGCAACATTTCAAAGCAACATCTTGCAATTGGGCACAACATGTTGCACCCGTTTGGCCACCGTGTTGCAATATGTTGCAACATGTTGGATGGTGTTGGCTCAAATTTGAAAACGGTCAAATTTTTCGTGCAACATTTTGGATGTTGTATGATGTTGTAATCGTTTGGCCGCATTCACGCAACATTGTTGCACTAAGGCATGCGCGCTAAGTCGATTTGCTATTTCAAAGCGCCAGAACACAACATGTTGTACATGTTTGCATTGGCCACCCTGTTGCGATATGTTGCAACATGTTGGATGGTGTTGCGACATAAACATCGACAACCCGTAAAATGTTGGGTTGAAATGTTGCGTGCGTTTGACCGCCTCCATCGTCACAACATGATGCAACAATGTTGCAAGATGTTGCGTTGAAATGTTGCGAGCGTTTGGCCGGGGCCTAACATCAAAACAACACGGAACCTCGTCGGCATCTTGAAAGCAGAGATAGTCCTGGGGATGAGGTTGCGCGGACACAGTTGGCGATGAAAAGTTATCAATCCCATAAATCACTGCATATTCCAAGATGGCAGCCACTGTTCACGCAAAAGGGAAAATCTCTCTATTTCAACTCTAGAGGTTGGCTCTAAATCTAAAACATAACACGCGAATTGGAGGTCAACTTCTTTGAGAAATTTTTTGCCATTTTTATAATTCTGTGTTAGATTTAGAGCAATTTAAGCCAACCTCTAGAGTTGGAATTGAGAGATTTTCCCTTTTGCGTCAACAGTGGCCGCCATCTTGGAAAACGAAAAGTGAATCAATAAAATGTCTGGCCAAAAAATGCAGAGGTTGTTTTCGATACAAGCTCGAACTCAGAGTCAAAGTTAATTTTTCCATTCGTCCTTTATTTGCCACAATTTTGTTATCTACCGCGAAGAAAGTGATCCAGTAGGTAACAAGAAGTTAGCTATAAAGTTGACACATAATGAAACCACTTCCCATCAGCAGAATTGGTACCCCGAAACTGGTTACCACTCTATGCATTACGTTTGGACGACCGTTTTCAAATTCCATACGATACAGCTACGATATGGTCTTTTTAAGGCGATACCAATTCGAGAGGAATGCTATGGCAAGGGTGATGGACAAGAATTTCATTACTATTTTTAACCCAATTAATTAACCTAAATCGCCGTTATTGAAAAACTCAATCCTTGATATCCCTAGACTTTTTATATTCCAGCATCCATTATCCCCTATTCCTAAGGCTTTTTCTTTCCCCGTTAAGGAGGGGAGGGGGGAGGGGGGATGGAGGGCTCAGTAACAGGGATGAAGTGGCACTGGAATGAGAGTCATACAGGTTTAACCAGTTTGCGCACGGGTCATACTGGTATGCAGGCAGATCATGCAAGTAAGCGAGACAATCGTTTGCTGTGTATTATGCGCAGTTGATTAACGTCTGCGGGTGAAAAAGAAAGGACTACCAGAATTCAGGACGAGCTGGACACGTGACGTCAACGTGCAATATACGTGAGACGAAAATGCTAGGAGATGTGAATATCGATGTCCTTAGGTTCCCATGGTATACTTCATAGGACTAACGACCAATCTAGGATAGTATTTGAGTCACATGTATACCTCTCTAAACCCCAATAAAAATCATTAACTTTCATAAAAGTGTCCTGCTCCGCTAATTAGTATGCATTAACTTTGATACAGATCTCTACTGATTAACATAGCAAACACGACAAAAACAATCTATTGTTTCAATTCACAAGTAACATAAAATATTCGCGTCCGACCTTTATGGGCTTTAAAACGGCTCGTTTTAAATGCCCTTGTAAAATTCATTAATAATTCATAAGACTAACGACCAATCTACGGGTAGGATTTAAGTCACATGTATACCTCTCTAAACCCAAAGAGAAGTAAAACCAAAACCAATTGTGATTTGCACGCGAGTATTTTCCCGCGCTTTACGCCGGCTACATAAAATTGCATCGTATTCTGATTGGCTCATTGCACTACTTACTTCTGTTGTGATTGGTCAGAGTAATTGCTTTGGTTTTGGTTTTACGACACTCAATTGAAAAGCGCTCTAATTGTTATTCGCGGTCACTTTTCATTCAGCAAAAATTTCATTTCGGTTAAAACTTTCCGTTTTTTGTACAGAAAGGCATTTTCTGAATTTCGCTCTCATTTCCAAACTTAAGCAGCTGGAAAGGTAATTTCCGTTGAAATCGGTTGGCAAAGCAGAAAGTGAAGTACCGCCGAGGACAACTTGTTTTGGAGTAGAGGGTTTGGACCGGAAGAGGATTGCTACCATTACTTTCCATACACCACTCGGTCCCCTTAACCACTGAAGCTATAGTCTCTTAATAAAGCTCTCTTAATAAAACAGATTTCAAGATTTAGGTTGTGAAACGAACATGAAAAAATAATTTATAATGACAATTAACTTTATTTACTCACTCATGGAACATAGTAGACTTCAACAAAGCTGCTTTTTAGGTAAGCCGTACCAAAACTCTAAAAATAAAGCTTTGGGAGCAGTGGCGTCATAGCTCAGTTGGTTAGAACATCACACCGTCATCGCTAGGTCGCGGGTTCAAACCCCGTTGAAGTCCTGAATTTTTTTCAGGCTTCTTTTCGCAATTGCATAAGTTGCGTTCACAACTGCGAGGATCATTATTCATTTGATTTCATTTTCGCAGTTCATATATGATTTATTTCATATACACCATTCACACTCAATTATTATTATTATTATCATCATCATTATCCTATATTTATCGTACAACTTGGCCTATTAGAATAATTAAAGGGGGTTAGTTTCTAAAGAAATTGTGGCGCTGCGTCGGTGGGGAAGTGGTAGACGAAAAGTTAGGTCTTATCAACTGCGCTAGCCCATCGCCTTGGATTTGCTGTGACGAAGGGCTAGCTTTCGAAACGTCGGCTTGTGAATCTCTTTACGGTGGCCAATTTACCTTAACAACGCAGTTGATAAAACCAAATCTAAGTGAGAATAAGCAACTGAAACGTACGTGTCTTCGGCAAACGTTTTTTCATATTAACCAGTGATTAAGGGAATTTGGATAATTATAAGCAATGGGTTAAAGATTGAGCCTTGAGGTACGCCACAAGTAATGCTTTGTCTATAAAATAGGAACCATTAACAAAGCAAGATTACAAACGGTCTGATAAACAGGATAAACAGGACTCAAACTGAGTTAATTCATCAAAATGCAAAAGCGGAAAAATCCCCTTGAAAGCACATGCATTCCAGAGCACACTCATTCCCCTGCTCGCAAAATAATGAATTTCTAGTCGTCTTTTGCATCTTAAGAGACCCCTTTATGTCAAAACGGTTTTAACAGTTGCGTCAGCATTCGTTCAACATTTGTTGAACACAATTCTAAGAAATCAAGTTTAGGCAGGCTGTCGAAACTCAACTGAAGCTGAGAGAATCCTTCCAAATGTAGTACAGAAAGATTTAATATTTACCACAAAAGTACTTCAAAGTACTTACGCAAAACAGTGATCCCACAAAAGGTAATTTAAGACGAAAATATTCCCGCAAATGTTCTTTAGAAGGGATATATGATTATTCCAATCTTATTTGATATAGACTTTTCTCAGCCATGAAAAAAAAATTAAATATAATTCCCAGCTTACTAAATGTCACTGCGATGAAACATCCGTCGAATGATGGAGGTGAAAAGAGTAGTTTCAGTTTGCAATAATAATAGCTATAACAATTATCAGAATGATGACCGTAGTAGAAGTGGTGGGGGTGCTGATAATGATAATGTAATGATAATTATGATAATGGTAATAATTACGACAATGATAATTAATGATGATAATAAAGTTCCAACATGTCGAGAATGATGACTGTAGTAGAAGTGGTGGGGCTGCTGATAACGATAATGTAATGATAATTATGATAATAGTAATGATTATTCGAATAAGATTAGATGACAATGATAATTAATGATGATAATAATTACCAACATGTCGAGAATGATGACTGTAGTAGAAGTGGTGGGGCTGCTGATAATGATAATGTACTGATAATTATGATAATGGTAATAATTATGACAATGATAATTAATGATGATAATAAAGTTCCAACATGTCGAGAATGATGACTGTAGTAGAAGTGGTGGGGTTGCTGATAACGATAATGTAATGATAATTATGATAATAGTAATGATTATGACAATGATAATTAATGATGATAATAATTACCAACATGTCAAGAATGATGACTGTAGTAGAAGTGGTGGGGCTGCTGATAATGATAATGTAATCATAATTATGATAATGGTAATAATTACGACAATGATAATTAATGATGATACTAAAGTTCCAACATGTCGAGAATGATGACTGTAGTAGAAGTGGTGGGGCTGCTGATAACGATAATGTAATGATAATTATGATGATAATAATTATGACAATGATAATTAATGATGATAATAAGTACCAACATGTCGAGAATGATGACTGTAGTAGAAGTGGTGGGGCTGCTGATAATGATAATGTAATGATAATTAGATAATGATAATAATTATGACAATGATAATTAATGATGATAATAAGTACCAACATGTCGAGAATGATGACTGTAGTAGAAGTGGTGGGGCTGCTGATAATGATAATGTAATGATAATTATGATAATGATTCTAAGTATGACAATGATGATGGTAAGTGCCAACATGTCGAGCTACAACAGTGAATAAGAAAACTCAATCGATTTCTGCAGGTTTATTGCATATACTTGAAATTCATCAGAAATCGCCACCTAGCGCGCAAAGAAGTCTCCCAGAAAGTTCTTAACAAACAAACAACAAACCACTGGGTTTCGGCAACAGAGGTGGTCTTGTGCTGATGTTTTTTCTCACGTTTTCTCAGTTCTTGAAACAACTACATTTGGTAAGAGTTGCGGGAATCTTTCTATAACAAGTAAATTTTAGTGGAAACATGTTTGCATATGTTTCTATGCTATCGGTCTTTTTGCAGATGCAGTCTTGTGAGATTCGCTGTATGAATACAAAAACAACTCGAGCTCTGAAGGGAAATGAAAAACTGTTCGAGTTAGCGGGGTCAATGAAAAATTTCAATTTTCCAGGTTAATAATTAGTAATTAATTGATTTTCAGCACTTCGGTATACAATACTGTGCAAATCGAACTTATTTCACGAGAAACTAATGCATTTTGTAACAACTGTAACGATTATGCATTCTTACGACAATGCCATACTGATTATGATCGGTAAATAACTGTCAAATACGTGATCTGTTCGTTGCACTAATCAACCGTAAATTGCTCCAGGCTTTGTTCTGGTGTTAGAATTCGATCACACGATAAGAAAAGCTAATTGGATATCTCAATGGGCATCCGTGGCGAGTTATAAGGACCGGAAATTCTAGTTATCGGCGTAAATTTTAATCAAGGGAAACGAAATTTAGTTCGAGTTAGTGCGGTTTTTGAGTTATCCGAGTTCGAGTTAACCGAGTAAAAATGACTGATAAGTTAGGTCAAATCCAGGGGAATTGAGACTCAGTTCGAGTAAGCGGAGGAGTTCGATAACTGTAACGATTATGCATTCTTACGACAATGCCATACTGATTATGATCGGTAAATAACTGTCAAATACGTGATCTGTTCGTTGCACTAATCAAACGTAAATTGCTCCAGGCTTTGTTCTGGTGTTAGAATTCGATCACACGATCAGAAAAGCTAATGAGATATCTCAATGGGCATCCGTGGCGAGTTATAAGGACCAGAAATTCGAGTTATCGGGGTAAATTTTGATTTTAGTTCGAGTTAGTGGGGTTTTTGAGTTATCCGAGTTCGAGTTAACCGAGTAAAAATGACTGAAAAGCGGGGGAGTTCGAGTTATCCGAGTTCGAGCTACCGGGGCTCCACTGTATCTTGATTAGAATAATTTTGTTAGCGAAACTACTTTTTCATGTGATTACGTTTCGTGGGATTAACGTTTTTACACGGATTAAAAAGTCTTCTTTTGAGGAAATATTTGGCGCAGAATAACTTTTCGTTGGTGATCAATGGTAGCATTCGGAAAGTGTGGAATAATAGGTTCTTACAATAAATTGAAATGTTGCAGAAAATGTTATAGCCCGTAGTTACTTTTTGAAGGTTAAATACTATGGCAGATGTTAAAGGTGAAGTCAATTTTGGGCAAAATATTTGTGTTGCATACTGACAATGAGTTACGGCAATGCTCTATTCATCTGCGGTGAAATATAGAAGGTAAATAGATCAGTTTGGCCGTAAAAGGTGACAAGCGATCGAAAAATATTTGCAAGAGTTCCGTTTAAACTTTGCCTTTATAATTAATATACATATATACTATATACATGTATTCAGCTGCTTTCATGTTATTTATTTATAATATACACAGTCAAGTGAATGCAGAGCGATAAGGAATCGAGGTATTGTTAAATTTGACAACATCCTGATTGCTAGTCTCATTCTAACAACGCGTTGTGAGAATTTCATCTAGATCTTATGAAACGATGGTGAAAAAGTTCTTACTGTCAATTGGTATTTTTCCGTAGCTGTATTTGTACACCTTGAGGTTTCTTGTTGATCTGACGAGACATGGAGAACATCTCAAGCACTTCTCCGGCAAATCTAACCCAACAAAGGCACAAACGTGGAATGGAAGACATGTGCAGCAAACTGCTTCCTATTGCTATCGCTATAGTCATGACAAACGGACTCGTGTTTGTCTTGTTTTACAAGCGAAAAAGCCTCCGCACCTCATCCAATATCCTTCTGCTTGGACTCGCGGTGTGCGACTTCATAACAGGGGCAGTGAACATTCCTTACTTCATAGTTTATTCTTCCCAAGTTGTGCTGCTGAAAGATTTTGGTTATTGGATGTTTATTCTTCACACGCTAATGACCATCTCCGCTGCTTACCACATCCTCGTTATCACAGCTGAAAAATACCTCGCCATAATTCAGCCACTGAAGCACTACCTTGTTACCAAGACAACGGTGTTTAAAGTTTTGGCGGGGATTTGGGTGGTGTCCTTTTGCATTGCAATCATCCCATTACTTTGGTGGGAAGCGAACACCAACATTTGGTTGGTTATCTACTCTGCAACCTGCCTCGTTATCGTGTTCTTGGTCCCGTATGGATATATGTTGTATGCATACGCAGCCATGTTTAAAGCGGTCAGCGGAAGAAACAGGCCTTCACGATACAGGGAGGGAAGAAGAGCAGTACCGACCGAAAGTGCATCTTGGTATTTGCAATCATGGCCGTGGTATATTTATGTTGTTGGTTGCCGCACTTCACTATCAAGCTGATAATCAATATCCATGTTTATACCAAATCGTGTCATGATGCCGCCGTTTATAAAGCTTCGGAGACAATAGGGATCACTAGGTTCTTAACATCAGCCATCAACCCTTTGCTTTATACCTTCTTCAAACGCGACTTTTGGATGGCTTTACGTAATTTTTTTGAAACTAAAAGGGAATCACGTTTTCCGCAAAAAACTAATTCGTCTCTACTGAGAAGTTTTACGAAAACATACTCGAAGAGCACCAGAAGCACAAGGCCGATTAATGGCAACCGAGTCACTCGCCTTTCTGAGCCAGTAGTGAGTCCACGCGAGGAAATGGAGGAAAAATACCTAGTTCTTGTATCGTCTGTTTAACCCTGTATCGGTAGCTGTCAAAACTAGAAAAAACAAACAAACAATTAGACAAAACAGGGGCAATGTTTTGAGTCACAAAATAATAGAATTTTAATGAAAATATCGCAGTCTTTGTGGCGCTGTTTTTAAATCTGGAGAAAGTGGTTCTAACGTTTGAGTCTGTTGATGAAATCCGCTCGATTGTGAGTGGTCAAATGAAAGCCACTGAAAAGCAAGTGTGCTGATTGTGGCTTCTTTTAAGGCGAAAGCTCATCAGAAAAGATAAGAAATTTTCCATCAACTGTCTCTAGCTTTACAAGACGAGAACAATACTGAGATACAAGGCTTTCAGTTTAAGGTACCTTCAGCTTCAAAAACATTGAGGGGAGTAAACCTATTTTATCACTTTATCGTCAGGCATTTAAACAGCTGAGAAACTGTCCCCCGTCTGAATTTCCGGAAACCTTTACATGTCGCAGTTTCGGAAGGGCCACATGTCGCTGTCGGAATTTCATGCAGTGACACTGAACGGAACGTTTCTGAGGTCGGTTCTTCAACAAAAAATGCATTGTCGTAATTCAGGGGTCGTAACTCAGTGTGTTTCCACACAGAAGACACTTTTTGAAAATACAAACTCGTTCTCGACATTCTCATCTGCCCGAATGCCTTCAAATCGCTGTCTTATTTAAAATTTTGCTGTCCATTTTGCTTTTTAGAGATGGATCAAGCTGGGCTGCGCGATGCATCCTATTTGACTGGCATGATGTGGCAAAGTAACACTGTAGTTGCTTTACGGTAGTATTTATGTATGTTCGATTCACCAGTAAAGGACAAAGATATTTTTAGATTTTCTTTCTTTCCCAGAACAATAGCTGAATGGAACAAACTTCCGGAAGAAGCTGTTACCATTCAATCCCTCTCCACTTTTAAAAGCAAACTCATGTAGTTTAGCTTTTACTAGCATATTTTTACAAGTAGTTTTAACTTTTACTATTATCTTGTATATTTTTAGTGTAGTTTTATTTTATTATTATTTTAGAGTTGGCGTGATGTCCTTCGTGGATGCCGCCGACAAAACAATATTTAGATTTAGATTTAGATAAATTATTTAACGGCACAGCGGCATTAAAGACCTTATATTAGCAACATTTGTTTATCTATATGTAAGCTAATTAATAAAACCTTATTAACATGATTCTACCATATAATGACACCTCTGTGCAGCAGATCGCGGGCGCACTATTATGAATTAAGACCATCTAAGCTCTGGACTTTAAGAATAACAGAAATATATACAATAAATATCCACTTACTTGTCTGGAACTTACCTTCGGTCATCTTTCCGAAATTTCTTTAATTCCACGCAGCACACACATTCCATTCTGAACACCTTCCACGTTTATATGTCCCACGTCAGAATTAAGCAAACGACTGGTCTGGTTGATTCTTCTAATTCATTTTCCTTTCTTTTGTCATTTCCCGGTTGCTCTTCCTCAGAAAAAAATATTCTGTCTCGAGGACAAAAGGCTGAATTTGAGCCATGAAAATAGAGTCAGAGCTTAAGCGATGACGACGGCAACAGCAACGAAAACGTCATTTCAAAATGTAACTTCTCGTTATTGTAACTCTTTCGCGTTTTTTCCAACTTGTTTAACTTGTAATATGCTGGCGACCTGTCCTGGAGCTAAATTAGTAAAAACGGCATTGAGGTTGGGAAAAAGAAAGAAGAGTTCACCGTCATTCGCTCACGATCTCACAATACCTAAAAATTGGTCATTTCACGTAACTGTTTTGCTGAGGACGGCAAAGAAATGTACCAAAATGTAAAACGCACGTGCAGGGCTCATTAAGCCTATTGTTTTGTGGCGTTCTCGTTGCCGTTGCTTAAGCTCTCTAAAGCCCGGCCAAACGCTCGCAACATTTCAACGCAACATCTTGCAACATTGTTGGGCACAGCATGTTGCACACGTTTGGCCACCGTTTTGCAATATGTTGCAACATGTTGGACGGTGTTGGCTCAAATTTGAAAACGGTCAAATTTCTCGTGCAACATTTTGGATGTTGCATGATGTTGTACTCGTTTGGCCACATTCACGCAACATTGTTGCACCAGGGCATGCGCGCCAAGTCGATTTGTTATTTCAAAGCGCCAGAACACAACATGTTAAACACTTTTGGCCACCCTGTTGCGATATGTTGCAACAAGTTGGATGGTGTTGCAACGTAAACATCGACAACCCGTAAAAAGTTGGGTTGAAATGTTGCGTGCGTTTGGCCGTCTCCTTCACAACATCGTCACAACATGATGCAACAATGTTGCAAGATGTTGGGTTGAAATGTTGCGTGCGTTTGACCGCCTCCATCGTCACAACATGATGCAACAATGTTGCAAGATGTTGCGTTGAAATGTTGCGAGCGTTCGGCCGGGGCCTAACATCAAAACAACACGGAACCTCGTCGGCATCTTGAAAGCAGAGATAGTCCTGGGGATGAGGTTGCGCGGACACATAAATCACTGCATATTCTGCATATTCCAAGATGGCGGCCACTGTTCACGCAAAAGGGAAAATCTCTCTATTTCAACTCTAGAGGTTGGCTCTAAATCTAAAACAGAACACGCGAATTAGAGGTCAACTTCTTTGAGAATTTTTTGCCATTTTTATAATTCTGTGTTAGATTTAGAGCAATTTAAGCCAACCTCTAGAGTTGGAATTGAGAGATTTTCCCTTTTGCGTCAACAGTGGCCCCCATCTTGGAAAACGAAAAGTGAATGAATAAAATGTCTGGCCAAAATATGCAGAGGTTCTTTTCGATACAAGCTCGAACTCAGAGTCAAAGTTAATTTTTCCATTCGTCCTTTATTTGCCACAATTTTGCTATCTACCGCAAAGAAAGTGATCCAGTAGGTAACAAGAAGTTAGCTATAAAGTTGACACATAATGAAATCACTTCCCATCAGCAGAACTGTTACCCCGAAACTGGTTACCACTCTATGCATTACGTTTGGACGATACCCCTTTTTCAAATTCCATACGATACAGCTACGATATGGTCTTTTTAAGGCGATACCAATTCGAGAGAGATACTATGTCAAGGGTGATGGACAAGAAATTCATTACTATTTTTAGCCCAATTAATTAACCTAAATCGCCGTTATTGAAAAACTCAATCCTTGATATCCCTAGACTTTTTATATCCAGCATCCATTATCCCCTATTCCTAAGGCTTTTTCTTTCCCCGTTAAGGAGGGGAGGGGGGAGGGGGGATGGAGGGCTCAGTAACAGGGATGAAGTGGCACTGGAATGAGAGTCATACAGGTTTAACCAGTTTGCGCACGGGTCATACTGGTATGCAGGCAGATCATGCAAGTAAGCGAGACAATCGTTTGCTGTGTATTATGCGCAGTTGATTAACGTCTGCGGGTAAAAAAGAAAGGACTACCAGAATTCAGGACGAGCTGGACACGTGACGTCAACGTGCAATATACGTGAGACGAAAATGCTAGGAGATGTGAATATCGATGTCCTTAGGTTCCCATGGTATACTTCATAGGACTAACGACCAATCTAGGATAGTATTTGAGTCACATGTATACCTCTCTAAACCCCAATAAAAATCATTAACTTTCACAAAAGTGTCCTGCTCCGCTAATTAGTATGCATTAACTTTGATACAGATCTCTACTGATTAACATAGCAAACACGTCAAACACAATCTATTGTTTCAATTCACAAGTAACATAAAATATTCGCGTCCGACCTTTATGGGCTTTAAAACGGCTCGTGTTAAATGCCCTTGTAAAATTCATTAATAATTCATAAGACTAACGACCAATCTACGGGTAGGATTTAAGTCATATGTATACCTCTCTAAACCCCAATAAAAATCATTAATTTCATTAAAGTGTCCTGCTCCGCTAATTAGTATGCATTAACTTTGATACAGATCACTACTGATTAACATTACAAACACGACAAACACAATCTATTGTTTCATTTCACAAGTAACATAAAATATTCGCGTCCGACTGCGGCTCGCCGTTTTAAATGCCCTTGTAAAATTCATTAATAATTCATAAGACTAACGACCAATCTAGGATAGTATTTGAGTCACATGTATACCTCTCTAAACCCCAATAAAAATCATTAACTTTCATAAAAGTGTCCTGCTCCGCTAATTAGTATGCATTAACTTTGATACAGATCTCTACTGATTAACATAGCAAACACGACAAACACAATCTATTGTTTCATTTCACAAGTAACATCATATATGGGCTTTAAAACGGCTCGCCTGCGGCTCGCCGTTTTAAATGCCCATAAAGGTCTCCCGCTCATATTTTCTGTATTACATAAAGGTCTCCCGCTCATATTTTATGTATTATATAAAGGTCTCCCGCTCATATTTTATGTATTACATAGAAATTTCCAGTCTTGTGATATAAGCTTTAACAACGATCTATTATCTGCCACTTTATTTCTGACAAACAAACTGGTGGCAGCGTGTCGTAAAACAAAAACAATTCGTTGCCTGCCAACATTTATTCATCTTTTCCGCTCCAGTAACATTTACATAAGTTTTTGGCAATGCTGATGCGAAGAAGCCTACCAGCAACACAACGACACGAGGTAACGTTTTGGATAACTGCAATGATTGAATTCTTCATCTGTTTGTCATTTGACTTTGGAGTAGTTTCTAGGTCCAGTTACCCTTCATGTTAGAAAAGGTTTTCGGGGGCTATCATGACTGAATGCGACGATGTTAATAAGGTTTTTCACGTTAAAGCGAAAGCAAGGGCAAAACATGTAATTAATTAGAAAAGACCAGAGATAGAGCGGTTTTCAATTGAGTGTCGAAAGTAATTATGGTTTTGCTTTGCTCTGTGATTAGCCAAGAAAACTCGCGCCACTTTCTCAACCAATGAGAAGTAAAACCAAAACCAATTGTGATTTGCACGCGAGTATTTTCCCGCGCTTTACGCCGGCTACATAAAATTGCTTCGTATTCTGATTGGCTCATTGCACTACTTACTTCTGTTGTGATTGGTCAGAGTAATTGCTTTGGTTTTGGTTTTACGACACTCAATTGAAAAGCGCTCTAATTGTTATTCGTGGTCACTTTTCATTCAGCAAAAATTTCAGTTCGGTTAAAACTTTCCCTTTTTTGTACAGAAAGGCATTTTCTGAATTTCGCTCTCATTTCCAAACTTAAGCAGCTGGAAAGGTAATTTCCGTTGAAATCGGTTGGCAAAGCAGAAAGTGAAGTACCGCCGAGGACAACTTTTTTTGGAGTAGAGGGTTTGGACCGGAAGAGGATTGGTACCATTACTTTCCATACACCACTCGGTCCCTTTAACCACTGAAGCAATAGTCTCTTAATAAAGCTCTCTTAATAAAACAGATTTCAAGATTTAGGTTGTGAAACGAACATGAAAAAATAATTTATAATGACAATTAACTTTATTTACTCACTCATGGAACATAGTAGACTTCAACAAAGCTGCTTTTTAGGTAAGCCGTACCAAAACTCTAAAAATAAAGCTTTGGGAGCAGTGGCGTCATAGCTCAGTTGGTTAGAACATCACACCGTCATCGCTAGGTCGCGGGTTCAAACCCCGTTGAAGTCCTGAATTTTTTTCAGGCTTCTTTTCGCAATTGCGTAAGTTGCGTTCACAACTGCGAGGATCATTATTCATTTGATTTCATTTCCGCAGTTCATATATGATTTATTTCATATACACCATTCACACTCAATTATTATTATCATCATCATTATCCTATATTTATCGTACAACTTGGCCTATTAGATTAATTAAAGGGGGTTAGTTTCTAAAGAAATTGTGGCGCTGCGTCGGTGGGGAAGTGGTAGACGAAAAGTTAGGTCTTATCAACTGCGCTAGCCCATCGCCTTGGATTCGCTGTGACGAAGGGCTAGCTTTCGAAACGTCGGCTTGTGAATCTCTTTACGGTGGCCAATTTACCTTAACAACGCAGTTGATAAAACCAAATCTAAGTGAGAATAAGCAACTGAAACGTACGTGTCTTCGGCAAACGTTTTTTCATATTAACCAGTGATTAAGGGAATTTGGATAATTATAAGCAACGGGTTAAAGATTGAGCCTTGAGGTACGCCACAAGTAATGCTTTGTCTATAAAATAGGAACCATTAACAAAGCAAGATTACAAACGGTCTGATAAACAGGATAAACAGGACTCAAACTGAGTTAATTCATCAAAATGCAAAAGCGGAAAAATCCCCTTGAAAGCACATGCATTCCAGAGCACACTCATTCCCCTGCTCGCAAAATAATGAATTTCTAGTCGTCTTTTGCATCTTAAGAGACCCCTTTATTTTAAAACGGTTTTAACAGTTGCGTCAGCATTCGTTCAACATTTGTTGAACACAGTTCTAAGAAATCAAGTTTAGGCAGGCTGTCGAAACTCAACTGAAGCTGAGAGAATCCTTCCAAATGTGATCCAGTAGGTAACAAGAAGTTAGCTATAAACGTGACACATAAAGAAACCACTTCCCATCAGCAGAATTGTTACCCCGAAACTGGTTACCACTCTATGCATTACGTTTGAACGATACCCCTTTTTCAAATTCCATACGATACAGCTACGATATGGTCTTTTTAAGGCGATACCAATTCGAGAGAGATACTATGGCAAGGGTGATGGACAAGAATTTCATTACTATTTTTAGTCCAATTAATTAACCTGAATCCCCGTTATTGAAAAACTCAATCCTTGATATCCCAAGACTTCTTATATCCAGCATCCATTATCCCCTATTCCTAAGGCTTTTTCTTTCCCCGTTAAGGAGGGGAGGGGGGATGGAGAGCTCAGTAACAGGGATGAAGTGGCAAATGAGAGTCATACAGGTTTAACCAGTTTGCGCACGGGTCAAACTGGTATGCAAGCTGATCATGCACGTGTGAGAGACAATCGTTTGCCGTGTATCATGCGCAGATGATTAATGTCTGCGGGTGAAAAAGAAAGGACTACCAGAATTCAGGACGAGCTGGACACGTGACGTCAACGTGCAATTCACGTGAGACGAAAATGCTAGGAGATGTGAATATCGATGTCCTTAGGTTCCCATGGTATACAATCTTCAACATTTTCCGGAGTAAAGTTTTCCTGGAAAACTGTCGGAGCAACAGCGTCTTGTGACTGAAGAGAATATTGAGCGGCGAGTATCCCAGCTTTAACGCACAAGTCTGGAGTATGCCCACGGATAATAAAGGACGCCATTGCCGCTGCAAGGCTGAAAGATGGAAAGAAACGGGAGTTCAGCATCCTAGTTCATTTTGAACAATATGTAGGAAA
The DNA here is from genome assembly GCA_016490735.1 of Pachyseris speciosa. Lineage (NCBI taxonomy): Eukaryota > Metazoa > Cnidaria > Anthozoa > Scleractinia > Pachyseridae > Pachyseris > Pachyseris speciosa. The sequence continues at coordinate 1,609,511 of JAEMWC010000015.1, read as the reverse complement.
CAAACAAAAAAAATAAGAATAATAAAAAGCACCGGTGGGGTGGGGGTTGAATGACCAGTTTCCTCACGTACATGGTAAACTGGCCTCCGAAGCAGGCGCTAGAGGAAAAGTACGACGCGCGCGCGAAAGCTGGGGCCGCGCGAGGAGTCCTCGTCCTTCGCGCGCGCCGCTGTGACGATGGCCCGTTCTTCTCCCGCCCAATGGTAAAGAACCATGTAAATGTGCTCACCTATCTCCAGCACCTGTGATGTTGCCCACTTGCACGTGACCGCCGGCGGTAAAATGTCGCGCTGACACCAAACTGCGTTGCCGCGTTGGTGGATTACTTGAGAGGTGAGCCGTCGGAAATGGTGTGTCAGCGGTAGTGTCTCTACAAACCAGAGCTCCATGTTTGCCTAATGTAACTATCACGCAATGAATGTGCTTTAAAAGCGGTTCACAGAGTTTTAAACACTCTGCTATAATATCGTCCAGTGGCAATTCGTTCTCAGTGTTTTCTTCTATGCTGTAGTTTTCAGGTTGTTTTTGTTTGCTCTTCATAATGGCTGAATTCATTGTTCGCAGTTCGTTTAGGTTTGGTGACACGTAGGTTATGCCGTGCCAGGCGTCGGAAAGGAAAGGTTTCTCTGATTTCATAATACAGGTGGGCTCGAACCAGACTGCAGAGCAGAACAAGAACGGTTAAGGAAAGCTAGGATTTGAACGAACGAACGAACGAACGAACGAACAGGGAGACAATCGCCCTGTTAGCAGAGCCTTTATTAAACTTCGAAAGAACGACTGCACAGAAATCGAGTCAAGTGTTTATTGAGCATGCGCTTGTTGTTGCTTGGTTACAACTTCGAGCCCAGGAGAAATCGCGTGGGCTTCAGTTTTGTGGGCTCAGTTTTGGCCTTCGGTTTATCAACAGAATTAAGGCGTGCGGTAAAAAAACCGGTTTGACGATAGAAAACCGGATTGACAAGCCCACAGGTTGGGGCTTCGGCGACATGAAAGGCTTGACTCCATTTCTGAAGAGTCTTTCTTCCGGAGTTTAAGAAAGACTCTGCTAACAAGGTGGGAGACAATCAACAAAGAAACAAAAAAAAACAAAAAACGAAAAGACAAGTACATAGAAACAATAATAATATAATAATAATATATCACATTTATATTGCGCATTTTCTATGCAATATTCAAATGCGCATTACAACACTGGCCGGGGGACTTTGCCAGACTGCTTATAACGCAGTTTACAATTAATGAAGTTGAGTTATGAGTGCCCCCGTAATATCAATATCAAATTAAGACAGACACTAGGGGTGGTCACTGCCAGAGTTTTGTTACGTCCCTAGTGGTTCTTTTACGTCCCACAGAATCAGAGAATTATGAAGAGTTGTGACACGGGGCCTACGGTTTATTGTCCTTATCCGAGAAGACTAGAAAGTCTAACCGTTTGTAGATGTCATTACAAAGGCAGCACTTTCTCCTCAATTATTTAAAGACCCTGAGTGTTGGTCCGGCCGGGGTTTGAACCCGCGACCTCCCGCACGGTAGTCCGGTGCTCTACCACTGAGCTAACCGGTCGGTCGAAACAAGCAGAAACAAACAAAGAAATAAACAAAAACGAATAAACAGCCAGGTAGACAAATCAAGCAAACAAACAAAGGAAATTCAAATCAAACAAATTGTTCAACATGCATGAAAAACCAAACAAATAAAAATCAAAGAACAAACCCAAAGGAAACAAACAAACACGGGGAACAGAAAAACATTGACAATACATTCATACCTGGAATATGATTGGCTGCACAAAAGTTACACGCATGGGCGATGGATTCTTGGGAGATATTCCCGTCTAGCATCACCAATGGAGCATGCGTGATCGGTTCCTCGAAAGCAGAAATCTGCCAACAACAATGTCAACAATGAGTAGAATCATGCACAAGCTGACAATCCAAACTGTGTGAGGCCGCGCGCGAGATGTCTCGTCACTATACTGTATTTATTTGACTATAAGCTGAGCGATTTTTCCGTTAAATTAAACCACCGAGAGTACATTTTCCACCAGAGAAGGGGGTTCGGCTTAGGCCCCGTTTATATGGAGAAAAGTTGTCCCGGGCAAGAGGGTCACCCTCCCAGAGTCAACTTAAGCGAACGTTTATATGAGAAAAAGTTGACCCTTTTGCCCGAGCCAGCAGCACTCGCGCATGCTCTGATTGTCTCACCTTGACCCGGAGTTGACCCGGCTAGGCGAGCCAAAGTGTTTATATGGAGAAAAGTTGGCTCGGCCAGGAGGGTGACCCTAACAAAGAGGGTGACCCGGCTAGGAGGGTCACCCTTCTAGCCGAGCCAACTTTTTGTTACTCATGTAAACGGTTCGCCAAGTTTTGTAAGGAAATGTAGGAAAAATTGGCTCGCCCAGGGTAGCTCGGGTAGGCGGGTGACCCTTCTCGGGACAACTTTTCTCCATATAAACGGGGCCTTATAGCCGATAACTTTCGGGGAAAAATTTTCAAAGACCCAAAGACAACAATGAAAATGAGAGCCAAAAACAAGTTTTCTGTGTTATCATTGACTTTTGTATATGTGGTGGCTCATAAAGGAGCCATTTGCTAATTTTGCTTTAAGGAAGCTTTCATCAGTCGTCGTTGACATCACACTTAACTTGTTTGTTGCTTCACATACCCTACTATAAGCTTGTTATCTCCACAGAAGTCGTCAAATTTCCTGTGAATTAATTGGGTCTACTCTGTGATGTTATTTGTGGAAGAAATTCTTCAATAAACTTGAGCAAAACCATCCTGTTTCTGCTTTTGGGATAAAGCACAACCGAGCGTGACTCAAAGCACGTTGCTGGCTTGGTAACCTCTCACTCACGTAGCACGCCAAGTTATACAAGATGGCGGGTCGTTTACAGCTTCGATCTTTTGTGTTTTGGAAATGTTTTGAGTGTTTTTGGCATAAAAAGGTTTCAAACATTTCCTAAAAAATCAAAATCAAGGTTTGTTAAAATTCCTTTATGGTGAAGGTATGGCATTGAATTTCTCGCTGAAGTGTGGCACACGATCCATGCGTTTTTTTTCTCCACGGAACTTCGGTATTCAATTTTCGATTCTCGGCTTATAGCCAAGAGTTTTATGGGTTTTTTTGGTGAACATCTGGTCACTACTCCACTTGCTAAGTTTAGGGTCTCGGCTTATAGCCGGGATCGGCTTATAGACGAATAAATACGGTAATTTGTAATTTGTAATCCATCATGCGGTTGGTTTGAGTTAAGCGATGGCGAAAAATGCCCCAAACTGTTGCCTTGAGCGCTTTTTGACGTTAAGAGTGGTGATGACAATGATGATAGTGATGACGATGATGATGATGACGACGACGACGACGACGATGTTGATGATGATGACGATGATGATGATGGTCATGATGGTCTGCCTGAGTATCTCTCTGAAGAGCTAGAGAAAATTCAGCGCCGTGCACTTAAAATTATTTTCCCAGATTTAGGCTATCAAGAGGCTCTCAAAGAGTGCAACATTGCCACCCTCCATCAACGGCGCCAATGGCTGACAGAGCGCCTATTCAATGAGATTAAGGACAACAGCCTCCACAAATTACATGGCCTTTTGCCGCCACGTAATCTTAGTACTGTAGCCTTAAGGAGAAAGCGCGCTTTTAACATACCTCTTTGTAGAACAAATAGACTAATGACTAGTTTTATCATGCATAACGCGGCTATTTTCTAATGGTTTTATCGTAAATTCGCGGCTATTTTTTAAATTTCATAACGTAGTATCTTTGTTCTTTTGTTTTATTTATATACTGTTATTTATTTATAATTAATAGTTTTTTTTTTACCCTTTCTCGTATTTTAGTATTACGTATTGTACAGTCCGTAATCCAGCCCTTGGGCTGCAATGGATTTTTAATCCATCTATCTATCTATGGTGATGGTGATGGTGATGGTGATGGTGATGGTGATGGTGATGGTGATGGTGATGGTGATGGTGATGGTGATGGTGATGGTGATGATGATGGTGATGATGATGATGATGATGGTGATGGTGATAACGATGGTGGTGGTGGTATTGATGATATTAGGGAGCTTACGCAACGACGACGGCAACGGCAACGAAAACGTCATTTCAAAATCTAACTTCTCGCTACTGTAATTCTTTCGCGATCATTCCAATTTGTCTAAAGTAGAAAATGCTGGCGAATTCACCATGAGCTAAATTACTACGAACAGCGTCAAGGTCACGAGAAAGAAAGAAAATTTGCCGTCATGGGCTCACGTTCTGGAGAAAACATAAAACTTGGTCATTTCACGTTGTCAGGAACCCATCACCAGGAGCTTACAACTGCGAGAACTGAAAACTGCTCTATATTACTGTCACGGCGTTTCCACAGACCAATTTATTTTTAGATTGAATTTCCCGCCAAAATCAGACTCCCGCAGAAGTCCAATGGCCAATCACAAGTCGCTGCACGTGCCACAAGTATCTGCACGTACAGAGCCTTTGTTTTCGCTCATTAAACCTATTGTTTCGTGTTGCTCTTGTTCCCGTTGCCGTCCTTGTCGCCATTTTTCGCGGGAAACGATGGTCTAAAAATAGGTCGGTCTGTAAAAATGCTGTGACATAAGCTAAGTATGGGAGTTGTACGCTCCTGGTAATGGGCTTCTGACGTTGTTGTTTTGCAGAGGACGGCAAAGAAATGTACTAAATGTAGAACGCACGTGCAGAGCGATTGTTTTTGCTCATTAACCCTATTGTTCTCGTTGGTCCCGTCCTCGTTGATTAAGATCCCTATTATGGTGATGGTGGTGGTGGTGGTGACGTTGACGATGATAACGATGATAGTGATGACGATATGATTCCACACTGTGGGATCACATTCGTCTGTTGGGTAAGCGAGAAAATAACAGGCTCAAACCCCCATAAAATCTCACAGGACCACACAAACGAGAGATTGGTGGCACATTTTATTTCAGAACATCACAAAACAAAACGCGGATTTCCCCGATCGCTTGACTGAAGCCGCCATTCTATTTTATTATTATTTAACATAAATTCCAGTTAATGCATAGTAGCAAATAGGTTTGATGGGCTGCCTGTGCTGGAAACACAAATTCGGTAAACTACACTTCGAATTATTCATGGATAACGAGGTTAAACTGAATGAACAAGACGTTGAGATAATGGTGAAGCATTACCGTAAAAGCTCTATTAACCCCCGTGGGGCTCATTTACTTACAGGCCTCATAAACGGGGGCCTTATTAGAGAGGGGGGCTTAATAGAGGGGGGGGGGGGGGGTGATTTCAAATCTTACACATGCTGTCTTCGTCTTAAAATAGTTTCTGAAAAACAGTTTTCTGACAAATAGTTTTCTGACAAACCTCAAACAACTGCAGTGAAACTTTAGTATTTAGTACAGAGCAGAAATCGTAAGAGGGAATTGGGGGAGGGGGGGGGGGGGGCTAATAACAAAATCTCATGTCCCAGAGGGGAGTGGAGGACATATTAGAGAGGGAGGGGGCTTATTACAAAAAACGACTGCCAAACGGCAAGGAAGAGGAGAGACCCTGGCAACGAGGTTGGCCAAAACCGGGGCTTAATAGAGAGACGGGGGCTTAATAGAGCTTTTACGGTATGTAACTTACATTATCAGGGGTGATCACGTTGTGGATTTCCATGTCACCAACAGCGACGTGAAACTCGCCATTCTGACTGAGAATGGCTGAGTAGGTACCAGTCTGATTCACCTTAGACGTGTATATACCGCGGGTGACCTGGGAACAAGAAATATATCATTAGAGAGACCATCTCATCTGTGACTTCTAACGACACTGAAAATTCAAAGGCAACTTTTTATTAACGGCAGCCGAAAAATAATGCCATTTCTTCAGACGTTTGTTCTAGTGCAGGGAACAACTCACAAATGTTTTCGCCTGGGGATGGCAAAAAAGGAATTACAAAACTCGGTTCCACGTCTTGGATAGAATTGGGTGCAAAAGGGAGGTATTTACAAAATGAGAAACCCCCGCCAGTAAAACCCAGATCCTAGGGATAGGTAAAATGTGTGGCGGTTTTAACGCGGGTTTCCGTTCCATACATTTTTCCACACCCGGTCTTAAGAATATCGTTCGTTATACAATCGTAATAAAGAGTTTTGTTGTATCAAGATTCCACTGTTAGCAAATTTTATAGTCCGCCTGTGTTCGTTAACCATTTAAGCCCAGAGATCAACTGACACATTCTCCTAACTATTCCTTATACGTTTCTAGTTCAGCTGGTTGAGAGAATTTATGGAAATCAGCACAGTTCAGGATTAATCATTTCGTTTGTTCTTATGGCCTGTTTGCTTGATCACGTTGGGACAAAGTAGGAAGAAATTAGTTTATTTATTACACCTATTTTGAAATCACTGGTGATCCTTGCAATCTGATTGGCTCTCAACAGTGCAATTTATTCCTAAATTGCACCATTTTTTACTCTAAATCGCATCCTTTCTGTAACTCATCAAAATGAAAGTGAAATAATACTAACCTATCAAATTTCATGGTGTGATTTCAAAATGGGTGTAATAAAGTGGTAATTGAACTTCGTGTCATGCAATTTTGGTCTGAAAATCATACTTGTGATTTCAAATCAAACTCGCGCTGCGCGCTCGTTCGATTTTGAAATCACGCGTATGATTTCAGACCAAATTGCACTCCACTCAGTTCAATTACCATTATTAACTATGGGAGACAGCCACAACGGCCCTTGATTTTCACGTACAACAAGCAAGGGTAATATTTACCATGTTGACTTCTTCACAGTGTTTAAGCATCATAACTCCAAGTGGATCAGTTCCAATTGCAGACACAAACACAGGCTTTAAACCAAGACGAGCCAGACATTCTGTTGACGAAAGGCGCAATACACCGCCTTAGGAATGCTACCAAATTTTGGAAACAGAGGCTTGCGTGTTGTGATCATCTTTTTCAAAAGCTTAAGGAGGCCGCAACTTATTTTTACAATTTTACTGTTCATGGCGTTTTCTTTTACGTCACCGACAGCCCTTCCCTCCACGATTTTCTCCACTTTATATAAGCTGATTTTTGGCCTTTTTGATCCTCAAAGAACATCTCAACCACTAGACTTTCACAAAGTCCTTTCGTGGCGTAACCCGAGCCCTGTCCTAAAGTTTCCCGATTTGACCTTATCGTTCCCGTTCCAAAGCTTGACACAAAAGGTTGACTACTTTAAAGGCCCTTGCAAACGCTCCTACGATTGTTGAATGCGTTTGAACAGGACACCCAACGATGTTAAGGGTGTTTGAACAGGACACCCAACGATATTAAGAGCGTTTGAACAGGATACCCAACGATGTTAAGAGCGTTTGAACAGGATACCCAACGATGTTAAGAGCGTTTGAACAGGATACCCAACGAGGGTAAGAGCGTTTGAACAGGATACCCAACGATGTTATAAGTGCGTTTGAACAGGATAAACAACAATGGCGGACAGGCAGCGGCTAAAGAAGGCTTGTGAGTAGCTGTTTCTCCCAGAGTCCATCGCATGGTAATGGTAATGGTAATGGATTTATATACCGCACATATCACATAGTTTCATGGCGGTTTAAAATAATTCTTCTCTAGGGTGCCAGTGTATGTCCAACTTTGCTGGGACCGTTTGAACACCGTCACCAACAACTGTCAATAATGTTGGGTATTGTTGGGAGCGTTTGACTCTAAAACGCGTGGTTCACCATACCTGCAAGGTTTCTTCCTACTCCGCCAAAACTCATTCTCACTTTGCCAGGGTTAGACGCTTCAGGCTACACACATCAGACAAAATAAAACGAAAAGAGTGAATGAACAACAACAGTAAAAAGAACACCATCACCAGTACCACCACAAAAACCAAAGTAACTACTCTGGCCAATCACAACAGAGATGGACTGAGTAATGAACCAATCAAAATTCGATTAAAATTCATCTAACTGAGGTAAGCGCGGGAAAAGCGCGCGAATAAGTTACGACTGGTTTTGGGCTCGTTTCTCATTGGTTAAAAAAGTGGCGCAAGTTCTGTCATCCAATCACAAAGCGCGATCAAGCAAACCAACGCAAACGCGCATTATTTTCCATAATAAATTGAAAGAAAACTACCCCGCTAAATGCCGCCAAATCCGATGACCCTTGAGCCGTTTTGGTAAAAAAAAACATTGAGAATTTTGACAAGGATCGAGTGCCAAAAAAGCCCTCGAAACTCGTGAGAAATATCGGTTCACGGTAGTAGAACAAAACATCGATACAAAGTGTTGTTTGTTACATTAAGGAGAAAAAGTCTTGGTAGTTGACTTACGATGATTTTTTCAGCCGTTGCGATAAAATCAACATTTGATCCCCCAATCACAACCTGAAGAAGTAAAAAAAAAAGAAAAGAAAAGTTAATAATAATAATAATAATAATAATAATAATTTTATTTATATAGCGCTAAAATCCAATAATTGTCCAAAGCGCTACCTAATTACAAAATGGAATATAAAAATCTACAATATACAACATAATTTAAATATAGCCTAAGTTATCTACTATATAAATAAAAAACATCTTAAAACAAAAGGAATCTCACAACCTATATGCTAACCTAAATAAAAAACTTTTAAGAAATTGCTTAAAAGTTGCCACTGAAGCACATTTCCTAATCTCTAGAGGTAAATTGTTCCACAATTTAGGTCCTGCAATAGAGAAAGCTCTGTCTTCATATGTTTTCAATCTGCTTCTTGGAACCACTAAATATTCTTTACATGAAGAACGCAATGACCTAGAGTATGTTTTAAAATTCAAAAGGTCAGAAATATAAGAAGGTGCAAGGCCATGAAGGGCCTTGTATACCAATAAAAGGACTTTAAAAGTTATTCTAAACTCAATTGGTAACCAATGAAGATTAATTGAAATAGGAGTTATATGATCATGCTTCGGTGTCAGTGTGACAACACGAGCTGCAGCATTCTGAACTGCCTGTAGTCTAGCTAACAGATACTTAGGAAGGCCATGTAATAAGGAATTACAGTGATCAAGTTTCGAACTAATAAATGCATGGACTAAGATTTCACATGTATCTTGGCTTAAGTACTTGCGGATTTTAGCAATATTTCTCAAATGATAGAATGATGATTTACAAATGTTCTTAATGTGCTCCTCACAACTAAATATGATATCAAACTGAACCCCTAAATTACAAACACAGTCACAAGGTGCAATGCACTCAGAACCAACAGTAAGTTAAGTGAAATCATAAAATGAGTTTCCCGGGTGACCACTTGTCGCAGTCTTTCGTGTCGACTACATGCCAGTTTACAGCTTCGATTTGTCGGCTGACCATATTGTAGTCAACAAGGCCAGGCTATGTTGACTTTTGACTTTCGACTAACACAGCAAGAAATTTTGAATCGGGCCAATTATCATTTTCAAGTCTCAACCATAAATTGGTTGTCAAGCGAAAAATGAGGGGAAAATCGGAGTACACAGAGAGAAAAACCTATCGGAGCAGAGTAGAGAACCAACAAACTCAGCCTTCTTATAACGCCGAGTCGCCTGGAATCGAACCCGGGACACATTGGTGGAAGGCGAGTGCTCTCACCACTGCGCCAATCCTGCTCCCATGATTCGAGCTCACATGCTGTTGGACCGACAAATCGAAACATGTAAACTCGTACACGTATTTGTTCTTAGAAGACTGAATTCTCGGACAACTTATAAACGGTTATGTTCGTGGACAGAAAACATTAAAATTTTTAAAGTACAGTGGAACCACACTCTCCGGACACCTACTTAATATGGACACCCACTTCCGACGGACAGTTTCCTTTGTCCAAGTTAGTTTTTTAATCGTGCTTCGTGCGTGTCCGGATAACTGAATAGGTCACATATTTTCTCTTAAATTAACCCGGATAATGCGGACATTTTGGCGTCCGTATTACCGCTGTTCCACTGTATTAAGTATTATTTGTATGTTTTTTGACAAATCTTCCGTTTTGTGTTTGAAACCTCATGGAAGTTTTTGGGCTTCAGTTTTATAAATTTCCAGTTTTCTGCTTCCTGTTGGTTGGGAAGTCTGTCTTACTTTAGCGCAACGGCAACCCAAAGACTGGGTCACCTGTGTTCTTATTAAGGTTTCAACTGTTCACTTACTGGTCTCTGTAATCTGCTCCAATCTGTGGTTGAATCTGGGGTCCCAGGAACTTTACTTTGACCATCCTTTCAAAGAAATATCGAATGAAAACTTAGCTATTGACGAATTCTTGATAATAACCTAAAAATGGATTTAGTAACTTTGTAGCGAAGAGGTTTCACAGTGGACTATGTCATGCAAAATGATCAACAAGAACCAAACTACTCAAACTAAATTAAGAGAGGGGTGGGAAAAAGATAAAGTGAGGGAAATAGGGCCCACTGTCCCCCACCCCCAGCTTCATCTTCTCTTATAGAGAAAATAACTTACCGCAGCTTTCCTTTCCTTGAGTTTTCGTAATCTGGACAATTCAACAGCAATAGAGCTCCCTATCTGGGCATTATTCTGGATTAGCGCTATATCTGAGAAAGGTAGTTAAGGACTTACATGCGTCTCCTTTTAAAATAGTTCAGTCGGAATTGACTATTTTAAGGATAATCAACTGAACTGATGAGGCAAATTCACCACTACATAGAGATTCAAAACCTGACGTTTCGACCAACCGACCTGCAAGAAACTGACCAACTGACTGTATGCCTCTCGGTCAGTTTGTCTGTCTTTCTGCCAGACGGTCGGTTTGTCGGCCAGCCAGTCAGCCAGTCAGTCTGTCAGACAGTCAGTCAATGTCTGTCTGTCTGTCAGACAGACAGCGGACAGACAGTCAGTCAGTCATTCAGTTTGTCTGTCAGACAGCAGTCTGTCTGTCAGTCTGTGTCATTCATTTTGACCTTTGTTCTACTTAAACATCTTTTTGTGAAAGGCCACAAAAACATTGTTGAGCTCTCACAGCTTCATTTTTCCCATTTCTGTAGAAGGATACTAGCTTGTAGTGATTGGCCCTTGGTGAGTTCATTCACTCTTTGTAGAACAAAAGGAGTCACTTCCTTTCCTAGAACACCCTGTTCTCTGTAAAGAACAAATCATGCTCTTCTTATTCACCTGTTTCCAGACCTGCACAAGTTGCCCTACTGGCTTTGTTGTACGGTGGAACCTCGATTTAATGAACGTCTATATAAAGAATTGCTCGATATCACGAACACTTCTTCAGCCCGACCTTTAAAATGTATGGAAAAGAACCCCGATATAACCTATCCTCGATATAACAAACCAATTTCCCTTGTCCCTTAATAGGCTAGTTTCGAATTGTGGGAGAACAAAAGAACAGAGTCGAGGTTGAGGGGAATAATTTGCATTTTCCTTTGTTTTTGACAAAAGAAAATGCAAATTATTCCCCTGAACCTCGACTCTGTTCTTTTGTTCTCCCACAATTCGAAACTAGCCTATTGACACTTCGTTAAATCGAGCTTCCACTGTAGAGGAACTAAGATAAGATAAGATAAGATAATTTATTTAATGTCAGATACACAGGGGGTGGTCTCCCAATCCCCCGAGCCACTGGCTCATGATAAAAGTGTTTGACAATATAAAAGAAAAATTAAATACTTAATATCTCAATAGCAACTAATTAAATTAAAAAAATAACATCTATCTATAAAAATAACTTTTGCAACCCTGTGGTACATGTACTTCCCATTGATTTCACAATTAAAAAGAAAAGACGATGATCTTCATACGCTATACTGACAGCTCTGTTTACTATAACGTACCTTGCTTCTCTCAAAGCATACTGAGTGGCTTTCTCAATTTCAACACCAGAAACAGCCTGGTCTTTGGATATCGGCACAGCTAGGACAATTCCACTGGTTGATCCGAGTGATAAATTAGCATCTAAAAATGTTCAAACTATGATAAGTTAAGGAAATAGGTATTACAATGTATAGGTAATACCAATGGTGTGAGTTAAGTCGGGTGAGTTATGCACGAGTAATACTGGGCGTGAGTTACCAAATATTGATAATTCTGTAACTAATAATAATAATAATCATAAAATAACAATTTCCTCGATTGTGATTGGTTTAAAAAACTCCTATTTTCCACTAATTCACGTGCCAAGTTGTTATCGGACAGTTTGTTACTGGACACTTTGTTATTGGACAGTTTGTTATCGGACAGTTAAATAAGCCAATCACATTCAAAGTAGTATTTAAATCAACCAATCACATTCAAAGTTGTAGTTTAAATCAACCAATCACAACCTTGGTTTCAATCACCATACATTTTGATCGTAGTCAATTTCAGAGCGACATTAAACAATTTACGCTTCCTCTGTCAGTCTTTTAATGCAAAATTCTCTTCTCTTTTATAACTTGGTTCTTCTCGGAAATTGTAATTTTTATGATTAATTGGTAATAAGACTTCGTGTCTTCCAATTCGGTCTGTAATCATACTTGTGATAAGCAAATCAGACTCCTGCTGCGCGGTCGTCCGATTTTGTTATCACTCGTATGATTACAGACCGAATTGGACTCCACTCAGTCCTATTACCATTACTAATAATAATCATCATGATCATCATCATCATAACAACTTACGCACGTGGATAACTAATGATACGTGCTGGTAATTCACCAAATTGGGGGATCAACTACAGCAATAGTCAATTACAAATTATCGCAAAAACATCCATTCAATACATGTACATGTCAAAACCCATATTAAAAAAAATTGTAAGTTACCAATTAATTTGGCTGCCTCTACAGGGGAATGCACATTATATGGAGACTGCAAAGAAATCAACAAATATTTAAAAGAGTCAGCAAATTAAAGAGCAAGGTTTATTCTAGAAAGTGGCTGTTGAAGGTCCAGTGCCATCCCTGAAGACCAGCCAAGCACTAAGACAACCACTGTATACACTTTTGAACATTAAAATTAATCCAAAGGAATATCAATAGCCTGCGTAGAAAGTGTTTCTGTGTGGTTTCCTAGCAAAGTTAGACCAAGCAAAGGGATTTTTCAATTTTTTTTTTGCCCTCCCATTTTTCATGCGGCCAACCGCACGGAAACGCTTGCTACGCAGGCTAGAATATCAATAGCTTCTTCACATTTTGTAGTAAAAGAAATGCTGGGAATAAATTAAGCTACAGCTGTTTTCAGTTGTCATAGGTCTTGGTAATTAATAAATTGTTTGCTGACATAATTATTGCAAATTTTACGAGTGGCTGCATTTTAATTTTGTAGTAATTTTTCACTGCTGTGGCTCTAATCAAGCAACCCAAATGACTTTTAGGGCTTTTTTTGGGTCCAAATTAGCTGAATGTTTTGCATGTGGCTTTTGATTCAATAGAAGAAAATTGCCCCATATTTTTTTGGCCAGTTTCCGTTTATTTTCCAGGAAACCTGTATGCAAAAAAGGCCCTAAAAGTCATTTGGGTTGGTTATACCCCAGCCCTTCAGACATTATAATGCCACTTGTCCTGCCCCAGCTTAAGTTTTTGGAACTTAACAATGAAATTCTTGACATTGGCACCCTGTCTCCCCAGCATGAGAGTGGACATGCAATAAACAGAAAAAAATCTGTTTGAAATAAGTGTTAGGGGCTGGCTGGTCAAGTCTGTTTCCATTTCTGTACAAATTGAAAATCCTGTTTTTTTTTTCTTTTTAACTTATGCTTTTTCTAGAAATAATGAGCTTAAACTAAGGTAACTGATTAAGTTAGGGCACTTATAACCTTAAATCCACTTTCTGGGGTAAAAAATGCAGGAAAATCCAGTGTATCTCCATATGTTGCCACCAAAACACCTTGAGTTTCCTAAAACATAATGACAATACTTTAGGATTGCAAAATTAATTAAACAAATTTGATAGTATTAACTTTCTTGAGTGTCACAAACAAAGAGATGGAAATGCAATACAGTTTTTTGGGAAAAATTGAAGTCATCTGTCAATAATGTGTAGGTGGACTGTTGTCTCTTTTCCTCCCTTGTCGTCGAGAGAGAGACTTTGGTTGGACTTGATCATGTGACCAGTAAAAACAAAAATACTGCAGCGAGGGTGGGTCATTAAAGCCACTTTGTCACAGTAAGAGTTTCTTGACTTTCCCACCCCTTGCTGTCATCAAATTTTTTTACCACCCAGGTCATGTGATCAGGTCCAACCAGGGTCTCTCTCTCGATGACAAGGGAGGAAAAGAGAGAGAGCCTGGGTTCAAGGTTGTCAGGATTGTGGCCTGACAATAAAATTATAGAGAGTTGACTTACCAAATACTCTAGGGTTAACTCAATGTCCAAGATAGATTTCACTCCTGCACAGACTACTGCCACTGGTGTCTTGCCAAGCTCTGTGAGGTCAGCACTGATATCAAATGCTGTAAGTTCAAACATGAACAAACAGTATTGGTTGAAATAAATTTTAACTTACCAATTGAAAGTGTAATCAATCACTAAAACTTAACTTAGACTTAACCAACTGCAAAGACAATGATCATTTGGAAAGCAGTCAGACAAAACCTCACTTGACTGGGCTCCCCTATGAACACCTCCAATGCCCCCAGTAATGAACACTGGTATCCCTGTGGTGTTAGCGGCAATCATTGTGCTAGACACTGTGGTGGCTCCAGTCAGACCCTGAAAGTATAATCAGAAGATTGCAATTTTGTGAATTAAAATATCTTCAAGTTGCAAACTGTCTCATTGGTATTCTCCTCACAATATTGCTAAAAATACTTGCAGCGGCAAGTATACAGCTCAGAGGGAATTTGTTCAGTTCAAAAAAAAATATCAGTACCCACCCAAAGAGACCATTGAGAACTCCAAGGAGAGTGAGTGGACCACAAAAGCCAATGGATACATGTAGTTTTGATAAAGGAAATTATTGATAAAGCTTTAAAATTCCCATGCGGGTGGAGGTAAGGGGTTCAAATAAGAACACTCTTCCATGGGAGGGGTGTGGATATTTCGTTGAAATCCAATTTTTTTCGAACGTGTGTTTTGAATTTACCTTGCTGATTACATATGGTAGGTCCCTCCTGGAAGTCTTGATAGCACTTTTGTCTTGAGCAAGGCTTTCCAAGTTTTTGTCAGACAATCCTAAAAAAAGAATGGACAAAAGAATACTAATTAAATAACAATGATAATAATAACAACAACAAAATCTCTACGTGGAAGGTGGGTGCCTGGAATATCCAGGGGCTTACACAAGACCTCGCCAGCTCCTAGACCTACTGTACTTCCATTCTCATGGCTGGCAAATTCCCTACAAACAAGCTGCAAGCCCCACACACATGGAATGCTTCCAAGCAACCATGATAATTTCTAGATGTAATTTCTAGATGGCTGAGAGGGGGTAATAGCAAAAGATGTTTAACAGAACAACACAACTTAATATTATAAGTAAGTAAGTGAAGTTACACCTGTACAGTTGTAATGCCATAGAATCCAAAGATTCTAAGAAATGGAATATACACCAATTGTATCACAATAGAGGTGGTGGTCAAAATGAATATGTACTGTGACAAAATTTTTCATACATGCATGTGTAGTCTGGAAGTGTAATGAAATAGTAAAGTTTTAAACTAATATACATACCTACATGAATTTTTCCAGCCATGATTGCCACTGTAGCAGGTATGGCACCATTTTCTCTAACAATCCTTTCTACATCTTTAGCAACTCTTAATTGAAACATGGGTAATATATGATAAAAAAAAACAGATGTTAATAAAGATCTGGAAGAAGTTAAAGCTGAGTATTAAACTGAGTGAATGATCATCACAGTTATGAACACTACTTAAGCAGCAGTGCAAATAAAACCTGAAAAAAAATCCTGAATTTTATTCAGGCTTTATTTTCACTGCTGCTTTTAGTGTTCATAACTGTGATGATTGTTCACAATTATTCAATAGTAATATTATTAATAATAATAGCAACTGTGATAATGATTAATGATAACATAAAGACCTCAGATTCTCAGGGTATGGCATTCCATGAGTAATAATGGTTGATTCCAATGCAACAACTGGTTTTCTCCTAACAAGCGCCTCTGCGACCTCTGGATGGACTTGAACAAGTCGCTCTGGTAAACTGTTGAGACCAGGTGGTCCAGGCCCAAGGGAACGTGATATCCATCTTGTAATTCTCGTCAAGTGCTTTGCTTGCTTCAGTATTTGGCAGGAAGCTTGTATATTTACTGGTAACATCTTTGTGCATTTGTCTTAAAATATAATCAATATCAAAGGCATTAATTATGCTGATCTCAATCTACCCATTATAATATAGTCTTAAATAATACTATAACAAGGAGATCTGGTAATTGTGAGATCAGAGGGGGAGGGGTGGGGGCGTTGACATGGGTACGGTGGGGATGAAACGAAACGAATTAACAGATTGGGATGGTTTGCATTTGTGCACCTGGCTAACACGCTAGGTCTATGAAAATAAATGAGCACATTTGCTTTAACTGCCAACTCAGAGTTGTCGAAATAATAGCTGGAGGGCATAGAACGCATGCATGATCGTGGACATCCATGATCACTCTCAACCTCACAAAATCTTTCAGGCAACACTCTTGCTCCGGCTCTTGCTAGCAGTAAAGCTCGTAAGGAATACGAACCAAATGTTCCCTTGGCTTTCGCACGCGCAATATTTATCTATAATAAACTTACCAGAACGCAGTCATACTTCTGGCCTGTAACTTTCGTGGCTGAAATATTATGCAATACGTCGACCGGTTATCGAAGAGACACTTTGCCGTCGAAAATGTAACGAAACTTCCCGAAAAATCCCGAACATAATCCGAAGAGTATTCAGCTGCATTCTGGGTATTGTATGGAAATTATGGTCTGTCGGACGACACGTGCTTCGTTCTCTTTCTTTCACGTTGTCTTTGAAGTAAGTAATCAGAGAAAAGTGGATTTGAAATATTGCTTGAAATCGCTCGTTCCTCCGTTAATCTTCCACCACATGAGAAGTACTTCTTCTTTGAACCCTACTACATGTTGTGGCCCAATTGAACAGGCTCAAATGTACTTATTTACTTGTTTTTTTGGGGCTGTTTGGGCTTTGCATGTTGGAAGGTTGTATTTCAATTTGCACTTCCACACATTAAAGATGAGAGGCTTACATAAGGGAGCTTTGTGGTTATTTTCTTCAACTTCTAAGCCCTCAATGGTTGCAAAAATTTGTCATTGTTGTGGAGATTGGTGACTTTGGCGACATTTCCTGATGCGATGGCTTTTTAAATTTGGCCACTATACGATTTAACTTCAAAGAGACCGAGGTGATTAATTCACTTGCATTCGTTATGTACAAGTTTTTTCGCAAAGTCAAAGTCTTGCAGAGATAGGGAACTGACAGTTAAGTCATTTGATATCTTCCCTCCATAACCGTTTGCATCAAAGAAATTAAGAGAGATGTCCTTACAGAGAGAGGCACAAAATTTACTGGTGTAAGTGGTGGTAGCAATCATGCTGAGGGACTATGATGATGATGATGATGATGACAACGACTATAGTGTTGGTGATGATGTTTAGGTGATGGGTGGTTACAGGCCGGGATATGCGAGTTTTCTGTTAGATAGGTAGGTAGATAGGTTGCCTTAATTTCTACACGATGTATTGAAAGCTGAAAGCTTGTGGGGTCGTGTACAATATATTACCGCTAAATTAAAATACTAGGAAAGCTACATATTAAATACAATTAAATGCAGTGTAAAGGCATATTAAATGCTGTTAGTGCGACGTGAAACAGGTTAGCTTACATTCAAATATATACAAAATTAACTGCAAATGGCTGGTGTAAAATGTTAAAGTCTTCCCTTAGTGAAATCTTGTGCTGGTGATCAGAGTGATTTGAAGGTACCAAATTACATTTGTGATAGTTTTGTGTTTGTTTTAAGTTTGACCTCATCTCCTTTCTTTATTTCTAGTCTTTAAACGCAGTAGTGCGCAATCCTTAACCAGTCAAAATGGTCAGGGAAGATAAAGCAACATGGAAGTCAAACTACTTCATGAAGATCATTGTAAGTTTCTGGTGTAGCTGGGTCAAATTATTTCTGATTGTCAAGTGAGGTTCCAGGGTTTTCATTAAGAAGTAACAGGAGAATAGTGTAAAGTAACAGGGGAATTATTATGAAAGGGCAAAGCTCTTTCAGGGAGCAATCAAAATTTAGCAGGAGAATTCTGCATAGTAGCTGGAGTATTGCCTAATGAACACCTTGAGGTACAGTACCGGTTAAAAGTAAGTTGACAGTCTCGACTCGATCCTCGCGAGAATCGAGTATCGAGGGTTGAGTCGAGAATCGAGACTCAATTCACTCGAAACTCAACTCGATCCTCATTACTCGATTCTTGCAGGAAGCACTCTATTGTTATTCATAAAGTACACGATTCGACTTACCGAGTTCTTGAGGAAAGAACATAGTTGTTCTGTATGGACACTTAAGTTGACACTACAACAGTTTCCATTCGAACAACGCAACGAAGTCAAAAGTCAAAAGTCATTTAGGTTTTGAGGATGTGGTGTACTTCTCGAGGAAATATCGCATATTGCATTAAAAAAAACAAGGTCAAAAGACATTCAGTTTCTTTCGAGGTTACAGCGTTGTGCTTTTCTGACTTTCTGCATAACAAATTAATTCCCTATGCTAAATTTACATTCATATGGCCGCTCGTTCACAAGTACAACTAATCAAGATCACTGCGGTTCATCGCGGACACTGTCATCAAAAGCGATCAAAATTTCGAGAAAGCGGCCTTTTTCTCGACGAAAATGCACAGTGTACAAGTAGGTGAATAGTGTAGTCGCTAGCCAGTAGCCGCTTGGCAAGCGTAAGGAATTCAAGGCTGGCACAATTGATTGAACAAGTTTCGACAAAACCGCTCATCAACCACAAGGACGGAAACAACACATGGGGCCGACTTTGAAAATCGCTCCTCGCCTTTGAAATAAACAGATTGATAAATGTTCAATGGAACACTAGTAAAACTCCAAGGAAACATCCAAAGTGAAATACGTGTAAAATTTGGATAGAAACGTTGCCTAGATGATCCTCACTCTTTGGCCAAAAATAGCGCAAAGTTAACATTGCATTAAAAATAGACTTGACAGACACCACGCATGAGAACAGAAAATTTGCATACCATAATGAATTACACACATTTGTGTTTCTAGTTTGGATGAGTTACATTTTAAAATTTATTCCTAAGAACGGTCGAAGAAAATCCTGTTTCAATGAAATAAAGTTGCGAAAGAGCACCATTAGTGAACACACACATGAGAACAGAAAATTTGCATACCATAATGAATTACACACATTTGTGTTTCTAGTTTGGATGAGTTACATTTTAAAATTTATTCCTAAGAATGGTAGAAGAAAATCCTGTTACAATGAAATAAAGTTGCGAACGAGCACCATTAGTGAACACATGTATTGACACCTACGGGTATTGAATTTCATCTTAAGATTATGCGTGTCTGTGACGAAAACATGCAATGCTCAGATAAACTGGTGGTTGGCCAAGTTTTATTCAACGAACATCTGTTACTTATTGTGAAATATTGTGGTGGTGTGGTCAGTCCTTGGCCATTCTGTTCTTTCTCAAGCATTGATTTCTGCGAATCTGCCTATCTGTCAAAGAGGTTGAATCACATTTCGAAACATATCGCGTACTGGACGACTACTCTTGCATTGTCTGCGTTCCTTTGAGTAGCTGAAAGTTGCTTTTCAAGATGTGATCCCCAATTTGCTTGAGAGGTCTATCGAGTGATCAGTCAAGTGACAAGCTCATTATCTCTGATCTTGCGAGACGCGATCCTCAACTCAATTCTCGATAGCTGAGCCTCGATCCTCGATGCTCGAAACTTGCAGGAATCGAGAATCGAGGACCAAGTCGAGAATCGAGAGTCGAAAGAGACTGTCAACTTACTTTTAACCGGTACTGTACACAGTCATATGACTTTGTTATCAATTTGTTGCCTGGGTAACTTGTACCTTTGAGTTCAAACATTTATTTTACACTGTATACTGATCCTTGCTTGCACCTGTCCCTATGCCTCCTTATCTGTTTTGGATTTTAGCTTTCTAGAGTTACATCTGTACCCTTAATAATTATTATACACTCTTTTAAAGGCATGCTATTTTGTATGGTGCAAAACTCCAAAATGACAGTGCCAACACTGAAAACAATTGTCCCAGATCAAAGGTTGAAACCTCAGAGATTATAATATTGGCCAATAGTTGTTTTTTTTTTTTTCAGTTCTGATTAATTAATAATATTAATAATTAAAACTTATATAGCACGTTTTTCTATGGCATACATGATCAAAAAATTAATGTGCTTTACAATTTATATAAAATGATTAAAAATGAATGAATTTTATGAGCAGTTGAGATTGATAAAATCAGAAGGTAAAAAATTATGTTTTGTTGAATTAGAATAATATAAAATTACAAGTTAAAAGCGTGTTTTAAAAGATATGTTTTAAGATGGCACTTAAAACTTGAGAGAGAGTCATGGCAAGATATTTCACAGGGCAGATTGTTCCAGAGCTTCGGGGCTGCATAACAGAATGCGCTTCTTCCAAGTGTTGAGAGCATCTTGCCACTTGGAACCTCAAGCATAGTTCTTTGGCTGGATCTGAGCGAATACTTACCGTATTTTCCCGTGTATAAGTCGACCCTGTGTATAAGTCGACCCTACTTTTTGAGACCAAAAGTTGAGATTTTACTAATTTATGGTGTACAAACTGAGTTCAAAATCCTTAGCAGTTCGTTGCATAAAAGTTCCATGGAGAAAAAGTCGCATTGATCGAGTGACATGGAGTGAAACACTTCAGCGAGAATATCGTTGAAAACCTCCAAAATTCAATGCCATACCTTCAACATAAAGGCATTTTAATGAACATTGTAACTTGTACGAAATGTTTGGAACCTTTTTATGCCAAAACAAACTCAAAACACTTCAAAAACACAAAAGAACTAAGTCGTAAACAAAACGCCATCTTCCATGACCATGGTAACCTGGCAATGAACCCGAGAGCTTAGTGAGAGGTTACCAAGCCAGCAACGTGGCTTGAGTCACGATCGAACAAGCAGAAACGGGATGGTTTTGCTGAAGTTTATTGAAGAATTTCGCCCACAAATACCATCACAATGTTAAGTGTGATGTCAGGCTAAGTGTGATGTCAATGAAGACCAAACGTAGCGCGCGAGTGATCACGCGACAAATCATGGAACAAACAATTGTATTTCTAAACATTTTCTTTATTCAATACTGTACCACTTGCCATTAAATATTCTTCTTTAAACCGGGGGAGCAGGGATGGCACAGTGGTGAGAGCATTCGCCTTCCACCAATGTGGCCCGGGTTCGATTCCCGGACTCGACGTCATATGTGGGTTGAGTTTGTTATTGGTTCTCTTCTCTGCTCCGAGAGGTTTTTCTCCGGGTTCTCCGGTTTTCCCCTCTCCACAAAAACCAACATTTCCAAATTCCAATTTCATCTGCTTGTAAAGCGCATTTGATCATATACACATGGAAAATGCACTATATAAGTTCTAAATTATTAACTACTTGTGTTGTTTCCCTTTTGTTCTTCACTTTGGAGTCTATTGTTATGCTAATGAGTGTTTTTTATCCACTCGCTGAATGACCGTTGCGTTTTGACCCGTGTATAAGTCGAGGTCGACTTTTTGGGGTGATTTTCAAGACTTAAAAGGTCGACTTATACATGGGAAAATACGGTAGTTGATGTTTTCCAACTGAGCAATAGGTGCCATGCCGTGAATAGCCTTAGAAGTATTAGCAGAATTTTAAATTGATTGGAATCCAGTGAAGCCGATGAACTCTAGATTCATGTTTATCTTTTCTGTTTCTTTACTAGCGATACATGGATGAGTATCCCAAAATGTTTCTGGTGATTGTTGACAACGTGGGTTCGAAACAGATGCAGCAGATTCGCCAGTCTCTGCGGGGATGTGCCGAAGTTCTTATGGGCAAGAACACCATGATCAGAAAAGCTATCCGGGGTCATCTGGAGAACAATCCTGCACTGGAGAGGTAAGTATTTCTTGTTTTCTGGAATCTCCATGCCAAGGGTAATTTATGTCCCTTCCCCCTGCCATACTTCCTGGGGGGGTGGGGGGGGGGGTACTTCCTAATGGGGTCAAAAATTGGCCACAGAATAGACTATAATAGACCCATTCGGCTATCTCAATGTTGTACCCAATTCAAACCCTTTGGGATTAAACGTTTTGTTCCAGGTATTTCCATATCATTTAAATATGAATGCTACATTACAATGCAAATACAATACACAAAGAATCTTAAGCCCAGGAGATTTGACTTGGGTACAACATTGAGATAGCCGAATGGGTCTGTGTGGTAGGGGTACTGGGAAGCCAGCGGCACGAGCCCAACAAAAATTGACTCAAGTACCCCCCCCCCCCCTCCCTCCAGTCCCGGGAAAAAATTTCAGGGGTACAGTATACTGACAAGTGCTACACTTGATGGGTGTGTTATTATCGCAGGAAGGTTATTCAAAACTTGGACGTTCTGTCGTGGAACGTATTTTCACATTTTAAGTTTTTGGTGATTCACAAAGAGCTCAAACAATGGCAAATTTCAGGGTTTTCCTTTTGAAACTTGGAGTAAAAGAATGGAAAATAGGCAGAGAAATCACAATAAATTTCTTGATATCCCCCTCATATCTTTATATGGTGAAAGTCAGAGTTGCAGGCGAATTTGTTGTTTGCTGGTGGTGAAAATTGCCTGTCATCTGCATAAAAGGAAAGCAAAAACAACACTAGATAGATAGATAGATAGATAGAATGATAGATAGATAGCTTTAATTCAAATCACATGGCAGCCCTCTAAGGCTGAATTGCATGAATTTACAAATACATTTGATACAAGATTTAAAATATGAAAAAGTACAAAAAATATGTGTGTGTAATGTAAGTGTTGACACTAAGAGATCTGACAGCGTAACAAAATTCTCGTTAAAGGAAACATTGCCTTTGAAAATTGTTAAGTGATTTTTTAAGTAGCCACATTGCTTGATCACCACCATTGTTCTCTGTAAAAATGGAATTAAGACCAACACTCAGGCTTAAGAAAGTGCTGCCTTTGTAATATCATCTACAAATGGTTAGACTTTGTAGTCTTCTGTTTGTTTTCTTTTGTTTTGTTAGCTTCGCCAGAGACCTGGCAGGGACACTACAACAGCTTGCGCCAATTACTGTAGGCCCATAACTTCAAGTCCCTCCTCTATAACCACATTCTAGTAGAGATAGACCACCACATCGGGGACTACGTCCCCTACTCTGAATCTGACTATGTTGGATGCAAAAGAACCATCAGGGACTTAAGAAATCTCTGGCAGTGACCACCCCTTGTGTCCGTCGTAATTCAATATTATCCCTGAAAAGCCTTGATAGGGAGAGGAGAAGGAAGTATGTATACATGTGTGCAATGTAAGTGTTGTCATTTAATTTGCTCTGCAGGCTTCTTCCCCACATCAGAGGTAATGTTGGCTTTGTGTTTACCAAAGAGGATCTTGTGACTGTGCGTGACCTCATCCTGGCTAACAAGGTAGCAGCTCCAGCCAAAGCTGGAGCCCTTGCTCCTATTGATGTGTTTGTGCCCAAATGCAACACTGGATTGGGACCAGAAAAGACATCATTCTTCCAGGCTTTGGCCATACCAACCAAGATTGCCAAGGGAACCATTGAAATCCTGGTTAGTTAATTTCCGTACTCTTTCTGTATTGGAACTAATTTCGCTAATTTGTTGTATGACACTGCCTGTTTTGCAAACTTCTCAGGAGGTTTTGGTTTTTTCTGTTCCCGTCAATCATCTTATTGGGGTGGGGTTATGCAAATAGCCTAATCAGAAGGCGTTGCATTGTGATTTGCATAACCCCGCCCCACTCAGATGATTCGCGGAACAGAAAAACCCTATTTTTGTTGAAAGAGCTTAGCGCAATGCAGCGAATTTGGCTGTAACAGCAGTGTGGTAATAATTATGATAAAACAAGGCATGTCTTCATACTGGCATAAGTGGGTACCATACGGGAATTGCATTTAATTCTTTGGGAGAAAGGACCAGAGGATTTCCACTTGTACTGTACCTTCCAACTCTCTATCTTCCATTTTCTGCTACTGGTTGTTCTTTGCCACTGATTAATGCTTTGACAAACAGTGGTGTGTAAAATTCAGAAACCAACAAAGTGGATCCAAACCTGTCATACACTGTAGGTCATAGCACCCAAACAGGGCTTTTGAGGTTGAGAAGGAATGATTTGCAGATTCCTGAGTGATCGTCATTGATTGTCAACTATAAAAAAGAAACTGTTATTTGGATGTTAACTTCACAGTTTATGTGTTATTGAAAAGCACAGTAACAGATGACGAGGTATAATTCAGCCTGAATTAGTATAAATTACAGTATTTGTGCCTGCTTTGTCTTAGAATGACGTGCACTTGATCAAGAAAGGTGAAAAAGTGGGAGCATCAGAGTCAACTTTGTTGAATATGTTGAAGATCTCCCCTTTCTCATACGGTCTTGTCATCCAACAAGGTACAGTATAAACAGCATTACATTTGTACACAAGGCCATCACTGTTAGAAACTCTACACTGGAAGGGGAAAACTTTACAAGAGTGACTAGGAGTTTGATTTAGCAAGAGAAGTCACAAGTTGAAAACCTAGCTGTACACTTCATTGACTTCTACAGTGCATGTGCTTTTGAAGACTGGTTCTCTGTAAGTCATAATTGGCATTTGCAGTATGTTAAAAACCTAATTTTTTTTAAACATCCATTTTTGTGAATTGCTTGGTGTCTGAAGTCCAGTGTAGCAGATATTTTTACAGTTTTTGTTTTCCATTGACTTAATCTAAAGGAAAGTTGGCTCAATTAAAGTTACTACATGTACCTGTACTCAAACATCACGCCTTTTCTCTTCCCCTACTGGTACTAGTTTAAGCAGATTGAGGTTTCATTTCCTGTGTTTTATTGTGATAAACTTGCTTGCTTTCAGTGTATGAAAATGGTTCTTGCTTTTCTCCTGACGTGTTGGACATTACTTCTGAAGACATCTTGTCTCGCTTTGTTGAGGTAAGCAAGGTCAAGTAATTAGCATGCAGAACTGATTGTTTAGTCCATGTCCAAGTACCTTGATTGACGTAAGCTAAGTCTTCCTTGCACCAACTAACCTGCCAGCTTTGCATGCTAGAAATAACACTTGATCACTGCTAACCATTAATTGAACAACTAGAGCAGCGTAACTCTTTAGGCTGTTATTGGATTGTTATTATTACCGTAAATCGAGTACCCTGGGTGCCAGCTGTTCGCTTAACGTTTAGCGGGTTAACCGCTTCTCGCTAAAGAAAAATAAAACCTCAGGCACCCAGGTATAGATCAAGAGGCTTCTTTTTAGAGTTTAATTTTGCTTTTTAATCATTAATTTTAGTGTTTCATATTTTCATAGACTTAATGAGAGGGCAGGTTAAATAAATACTTTCTTAAGGTCAATTTTTTTTTCATCACAAGATGCTAGTCATGGTTATTAGCTTGTATCTTGATGACCAGACTATAGCACAGCATTCAAAAATTCGGTTTATGCAACCAAGGCATTTCTTTGAAATAGAAGGGATCACTTGTCGAATTTCTCCTTTGTTCTGTTTGCAGGGTGTTGTGAACATTGCGTCTGTATCGTTGGAGATTGGTTATCCAACCGTGGCTTCTGTGCCACACTCCATCATCAACGGCTTCAAGAACGTTGCTGCAGTTGCTGTGGAGACCAGCATCACCTTCCCACAAGTTGAACAGCTCAAAGCATTCCTTGAGAATCCAGAAGCATTTGCCTCTCTTGTTCCTGTTGCCAGTGAAGTGGCTGCTGCCCCTGAAGAGGAGAAGAAGGAAGAAAAGAAGGAGGAAGAAGAGGAGGAGGAGAGTGATGACGACATGGGCTTTGGGTTGTTTGACTAAGCACTTTGTCGGCACAGACCAGTCTCATTGTCATGCTGTCAATAAACAGCTGATTAAATAAAAAGCTTCAAAGATCTCATTGTCATGCTGTCAATAAACAGCTGATTAAATAAAAAGCTTCAAAGCAATGTTTTTGTGTTTGTGTTTCATTGATGCATTTGAAGCACCAAGCTCTCTTAGTTGGACAAAAGTACTGTTTTTTCATTGAAATGTGTGAATTAACTTTCATTTGAACCACATTTGTACAGCGCCACAGGAAAGTACTGCTCACAATGCGTGAATATTTCATCCACAGACTTAAAAACTCAAAACCACCTTTGTACAACATAATAAAAAGCACCTTGTGTTGGGTGGGCAGGGTTGGGGAGAAAGGGGTTCATGTCGAAATGTTTTCTCTACTGCAGTCTTTTTTCAAGATGACAAGTTTTCCATCAAAATGGAGGATCCACAAACCTGAAACAATATATCGTTTTCCTCGTAGCCCATGACGCCACGGCGACCATGTCGGTGGAAAGAACAACAGCGAAAATGTCTTTTGGGAATTTGACTTTATTTTTATGCAAACCTTGAGCTACATTTTTCTATTGTTTTGGCACCAACATGGCGTCACGTGAGTGCAATCAAAGAATGAATACAAAGGCGTGTCATTAACTGCTCCTATTTCTATCTCGTGCTAGTCTGTCAAAATGATTGCCACATCAAGAAATGACTGGGAAACGGGGGCCCGTTTCTCGAAAGTACAAGTCCCGGGAACTTTATTAACGGGCCCAAAACCATATTATGAAGTCAAAAACGCAAGAAAAGTAGTGTGTTCTGACCTCAAATGAAGTCCATTTTGTTTCTTCAGCTGATTAGGGACGGACCATTAGAAATAACCGGGGGGGGGGGGGGTGAAAAATTTTCGGTGCATGAATATTTTTTAAGCCCACTTGTCTGCAGGATTTTTTTTTTCTGAGGCACAAGCTTTACACGAATTTTTTTTCCTTCCCACGCATTTCTTCATAAGTAACTAATCTACGATTTACGTAAGATTTATATCATAATATAATGTGTAAGAGAATCACGTATCATATACGATATATGATTTTCATGTATTCATATAACTTCAGAATCAGATATTATAGTTTACCATTTAGTTGCTTTTTGTCGTGTGTCTGTTCAGTTATCAATCACAGATGATGTTAAAATGTGTTTTGGCACATGAGCTTCAGACATTTTGACGTCTTCTGTGATCTATTACCGAAAAGACCCACTCAATTAGGCGCAAAGGAATCTTACTTATTTGTCTAATTCAATGAACAGTAAAAAAAAAAAAAAAATCGGCAACCTTGCTTTGTAGCACGCTTACCGTATCAGATTGTAACTGTTACCCAGTTTAGGCATTTTCCCAGTCACCAACGCCGCTCTTCTTTCCTTCTTTTTCTTGATTCTCGTATACAGGTTCTTCAAAACTTTTCTTTCGCCGTGTTCACTCGCGTCTCATAATATACCGTTATTTATTGGTGGAAATTTACATTTCACAACTGAGCCAGAATATCAATGTTTCGTAATAAAAAGCAGTAGCAGTTCAATTGATCCAGTATATTTTGTTATTTTGACTACTGTTTTCTATTTCATATTAAAACCAAAATTACACTGTCAGTTATTTATTGTTGGGAATTGCCATTACACAGTTGAGCCATAATATAGATTGTTATTATTCAAATATTTAGAAACAGAGACACTTCAATGCATCCAATACATTTTGTTGTTTTGATGGTTGTTAAAGTTTCATATAAAACAAAATTATATTACAGTATATTGTTATATAAATGTTAGGGGGTTGTGTTTATTGATATTCAAGTAAGAGTTACAAAATAAATAAAAATTATACCGTTTTAATGTTCTATCAAAAATTTTAAAGAAAACGACAACACTCTTAAATTTGCAAAACATGTTTCGACAGAAACTTCTGTCATCTTGACTTGCCTGCTGACATCAAGACCCTTTGGAAACATCTATCAAAAATATTTTGAAATACATTTTATATCTCAAGAGAGAGATTTTATAGTATAATTATTTGTGATAGATATATTTAACAATTATAGGTGAATAGTG
The DNA here is from genome assembly GCA_016490735.1 of Pachyseris speciosa. Classification (NCBI taxonomy): domain Eukaryota; kingdom Metazoa; phylum Cnidaria; class Anthozoa; order Scleractinia; family Pachyseridae; genus Pachyseris; species Pachyseris speciosa. The sequence continues at coordinate 1,581,388 of JAEMWC010000015.1, read as the reverse complement.
TTGGATATTTACCGAGCCGCGAAGCGGCGAGGTAAATTTCCACACTTTCACCAACACAGAGGTGAATAATTGTTTTAGTATATACCACACAAGCTGAATAATTAGCGGACCAAAACATTACTTTATGTGTGACATATTATACCGACAAGCGGTCGGAAATTTTAAAATCTTGCGTTCCGGCTGCTCGAAGGTGAATAGTACTTGCTAATCACCTCCGAGTTAACCAATCAGAGCGCGCGAAAAGCACTATTCACTTGTGTGATATATACTAACAGTGGTAATGATGACTGTGTAAAAAGCAAACCATTTATACTATTTATGTTTTGTTGTATGAAGAAATATCAAACAATTGTTTTCAAATAAAAGTACTGAAGGACAAATTAAGAATTTATATTCTCTTTAGGCATTGTTTTATGTTACCTTTTCCCCCTTATCCCATACTTTTAATAAGCTTAAAGGTCAAATGAACCGAAATTTCAAGGTTTTTTTCTTAAGTCAATTTTTATCGAATTGTGGAGCTTAAGTAAGAAATAAACATATTCTGGAGTTTCAGAGTGATTGGGTTTTGTATCCCAGAGATATTGGATGCTGAAAAGTGCTTCGTTTTGGCTTGCGTATTCGTAGAGCGGTCGGGTGAATTGTCGGGAATTTGTCGGAATCAACAGTCGTGACGTCACTGTTAGCGAGCTGAAAAATTGCGGGAACATTAAAAACTACAATGAGTGAGTCTTGAAATTAGTGTCGTTTTTTAGCGGAAAGCATTGTGTTTTATGCTGCAATAAACTGCAGCAACAATTCCAAGTGTAAAGTAAGTACTTTCAAGTTTCCAGACGACCCAAAACTACGAAAGGAATGGCTCATAAGACTGAATAGGGAATCGTTTGCTTCTACGAAACGCGTTTGTGCTGACCATTTTACATTTTACACCACACAGCTTCGAACACAATCTCGTGGCAAAAAGTTCGCTAGTCCCAGCTTTCAAGCCACGAAAACTGACTTGAAAGATGATGCCGTACCAACTTTTTTCAAGAATAAAAACGTGGAATCCGAAACAAAAATTGGCCAGAAAAGGCGACACCGACAACAATCCTAGCCCGCCGAATAACGGGACGACTTCAAGCTAATCTATTCGTTCAGCGTTTGCAAAACGTAGAAAGTTAGAAGCAGGCATTTTCTATCTTGTGTGAAATACCTGGAACTAAAAAGTGATCCTTTTGCTCTCTCTGATAATTAGATCTTATATTAAGTTTGCTGGGATGTGAAGAGCTGAAGTCCATGCAAACCATTGATATTCTTATCATTGGCGTACAAATCGAATTTACGTATGTACAGCAGCCGTAAATACATTTGGCCAGAGCTTTTCACTTCGCATCCTTTCGGCAAAGTAAGCGCTAGTTTACGTTCAAGGAGGATTATCTTAGTGGTTGGATAATAATATCCTAGAAAGCGGAGTAACTGTGTGTCCTCTTTGAACATACGCCAACCGTACCTAGACGGGAGTTTGACCTCACGGGAACATGTTGTCTCAGATTTTAATACAAGCCGTAAGCTAGGCAATTGCTCCAACTTGAAAATTAATTTTGTCGCCTTAGTTTACGATAGATCGGCAAGCAGAACGTCCAGCTATCCATATTTGTGCACTGACATTTGTGGTCAGTTACCTCGAGCGTTCCCGTCGCTCGTGTTTGACTATTTACGCTATGGAATAATCAAGGTGAATCAGCTTTAGTTTTATTTTCCCGCGCATGTGACAATTTCGCTCAAATCGAATCAGGATGCAACGTTCTTGCTTTGTTTACAAACATTTGGTTATTTCGTAGGTCACAGGTAAATAAACTTGATAAAATGTGTTCCCTCTACTTTTTTGGCTGTTTATTTATGCACGGTTGTTCTTGTCGGCTGCAACTTCGTTGTCACTCCACATGTATTTCCCTCTGATGTTACTTTCAGTTTATGGTGTTGCTGAGTTGGGGGTGCGTCTGATAGCCAAGCGCGCCTTATAAACCTATATACTTTCACGTGGAAAGCTCTCTCTATTTTTTTACCAAACAAGATGACAGCTTCTCATGTATCCAATAGGTATATTGCCTTTTGGCAACATATCTGTATGTACTGACAGAAAAGAACATGCTCAATCTATATATACCATTCTCTGAAACCTTAAGTGACAAAATTTTCACGACCTTTTTCCTCATTTGGTACGTAAAATTCTTGGTGGCATGAATTATATACCCTATGGAGGTATATAATATTTCATTTTACAGTCGAACGACATAATAATATCTCATAAGTGTCTTTATCCTAAAGGAATGCTTGATTTGTTTTAGCAGCAGTTTATGGTGGTATAATAAATTAACTCATTGTGTGAGTTTAAATAAAATTGAATTGAATAATTGAATTGAATTGAATTGTATCTGTACCAAATGGTACAAGTAACCACATCTAGAATGGATGGAGTTTATGGGACAATGTATTATGTTAAAGTACATCATGCAAGTTATTGCATGTAGGGTAATGATACATAAAGGTATAATAAAAGAATATATACCAAATGGAAAACTTTCAGAGAGGTTGTTAGTGACCATGAGATGTTTAGCATTAGTGTGCAACCCACCCATTCACAACCTTTCCCTGACCATTTTGATACAGACATAAACCAACTGTAGGTGAATTCCTTACAACAATCCTACATAATTCATGCATTACCCAAAATAAGAAACCTTTTCCAGACACACATACTTATGTTGGTGATGGGCTAACAAAAAATATGACAATGTTTACAAGCATACATATACATACTCATTTAGTAGCTCATTATCAATTGGGCCTTCATTTTCTAGATACTGGTTATAAGTTATCCAAATAACAGCTGCATTTGTGCACACAGCAGCAAAATTCTCATCGTCAGTAATACAGGACATGGAATGTGGTATCTTATCAGAGTTCTTTGAGATTTCATGACAGCAGACACTTTCCTTCCCAGTTTGCATGGGTACACAGTTTCTACAAATGCACCTGCATTTTAAGCTCAAGTCAAGATTGTAAAGAAGAGTAAACAATTCATTAAAAAAGCATTTACGACTTAATTACTGGCATTTTGTCAATTACACGGATACCCCTGTTACAACGACTGTACATGTTATCTAGCAAAAACAGATGTGTATGGAAATTATGGTATTGCATAACAATCAACAATGAAAATGTCCAAAAAAAAAAAAAAGAAAAAAAAAACAGGGAGCAGATAAAATGCGTGAAACGAAAGTGAACAGCATGCAGTTGTATTCTACGCCGACCTTAGTATGGTGAACATTAATAAATAAAAAACGCGGATTAAAACAACAGCAGCGCATGGACGTATGGCTTCATAGTATACATCGAAAATACAATTAAACACCACAGAGAACAAAGCAAACGCTTCAAGGGTGATTCCAACATATTTATTGACTATTTTACGACGACCTTTTGCAGTATATTGAGTAAACAAACGCTCACCAATCCATTTGACCGATTCGGTGCTCGTTTGCATCGTGTTCTTTGCAGTCAGACGAATCATCGGAGGTTCCAGCATCCGATTCCGTTGCCATTGGTTCATACTAGTATGGCTCTACGTTGAAAACCACATGTTCGACTTCCTCGGCCTTTTTCGAAGAGAGAACGAAAGGTTAAAACGAAGGCAAATATTACACCTGTATTTAAAAAAGGCAGTAAACATCTTGCTGTTAACTATCGCCCTATTTCACTGACTGCTGTTCCATGTAAGATCTTAGAACATATTATTCTTCATGACATAATGGCTCATCTGGACACCAACCACATACTGGTTAACTCCCAACATGGCTTCCGCAGGAGGTTTTCTTGTGAAACCCAGCTAATAACCACAATCGAGGAGATTGCCAAGGCCCTTGATAATGGTAAACAGACTGACCTCATAATTATGGACTTTTCCAAAGCCTTTGATGTTGTACCCCATCAGCGATTAATCAACAAACTGGATTATTACGGTATACGTGGTTGCCACAAGGATTGGCTAACCAATTGGCTTACATGTAGGGAACAGTCTGTTGTTGTCGATGGTGTCTCATCTCCTCCAGTTCATGTTTTATCTGGTGTTCCGCAAGGAACTGTTTTAGGTCCCCTTATGTTTTTGTTATATATAAATGACATTGGTCATGATTGCTCCTCCACTATACGTTTGTTTGCCGACGATACTATCTTGTATAGTATTGTGGAATTAACAAGTGATGCTGAACATCTCCAATCTGACTTATCTGCCGTAGAACGTTGGTCAACAAAATGGCAGATGAAATTCAACCCAAGTAAATGCTTTGTCATGAGGATAACCAGAAAACGTGATCCTGTTATTTATAAGTATAAACTAATGGGCCAAACATTAGAATCAGTATTACACTACCCATATCTTGGAGTAGAGTTATCATCCAAATTAGATTGGAGCCACCACATTGATAACAAAGTCAACAAAGCAAATCAAATTCTTGGCTTCCTGCGAAGAAATCTTAGTAATTGCCCTGAATCAATTAAAGAACTAGCTTACAAAGCATTAGTGAGACCGCATTTGGAATATGCAAGCCCAGTGTGGGATCCATGGAAGGACAAGCACATAAAGCAACTAGAAGCTGTACAGCGGCGATCTGCACGTTTTGTAAAAAATTGTTGGGCGCGAACACCTGGAACTGTCACAAATTTACTCAATGATTTGGATTGGCCCCCTCTACAAGTCCGGAGGAAAATTGCTCGCCTCACCCTTTTTCATAAGGCTATGCAAGGTGAATCAGCGATAGAACTCCCAAGCTATATTAAAGGATGCAATCGCCAACTAAGATCTACTCACCATAATAGATTCACTGAATTGAGACCGAGAACGGAGGCCTACAGAAACTCCTTTTATTGCAGGACAATAAAGGAATGGAACTCATTGCCTAACAATGTTTTAGATATAGAAAAATCTTCATTGTTTCAGAAAGCGCTCAGACTAGACTAGATTTAGAGTAATTAATTTATATTTTTATTTTATTTTTATTTTTAATTTTTTTTTATTATTATTATTTTTTTTAATTTCATTTTATTTTAATGTCTTGCAGTGATGGGTACTCCCATTGTAGGACTTTAAATTCATGTAGATGTAGATGTAGAAGAACTTTACGACAGATCGCAAAGAATACTTACAGCGTTGATCGAGCTCCTCATCTACTCGCCAACAGTGACGTCACAACAACACGTGCTTGTTTCCATTCCTTCCATGTCAAGCGCGCGGCCATTTCAGAAACGTTTTCGTTTGTACTTCGGATATTTCCGTAATCCCAGTTGTTTTACTCCCTTAAAAGCTCAGATATGACAAATTCTACGTGATTTTGTATTCAAGTAGTCCTATTTAGTGTTCATTCACTTGGAAATGACACGAAGAAAAAGTTTCGAAATTTCGGTTCATTTGACCTTTAAGTGCTATGCATCTCGCTTCCTGTGCAATAATTTTTTTTAACGTATCACCGTTCGCAGGAATTTTTTTTTTTTTTGACAAGTTTCCCTTGCAGGAAATTTTTTTTGGGAAATGTCACCCCCCGTCCAGTTATTTCTAATGGTCCGTCCCTAACTTTACTGTATAATGTTCGAAACTCAAACTGGAATAGAAGAGCCCACTAAATCGGGCCCCAGGCACTACAACAAAGCGCAAACCTGGGAACGATTGGTTTGTAGTTTCCAGTTCTCTTGCTTCCTTCGCTCCATTGTGACGTCACGTGTGTGTTAGCGACAATTCTGCTTTACTCCTTTCCTTGACAACAAGACCTAAGTGAAATGAATTCAAAAGCGAGTGTTACTTGCTCAAATCCCAATATGGGATAATGTATACATCACTTTGGTCTCTATGACTTCCAGTTTGACTTCGATGGATCGGTTTATTTCTTGGATTTGACAGCGATCAGCGCGCGAGTGACACGGACCGAGAAAGGACGCCATTTTTCCGCGCGGTATAGCGAAGATAACACAAGACTTAACAACTTTTTAGCCGAGTGAAAGATGAGTCACGCAGACCCAGGGTGAGTTGATAACAACTTGTTTTCTCTAAAAAAATGTATATCTTTTTTAGTAGATTGCTGGTCGCACGAAATTCAATCGTTTCGTGTAGGTAAGACTTAATGACTCTTCTCGATGCTTGACTCAAACAAACCTACATGTGCGGCTACAGTTTCCAGCTAATATAATGATATAGCCGCATGGTCTGAAATGCAAACCAAATAATGCACATTTAGTTTGGACACATGGTTAACTGGCAAGGTTTTCACTGAACTTGTGCATTTTGTTTTTCGTGAAAGATTCATTGATCGCATGGTGATCTCATTTGCGGCTCAACAGTAAGGTTCTTCAATTATAAGCTTAATGTATGTCGTACGTACATGTACTTGTACTCTTGCTTCGACCTACCGTCAGTATTCGTTCACTTTTCTTGACAAATAACTAACTTTATGGACAGATAACACCTTTTTGTTTCTAACTACACTTTTGCTTGCTTTGCAATTTTTCTCTACGCTTATCAATCAATCGATGTTTTTTTTCCCAAACCAATTGCACAGATTGTGTAGTTATGCACGGGTGAATGATTTAACCCTTGGTGTCGACTTGCGGTCTTACAAAACGTTTTGTTTTGATTGTAATTTGATGCTTTTAAATCAGTTGTTTTATCACCTAAAAGTCTCATGTATGCCCTGCATGTAAGCCTGATATATAATCTATTGCAGCTGTTATCGCCTGAAGGCACAGAATTCTTGAGTATACTGTTATGAAAAGGAAAGTATTTTAATTAAGACCTCAGCTAGAGAGCATTCTAGAATATAATTACAATTCTCACTGAATGTGTTTGGGTGCAATTGAATTAATTTTTATGTAAAATTCCAGCTTTAGATAGTTAGGTTTTGAATAAAAAGATTTCTTCATTCTCAAGGGGTTTTTCAGCACTAGATGCTGATGTTACACTATATAGTAGCTTTGATAAAGGAAAATATATCATTCAATAGATTGGTGTGACATAGAGCCACTGACATATTGATCAAATTCTTTTTTTTTTTTTTTATTTTTGGCAAACTACTTTTACAGAAGACTATTCTCAAGCTAAAATCCATAGATTAATACAATTTATAATTAGTTTTTATTCCTCTGGGTTAATCACTTTAATTATCAATAAAATATACATAACAGCTAAACAATGAATTAATCCTTCATTTTTTTTCCTGGTTTTTGGCAATGCATTAGTTCTTTGTATAACTTCATTAAGTCCCTTTTATTTTGAGAATTTATAACACTTGAAAGCCATCTTGAAATCTCCTTTTATCCAGTTGATTTCTGAAGAAATAATTCACATCTGCTTCATAATGTACTGTCCTGCTTACAGTAATTAAACAGGACAGTACATTATTACTCAGGAGTAAAATAATTTCAAAAGTGTAAAATATATATACATGTCATGGGATTGATATTACTAAACAGACAAATAACAACGGAACATATGTATTACCCTGGAAAACTGTCCAACCCAAAATTTTTACACTTGACTCCTAGCATTTTGTTTAATTTGGCCACAGATTATACTTATAAAATAATAATTTAATTAAGCATAAATAAGGGACAGGGTATGGTTGAAGGTCGGAAGACTTAAATTAGACCTGATTGTGATCAAAATATTGGACCATGTTTAATTTTAAGGGACTTTAAATTGTCCCGAAACAATAACTCTGGCAAAAGTTTTGTCAAATTTAACGGGTCAAACTGAGTCTTGACTCTTTTTGCAAAGCCATGTCATTGCATTTTTTGTGAGGATTACATGTAAAAAGCCTACTACATACAGTGTAATTTGACTAAGATAAAATGGTGATATTGTAATCTTGCAATTAGTAGTGCAGAATTTATAATTCACCACCCCTATAGCAGATAAAGACTCACAGAACAGGTGCACTTTTTTAATCGTTCCTGTTTATCATAAGATTGTGAAAATTTTTCTTACTAAAGTAATTAATTTTCGTGCCTCATTTTCATTTCCAGCCCTTTAGCTTCATACAACAGCTTGCAGGACAAGCATCTTGCCGGATATTTTTCCAACTCTCGCATGAAAAGGCATTTGAAAAGATCGGGACTGGTAAGATATAGTAATAGTAAAATAAACACAGTCACACTGTTTTTTCTATTGTGGTGGTGGGACTTATTTTTTCAAGACCCTGGTTTGTTGGTTAGAAAATAAATTTTGACTTTAATACCGGTACAGTGAATTACTCAAGGTAGACCATTGTTAAATTAAACAGACAGACAGGTTTAGGGGTTTCCATAAAAGCCGGTTTAACCAGCAGTTTACCACCGTCTATCATGCCACCTCGCCATCTATCCAGTTTGTATTTCTTTGTATTTCTTACGGCCCCCTTTGTTGTCACAGCCGCCTGTTCTACATGTACATATACCTCCAGCAGCCGCTTAGAAAAAAACTTATTGAAAGCCCTGCAGGTGTAATAACTATTTATTACAGCGCAAGTCATTGTATCGTGCTGTACTGCATTTTGGAAACTTTGAAAAGATTTTGGGGTTTTCTGTTCTGCCAATCATCTGAGTGGATGCAGGATTCTGCAAATTATAATGCATTGCATTCTGATTGGGCCCCAAATCCCTTCAAAGTTTGCAAAACATGTAGAGTGATACAAAGAAATTGGCTGCAAATGATGACCGGTGTGTTTTGTGATCTCATCTCAAGATTTCTCTATCTGTCAACAGATTTAAAAAAGAAGTGGTATGAGTATTAAAGTCCTTCATAATTGCATGAAGCCTGTTATTATGTTGTGCCATTAAACCTGGATTAGCTAGAATATTGGCAATTGCTAGCTGTCCAAGTCACCCCAAGAGATTAAATCTACTGTACAGTGAACAACCCTACAAAAAGCAATGGGAATTCTGGGGCCCCTTGTGTGTTGCCGATAAAGATTTGCAGTTACGGTATAATTTAGTGGTTTTTTGACCAGAGTCACAATACCCTGCAAGAATTGTTGAGAGTGTTTTAATGGTAATGTACTGTATTTACAGCTGTTATGTACCGCTCATATCACATAGTCTCGTGGCTGTTTACAACACTGGCTGGGTGACTTCACCAGACTGCTTGTGCAGTTTACAATTTTAAATTTAGAATTTTATTTTACAATGTATTTTGTTGTCCCTCCAGGTGACTAAAAATGGTAAGATTATTGATGAGAAGACTTACAGGCTCAATATGGCCAAGAAGGAGCACAGAAAACATGTCAGAGATCTTTTAGCAACTGCGATTGTACATAAGACTTTAGATATTGAGGTATGGTTGATTTCCTGTACTTTAAATATTTATTTATAACATTATTTACACAGCTGGGGTGCTCAGCCCAGGACATAGTGGTTTTTCAGAGAGTCTGGTGGCTGCTGTATGCTATGTAAACTAAAATAAATAAAGATTAAATAGTTAAAATCTACACTTACTGCATCTGTTAGATACATATCATAAAAACTAATGTAAATACAATATATTAGAAATGAAATGCAAAAAAAGGATAAAGTTCTTGAAAAGATATAAAAAAATATTTTGGAAAGGTTCAATGTGGGACATTTCTTTGGAATTGGATGTGAAACAGGTATATATTGATCAATAAGTTTTTTTATAAATCTTTTTGTTTTTCATTTTCTTGTTCCAAACTGTTTTTTTATATTGTTCTTCAGAGAGTGCGACAGTATGAGATAAGAAAAAGGCTTGATGAAGCTTACAAAGTGGAGCTGGTTAGAAGAGTGAAGGTATGTACTTAAAGGCAAAAATGATAAAAAAATTAATGTGAAACAATTTCTTGGAACTTTCATTGTCTTGCTCAATCTGAACAATATTGGGGGTTTGCAAATTTTGCGTTGAAACATTTCAAGGTGCTAAAGAAATTCTTATACAATATATATTTAATCTACCTGTTACTAACAGTATATCTCAATTGTCACTTGCTCAAGCACTTTTTCTTTTTAATTCTCTTGTTTTTATATAAATGTGTGTACAAACCTTCCTTGATTTTACTTCATCAAGGACTTCCTCAAGTTAACTTCAGTCTGAGGCTCCTTTAATTATTTGCTTCTTGTCAATTCTTTGCTTCTCTATAATCTGTCAGTCTTGTTCTTTGAATCTTTCTTTCTGAGTGTTTTAAATCTTCTCTGCCATTTCTTTAGACAGAGGAACTTAGTGAACCAAAGGTAAGGCTGTTTATTTGAGCTCAAGCAGTAAATACCATTACTTAACTACCTGTAAGTCTCTACCAGACCCAGTCAGAGTATCAAGGGTCAACAGTGACTGTTTGCTTCTGTAATTGTCTGAAGCTTTTGTGGGAACAGGTGATTACATTGAATAAGTCCATTGGACCACCCAACCCATAAATGTGATGTAAGACATACCACAGTATACATGTACCTGCCAACTATTTCTGAGTCAAATGCGTGGGATTTTCGTCTCCTTGTGAATGGAATTTCCGAAAATGTTTTGGCAACTTCCAACGATTTCTCGAAGACTTCCGAACGCTACAGAAGATGTCCCAAGATGTTCCGATGACTTCTGAACACTTCCGAAGCTAAAGTATTTGTTATTTTTCCAGTCCCTCAAATGCAAACTGAAATGTGTCGTTTTAGTGCATTCTGATACAGTTAGCAGGGTTTGCAACCACCTTGAAAGTCCTTGAAAGTCCTTGAATTTGAAAATCAAAATTCAAGGCCTTGAAAGTCCGTGAAAAGTACATTGGGTCCTTGGTAAACCTTGAAATTTGCTGTTTGACTGTTTCCACTGAGTGGAAGGACTAAAAAAGACTTAGACTTGAACAAATCTGGCAGTTATCCCTTAAACCCGACCATCTAGTATCACATTCTAATGGCATTTTTTACTGGATGGTGTTCTTGAAAAATTAGAATTGTGCCCTGGAATGTCCTTGAAAAGTCCTTGAATTTTTAGTCCAAAAAAGAGTATGAACCCTAAGTTAGGACTCAAACTCGTCATTCGTTTGTTGGAACATTTACGGGGAATATTAAATTGAATTTTTGTAGTTAATGTTTTAAAGACCAATATCGGGATTTCTGAGTCAAGCGTGAGAAATTGTCCTCAATGCGCGAGATCAACACCTTTGATCCGCAAGCGTGAGACTCATGCATAATGCATGAGAGTTGGCAGTGTACCACAGTGCTGGGAAGGTAAACTTCCTACTCTTTGCAATCATTGCAAATTTTCTGTTTAATGTTCCTTTCATTAGTTTTACATGTGAACATGATTAAGAGAGGAGCAGAGGTCAAAGGCTTGTTGTCACTGCCCAGTGTCACAATGGGTGAATCCAGAAAATATCCATACCCATACCACGG